>CM049800.1:784749-979599 GCA_027422405.1 Ptychobarbus kaznakovi | reverse complement strand
ATGTGTGTTTTTAACACACAGACCTTTAGAAAAATATTTATACCGTATCCCTCTAAATCAAGGTCTGGAGTGTGATCACAACATGAACACATCAGAACTACATCATCTACAAGGTTCAGTGGTTAAATATAGATGGAGCGGCACATGCATTCAGCTATTATTAAGTGGTGAATATCTAGAGAACAACACACCATGTTGCAGAATCCTGCCATTCGCATTTCTCAAGCCATCAGGATAAACTGGCAGCAGGACACAGATTTATCTCCACACGACACAATGTTTGATTCGGTTTTACTGCAAACTCAGTGCGTTTGACCTCATCTTAACTCTCAAACACACCATGAATCAAAGAACTGATTTATACACCCGTCGCTCATGAAGAACGATCTGATGGTTGGAAAACAGATCTAATAAAGCAGAATCTCATCTAGATGAAGTTAAGTGGAATAAGTCGCTCTATTAGAGTATGAAAACATCTTGAGATTACAAATAACAGCCGTCGGCGCAAGTGTAAAAGAGCTCGTTGTTATGCATGATGATATGATGATGATAATAACAGTCACAAATGACAAAACAGCTGAACAAATCAATATAAATCAAGCAAACAAATAGGATTACGGACGAACACGGCGAAGGTAAAGTTTTGTGTTTATTTATCAGGCGGGACCTCTTTACGCGGGCAATGTTATCGTCACATTTCCATAAAGCAGCAGGCAGGCTTTTGTGCCGTGACACAAAGCTTGATTGATTGCCTAGAGATTGTTTTAGTCATTACACAATGAGCGTTTCACACAAAACATTACACTTGCCACGGAGGATGGGAATCACGAAACGCCCTTGGACAGGACAGCCTTCGTTAACCGTGACCGGAGTTGAGGTCAAACGCTGACATTATGGATGGATCAGCATATAATAAACCGTTTACAGTGCATATAGTCCAGAAGGGTATAGTTATTTCTGACTGCCTTGTCTGCAGAATTAGGCTGATGTGTTAGTCTACATTACAGTATAAATGCATGAGTAAGGTGAATCTGTGACTGCTGTAAATGTCAGACATTCAAAGACAAGAAGAGAACCAAAAGATCAAAAACTCAAAGGTGTCATTTCAACTCTCATAAACTACTTACAGTACCAGTGGCTTTTTAAATATAACTATATATTTAGAGGTCAAAAATATGAATTATTCCTGAAGATTATGCCTCTCAATGCACTTGGATAATTGTGCATCATTTAATAAAGATATAATTAGCTCAAAAGTAAAAATGAAATCTCCTATTTGTTATCTCTCCATGTAATATATAGGCTTGTTATTTTGAATATTAGTACACTTGTTATATATTATATATTGTTCATGTAGTGTTTTCAATGTTGCAGTTTTTTTATTCATTTTTACGTTGTGCATTTCATCAGAGCCGATCCTAGACTACTGGGAGCCCTACGCAAAACTGAGTGACGGGGACGGGGGGGACGGACGGACTGATTTTTACGTAGAAGGGGCGACAGAACCGCATTACAATAAATGATCATTCATCTTTTCATAACCGCTGGCCAAATTCTACAACAAAACTAAAATGAAATCATCTTTGAGAGCACGGGGCCCTCTCAAAGGGAGGATCGGCTCTGACTTAATTCCAAGTCATCTGAAGTCGTATGATATCCTTGTATAAAGAACGAGACCCAATTTGGGTTTGGTGAGAGGTTTTTGGTGAACTCTCTCTTTCAGATGCTAAACAATCATTAGTGACCAGCTAATTATTATTCCAGGCTATGAAGAGGATTCAAACTTATTGTCTTGAGTATCTTGCATTTATCATAACTAATTAGCCGTCTCTGTAGCCTTGATCCCTATCTGTCGGTCACTACGAGTTATGTCGTGACGACATAGGGGATTTACCTGAAGCCCCGAACATCTCTGTCTAAGAGAAAAAGCCATGAAATTGGCTAGTGGATTTTGCTACCTGAGCCACTCCCGTGCATACGGGTATAAAAGGCGACAGGTGCATCCACTCATTAGATTTTAGCTTCGGAGCCTTTTTCAAGATGCCGTTTGTCCGTGTCCTTCTGGTTGCGGTCGTTTTCTGTCTGCGGATGACGGACACGATCGTTGTCTTCAGTGTCTGGCCGCCGACACGCTGAAGCTGCGTTCGTGGATGACTCATGCGTCTGTTGTGGGCGTATGAGCATGGATTTCGCTGCGATCTTGCCTTTCTTTATGAAAGGATTGGCCCCTCTGCCGCCACCCGTGCTGATCTCTCTGGCTCGAGCAGAGGATCGCGGCTGACGCTCTGGGAGATCTGAGGGTTACTGTAAGAGCCTCTCCGCCGGGCACGCCCCACGGACCTCTTACTCTCACGCAGCGAACATCCCGTCCGGTTCCGGGTGATTTCGCTGGTCTGTCCACGGGAGCCCAGCATTTCATTCGGTGCGCCATCTGTAGATAGGATGTCGATCGCAGCATCGGGGGATGGGTTCAGTCCTCTGAGGATGAAGGTGCGGTGGGGCTGCCCCCTCGGGTGTTGTCGCCACCGCCGCACCGACCCAGAGCTGACGGCCATGCTTGCCGGGCAGCCGTGAGCATCGGGCTGGAGGTCAACAGACCGCCCAGTCCCGAGCCCTCGCGGCTGGCGATTGGTTTCTCGGAGCGGGGGCGGCTCACAACCGCGCCCTGCCGGTGCTTTCTTCCCGGAGGTGCATGGAGAGTGGAGTTCGTGGATGGCCCTTTCATGGCCAGAAGCCGCTCGTCCGCCTCCTCCGTCCTCAAACCCTCGACGGCGGAGTGGCCAGGGGGTACGCGGCATTCCCCAGGTGGAGAGAGCGGTCGCGGTGCACTTGTGCCCACGAAACGCCGCCACTTGGAGGAACCGTCCGCGTCTCCCGTCCAAGGCCTGTAAGCTGACAGCCGCTCTCGCGGCCAAGCTTACAGTGCTGCGGGCCAGGCAGCCTCCGTCCTGCACACCATGGCTATCCTGCAGGTTCACCAAGCCAAGGCGCTCAAACAGGTGCACGAGGGTAGTAGTACCGAACGGGGGTTGATGCAGGAGCTGCGCACGGCGACTGACTTCGCTCTACGAGCGACGAAAGTCACGGCGCGGTCCCTCGGGAGGCGATGTCCACCATGGTGGTCCAGGAGCGCCATCTCTGGCTCAACCTGGCAGAGATGAGGACGTCGACAAGGCACGCTTTCTCGACGCCCCATCTCCCAGGGAGGGCTGTTCGGCGACACCGTCGAGGGCTTCGCCCAGCAGTTCTCAGCGGTACAGCAGCAGACCGAGGCGATCCAGCACATCCTGCCCGGCGTGATGCACCATCCACCGCTGCCCCCGGGGCCAGGCCTCAGTCTGCCCGTCGGTTGGGCGCCCTCTGCGTCCTCCAGAGCTGCTCCGCCCCAGGCCGAATCGACACATAGGCCGGTGCGTCGAGCCTCTAGCAGGAGAGCGGCGCCCCCCGCGTCCCAGCCAGGCCCCCAAGTCGTCCAGGAAGTCGACGAAGCGGCCCTGACGCGGCAACCCGGAGATGTTGGAGTTTGCTCTTTCTCAGGAGACGGCGAGAACAGCGCCGCTCCTTCCCCCGGTGGAGGGCCGGGAGGAGAATCTTCTGTTTCGTTTTGTTTCTGTTCCGCCGCTGGTCCAAGGGCCAGCGGTACCCACCTTCTCAAAGAAAGAGCAATTTCCTTTTCCTCCGGGTTCTCAGGTCCATGGGACGACAGTGTGCGACGCCTGCCTCCTCACTCTCGCCCACGACCCATTTTGCCAGTAGCCAAGAGTGTACGGTTCGGGGACGACATTCCTCCCCACGTACCTCTGGCCAGTCCCGTTCGGGACCCAGGGAGTTCGGTGAGGATGCCTCAGAACGCACCGCCTTCTGTGCCATCCACCCCTACTCCTTTCGCTGCACCACCACAGGTACGTCGATTGTGCCGTTGGAGCCGCTTGCACAGCGTCTGGAGGCGTGGCTCACGCTGCCCAGCCCGTCTCGCTGGCTCACGCACACAATTCGACTCGGCTACGCGATTCAGTTCGCCAGGCGACCTCCCAAGTTTAACGGCGTTCTCGAGACTTCGGTGGCAGTCCGGAATGCCCCTGTCTTGCGCGAGGAGATTGCTGTCCTCCTGGCAAAGGATGCAATCGAGCCGGTCCTTCCAGCCGAGATGAGGCAGGGGTTTTACAGCCTTTACTTCATCGTACCCAAGAAAGGCGGTGGCCTTCGACCAATCCTGGATCTGCGACTCTTGAACCGGGCCCTGCACAGGCTCCTGTTTAAGATGCTGATGCACAGGCGCATGATCAAATGCATTCAGCCCCAGGATTGCTTTGCAGCGATCGACCTGAATGACACTTACTTTCATGTTTCGATCCTTCCATGACACAGACCTTTTCTACGGTTTGCGTTCGAGGGTCGGGCATGGCAGTACAGGGTCCTCCCCTTCGGGCTCTCCCTGTCTCCCCGTGTCTTTACGAAGGTTGTAGAGGGCGCCCTTACCCCGTTACGGGAAGTGGGCGTCAGGATCCTCAACTACCTCGACGATTGGCTTATTCTAGCCCAATCCAGAGAGCAGTTGGGCGATCACAGGGACTTGGTGCTCCGGCACCTCAGCCAGTTGGGGCTTCGGGTCAACTGGGAAAAGAGCAAGCTCTCCCCTGTGCAGAGAATCTCTTTTCTCGGTGTGGAGTTAGACTCGGTGAGTATGACGGCATGCCTCACGGAGGAACGTGCCCAAGCAGTGCTGAACTGCCTGAGTTCCTTCAGAGGCAGGAATGTGGTACCACTGAAACAGTTTCAGAGGCTCCTGGGGCATATGGCATCCGCAGCTGCAGTCACGCCGCTCGGATTGCTTCATATGAGACCACTTCAGCACTGGCTACACTCCCGGGTCCCGAGGTGGGCATGGCGCCGCGGTACACTGCGAGTAGGTATCTCCCAGCAGTCGCCGCTCCCTCAGCCCCTGGACAGACCTTGCCTTTCTACGGGCCGGGGTGCCCCTAGAACAAGTGTCCCGGCATACTGTTGTCACAACAGATGCCTCCAGCATGGGCTGGGGCGCTACATGCAACGGGCAGGCAGCCTCGGGGCTCTGGACAGGGCCCCGACTGCTTTGGCACATCAACTGCCTGGAGCTGTGGGCAGTGCATTTAGCCTTGCGGCAGTTCCGGCCACTGCTGTTGGGCAAGCACGTGCTAGTCCGCACGGACAACACTGCGGCGGTCTCGTATATCAACCGGCTGGGGGTATACGATCACACCGCATGTCACAGCTCGCCCGCCATCTCCTCCTCTGGAGTCACACGCAGTTCAAGTCACTGCGTGCTGTTCACATCCCGGGGCAGCTCAATCGTGCGGCCGACGCGCTCTCACGACAGCTCACGTTCCCCGGAGAGTGGCGACTCCATCCCGAGACGATCCGGCTGATCTGGAGTCGATTCGGGGAAGCTCAGGTAGACCTGTTTGCCTCCCCGAGTCCTCCCACTGCCAGCTGTACTTCTCCTGACCGAGGGCCCCCTCGGCACAGACGCACTGGCACACAGCTGGCCTCGGGCCTTACGCAAGTATGCGTTTCCCCCAGTGAGCCTACTCGCACAGACACTGTGCAAGCTCAGGGAGGACGAGGAGCAGGTCCCGCTGGTTGCTCCCCACTGGCCCCCACAGCACCTCCCTGGCACATTCCTCTGAGGAAGGACCTCCTTTCTCAGGGGCTCGGCACCATATGGCACCCGCGTCCAGATCTATGGAACCTCCATGTGTGGCTCCTGGACGGGACGCGGCAGACTTGAGTGGTCTACCACCGGCGGTGGTAGAGACCATCATTCAGGCTAGGGCTCCTTCAACAAGCTAAACCTACGCACTGAAATGGAGTCTGTTCGCGACCTGGTGTTCTTCTCGCCGAGAAGACCCCCGAAGATGCACGATTGGAGTAGTGCTTTCTTTCCTGCAAGAAAGGTTGGAGCGTAGGCTGTCACCCTCCACCTTGAAAGTGTATGTAGCCGCTATTGCGGCTCACCACGATGCAGTGGACGGCCGGTCCCTGGGAAAGCATGATCTCATCGTGAGGTTCCTGAAGGGGGCCAGGAGGATGAATCCCTCCAGGCCTCCCCGTGTGCCCTCTTGGGACCTCTCTATCGTCCTGGCTGGACTTCAGAGGGGCCCCTTTGAGCCGCTGGACTCAGTCGAGCTGAAGTTCCTGTCTCTTAAGACAGCGCTCCTGACTGCGCTCACTTCCATCAAACGGGTCGGGGACCTCCAGGCGTTTTCGGTAAGCGAAGAGTGCCTTGTGTTTGGGCCGGTCTACTCTCACGTTGTCTTGAGACCCTGGCCTGGATACGTGCCCAAGGTTCCCACCACGCCCTTCCGCGATCAGGTGGTGAACCTGCAAGCACTGCCCTCGGAGGAGGCAGATCCAGCCTTAGCGTTGCTGTGTCCCATAAGAGCATTACGCATATACGTGACCCGCACCCGGAGCATCAGAAGCTCTGAGCAGCTCTTTGTCTGCCACGGAGGGCAGCAGAAAGGGAAGGCTGTCTCCAAACAGAGGTTGGCCCACTGGATAGTGGAGGCCGTCGCCTTGGCGTACCAGTCGCAAGGCGAGCCGTGCCCCCTGGGGGTGAGGGCTCACTCCACCAGGAGTATTGCCTCCTCCCATGCGTTGGCGCACGGTGCCTCTTTGGCAGACATCTGCAGAGCTGCGGGCTGGGCGACACCGAACACCTTCGCAAGATTCTACAATCTCCCTCCGCGTTGAGCCAGTTTCTTCCCGTGTATTGGGTAAGTAATGGGCGAGAAGAACTGGCCGGTGTCACGCTTGCTGCGCCATTCCCCCTCACCCGGGATACGAGCGCCTTTTTCTCCCCAGTTCAGTTCCCCGGACGGTGAACCCTGGTGGAATCCTCCAAGCACCCCCGGCAGTCAGACAGGGTGGAGCAGTCTGACGCCAGGCCCAGTACTGGTGTTAGCTCGCCCGATCTCCGGTCAGCCCCTGTACTGGCTAGGTGTCCGTATGGCCTGATTCCCCTTTGGGTAATCCCATATGTGTATTCTTCCATGGTAAGGTTTCCCTCACGGTAAACCCGTGTCTTCCCTGTGACAGAGCTTCTGTCAGGTTCTGCTGGCAGCCCTCCTCCCTACTCCTAGGTAGGATCTGCCCCAGAGTCCAGTCGTATGTAGTACTGCCCCAAGCCTGGGCCAGTCCATATCAGTGTCTCCACATGTTACCTCCCTTCGGGCAGGATGTGGCCTCCGTAGCGCCCTTCTATGGAAGGCTCGCTTCCCTGCCGTTACGACAAGCTGTAACAACAAATAGGAAAGACCTGAAGCTGTCTTTCACTGAAGGTCGAAATCCCTTCCGATTCCGTGGGGAAAGGAACAGCGGCTTGGCTATCTCCAGCAGCGATGTACTCAGTGGTCCCGGTGGGCACCAAGGTTAGCGAATTTGCACTGGAGCGGTAGGAAGGTTGCAACCTCTTGCATGGCATTTGTCTGTCACGCACTCGCTTGTCAACATCTGCATGCCACAAGGTTGTGACGGGGTTCAGCTTGTGGCGCTTTCCATAGGACCCCTATGTCGTCACGACATAACTCGTAGTGACCGACAGATAGGGAACGTCTAGGTTACGTACGTAACCCCCGTTCCCTGATGGAGGGAACGGAGACGTTATGTCCCCATGCCACAATCTTGAACCATCGCTGGTTGCCAGGGACTCGTCTCGGCTCCTCAGCGTAAAACCTAATGAGTGGATGCACCTGTCGCCCTTTTATACCCGTATGCACGGGGAGTGGCTCAGGTATGCAAAATCCACTAGCCAATTTCATTGGCGTTTTCGCTTAGTCAGAGATGTTCGGGGCTTCCAGGTAATCCCCTATGTCGTCACGACATGACGTCTCCGTTCCCTCCATCAGGGAACGGGGGTTACGTACGTAACCTAGACGTTATGGTGAAGACATAATTATATGCAATTATGCTTTAAGTGTCCTGTTATGCGCGACAGTCTGACAGCGAGTTTGACTCGAGACGAGGGTGATGCAAAGTTTGTTCTTTATTTCAGTGGCTTGGTCATTGGGTTTTCTGAGAATCACTAAGAATGATTCATTGTCTCTGGATGTATTGTCTGTGTTGTTTTGCCACTCGGTTGAGACAAAGGCAATGCACAAAATCATTTTAACCGCACATTATTCTGCCTTAGTTGTCATTTGTTTACTGAATCAGCTACATTAAATACATTTTTTACTGAAAGTTTTATAGTCTACTAAAGATGGTCCATTTTCATGATTTCAACACCACATACATTGCATGCAATCTGTTGCATGAAACAACATTTATACTATTCTAAAGAGTGAAAATAAAAGATTATTGGAGTACGTTTTACATTTAAAATGTGATGTTTAATTTCAATGTGTTCCTTGCTGTTTCTTTGTAATTAAATGTCAAATTTACTAGCAAGTGCTGAGTTATCATGTTTTTCAGTGTGCATGTACTATAAGGGTCAGTTTTCATAATTTCATCTGCGACATCATAAATATTACGGCATGCTAATTAATTATTTAACATAAAATCAACATTGGTATTAATGGGAAATGTTTCTTGAGCATAAAATCTGTATATTAAAATTATTTCTGAAGGATCATGTGACACTGAAAGACTGGAGTAATGATGCTGAAAAATACAGCTGCCCATTATAGAAATATATTACATTTGTAATACATTCACATAGAACAAAAATATTCTAAAATATAATTATATTACACACAGTTTTTCCTGTAATTTTGATCAAACAAATGCAGCCTTGGTGAGCAGTAGAAACTTTGAACATAAAAAAATCTGACGATTTCTAGAGAATTTATAGAAATCTAGACTTTAGAAAATTAAAAGAATAAATAAATAAACAGAAATTTAACTTGAAATCAACAAGCAATTTCTTTTATTTTTTCCAGGGTGTGTGCACTAATAGGGTTCATTTTTATAATTCCATATGCGACCCCACAAATATACGGCATGCTAATTATTTAGCATATTATTATTTTTCCCCAATAGCGAATGGGAGGAAAACCTACCAATTAACAGTGTTTGGCAGTCCAGTGACAGCGAGTGACGGTGAAGTGAATGTGCTAACCAGAAGTCAGCGTGTGATGTACTGAGGTGTCTTTGAAATTGCCAGCGACCCCTGCTAAAGACCTCCGCACCTCATTAAATACAAATGGAAGAGCATGTCTAATTGTTCCGCTCCATTTCGGAGCCGAAAAGATTAAAATCTTTGAACCAGAAACAATTACAGCACCGTTCTGTTATGAACGAGTGACAATCGCCATGCCGGGTCCTCGTCTTCATCTCCTTGAAAAAATCAAGTGCATTCATGCCAAACTTCTGAGGGAATTCTTAAAGATGCTGTTGCTGGAGTAGACCTGTATTTCAGGGGCAAATCCGGCAATGGTTTGTGGAGATTTCTATCATTTTTCATGGGGGTTGTACAGGTGAAACTGTCCGTCTCCGGAGCCCGGGGCCATGTTGACAATGCCTTAAAGGCACTCTCTACAGTGCAAATCAAATCCACTCAAATCCCTCAAGGTTGGAGATGGTGGCACATGGATATAAGGACAGGCATTAACAGACAGGTTTCTCTCTCTCTCTCTCTCTCTCTCTCTCTCTCTCTCTCTCTCTCTCTCTCTCTCTCTCTCTCTCTCTCTCTCTCTCTCTCTCTCTCTCTCTCTCTCGCTCTCTCGCTCTCTCGCTCTCTCGCTCTCTCGCTCTCTCTCTCTCTCTCTCTCTCTCTCTCTCTCTCTCACCTTTTTCCTAACTACACTTCAACTCAAAATTCACTCTCATGTCCATTTTGAAGACAAAACAATGACAGCTTTGTGTGAGAAACAGACATTTGAATCGTTACCGATAATCTTCTGCAGTCAGAGCTCTGAAATGGACTACAGAAACTGCTGTTAAAGCCATTTGATGCTCACACCACTGTGTGTCCTTACCAAACATAACTTTTTGATGCATCGTGACAATATTTCATTTAAGATCTGCACTCAAGTGGAAGATTTGAATAACTTCAGTCTGTTGCGATGTATAGCACAAGTCAGATGGACTACTTTGATGGTGTTCAAAAGTTTGAGGATAGATTTTTGTATTTTTTTAAATAAATGTATATTTATATTCAGCAAGGATGCATTAAATGAATAAAAAATGACAGTAAAAACATTTATAAAATTATTTCGATTTCAAATAAATGTTGTTCTTTTTAAACTTTCTATTTATTAAAGAAAAATAAAATGATCAGTTTCCACAAACATATGAAGCAGCACTATTTTCAATATTGATAATAATCAGAAATGTTTCTTGAGTGGAAAAACATCATATTAGAATTAGATGTCTGAAGGATCATACTGTGACGTTGAATCACTATTACTTTAATATCAAGATGCTATGATAGTATTTATTAATATTGTGAATGTTGTTATATTTTAATTGTATATACATCTTATCTTTATTTAGCACACAATTAAAATGAGAAATGTTGTCTTGCCAACTATAATATCATATGCAGTGTTTTATATTATTTAACTTAATGTTAAGTAACAAAATGTTTTATTTATTTAAAATACAATAAGCCTAGAGCAGAGAAGAGATGTACATATATTACCGATTTATGTTATATTACACTATGATGAACTGCTGTATGGAAAGAGCTGCGTCTCTTATTGTTTTCATGGGAACCGCATGAGTAAAAAAATACCAGCATTTACATTTTTGGGTGACCTACTCAGTTAAAAGTTCCACCAGAGGTCTGATTATTTGTCTGCAATGTTGATTTTGTAGAGATGCGAGAGCTGGTATTGGTACGAAGCCAATCCCGCTTCCAACACTGTGTAGGATTTGGCCAAGAAAATAAGTTCCCACAGAAGTCCTTGACATAATGGGCTGATAATCCATCTGTTTGTATTCTCTCGAGTGGCTTTCAGTTGAAAACAAAGAGTTAACCCTGATTGCCTCTCTCGGATGAGTTCGCCGCCATAAAGCGCGCTCCGGAGGCATCCGCACCCTTCAGTCTCGATTTTCACTCCGTCCAGGGGTTTCATGGCCGTGCAGAGATGGTTTTGGCAGCCTTCCCGGAGTGAAGCCAATTGAGGATTGATTTAGATTCTGGGTGCGGGAGAGAGAGAGGTTATCTATGAAGATATGCTATTCCCTTTGTGGAGGCTTCATCCAGCTCTAGAGATGCATTGTACCCGCAGACATGTCTGTGAAAGTCCGTATCCCAGACCCTAGGCAACCTAGCCAGCGCTCTCAAAGGTCACTCAAAGCCAAAGGGCATTTGGGAGGTTTATGCTGCATATCGATGATGCAGACGTTGTCTGAGTGGGCTGAAACAATTCGGTTGTGGTGAAATTTTGCCTATTTAGCTTCATATGTCATTAATCTAAGGTGACTGCAATATTTATGCACTATATAATGAAGGGTTTAATACAGCTTCACTCACATGAAGCTACCTGGTCTCATGGCATTTACGTACCTGGGTGCACTTTTTAGCGAGACACGACATATTACTGCAGGTTGCATTAAGCGATATAAATGCATTGCACTCATTTGGATAAAAGCGTTTGCTAAATGACTGAATGTAAATGTAACTATAACAGTAATATATCAACCTAATGCACAGCTCTAGTTTCTCACAGCATCAATGGCTCTTTTTGTTCTTAACAGTGAGAACTTCTGACCCTCTGGGTTTTAATCAGAATAAGAAGAGCTTTAATTGCCAAGTGTGTTTGCACACACAAGGTGCACAAGCCAAGGTCTTGGTGTTAAGAGCTTCCAGTACAGAAAGTACAAACATAGTGCAGACAACATATAATTAAGGTAATAAAAACACTAATAATGAAGAGAATAGGCAATAATTATGAATAACTATAGTAATAAAATAAAAATATACAGAAAAGAAAAACGACTATAGACAGAACTGTGAATGTGCATGTGTCCTATGTACGGATGAAGGTTTGAGGAGTTATTTACAGTACTGGGGTGTGTTATGAGTTGTTCAGGTGGGATATGGCCTGGGTGGGGGGGCTGTTCTTGTGTCTGGCTGTTTTGGTGCTCAGTGCTCTGTAGCGCCGGCGAGAGGGAAAACAGTTCAAAGAGAGAGTGAGCTGGGTGTGAGGTGTCCAGGTGACTTTCTTAGCCCTTTTCCTCACTCTGGAGGTGTAAAGTTCTTGGAGGCTGGGCAGAGGGGCACCGGAAATCCTCTCAGCAGTCCTGACTGTCTGTTGTAGTCTTCTGATGTCTGTTTTGGTAGCTGAACCAAACCAAACCGTTATAGATGAACAGGACAGACTCGATGATGGCAGAGTAGAACGGTTTCAGCAGCTCCTGTGGCAGGTTGAACTTGAAGCGTCATATCAGTGTACAAACATCCAATAAACATTCGCCATGAGCGCAAATGCACATGCATTCTCACCACATCTTATCCTACAGTAAACAGATGACATTGATTTAAAGGGTGCATGTGCTGTTTTTGTCTTCTGAAGTCATACAACAGGCTTTGTGTGATGAACAGGCAGGTCAGATGTCAATAACATCAAATGTCACTGGTTTTCCAGCATCTAACAACCAAATGTCATGACATCAAATGTGCCATATAGACGTCATATTCGCTTTGAGAGCCACTGCGGAGGTGAAGATTATTAGTGAACGCTGGCATTATATGATGTCAGAAAACTTCAAATAGTGAACAAGTTAAATGGACTGCTTTTATAGTGCTTTTGTGCTTTTTGGAGCGTGACATACATGGTTACGATGACCTGTTATTGCATAGAAAAGAGGTGTTTGGAGAAAAACTCTGCTTTTGTGTTCCAATAAATAACCACAAATGTGTGGTTAAAAGAATGTCTGCGCAATCAAAAATAAATGTAAAAAAAATATGTGAATTATTATTGCAATTTAAAATAACTATTTTCTTTTTGAATGCATTTTATTTTGTAAAATATAAATATATATATTTAATATAAAGACTGAAGAAAAGGCTGCTAAAAATTCAGCTTTGTATTTTACAGGTTGCCCACTGGATAGTGGAGGCCGTCGCCTTGGCGTACCAGTCGCAAGGCGAGCCGTGCCCCCTGGGGGTGAGGGCTCACTCCACCAGGAGTATTGCCTCCTCCCATGCGTTGGCGCACGGTGCCTCTTGGCAGACATCTGCAGAGCTGCGGGCTGGGCGACACCGAACACCTTCGCAAGATTCTACAATCTCCGCGTTGAGCCAGTTTCTTCCCGTGTATTGGGTAAGTAATGGGCGAGAAGAACTGGCCGGTGTCACGCTTGCTGCGCCATTCCCCCTCACCCGGGGATACGAGCGCCTTTTTCCTCCCCCAGTTCAGTTCCCCGGACGGTGAAACCCTGGTGGAATCCTCCAAGCACCCCCGGCAGTCAGACAGGGCGGAGCAGCCTGACGCCAGGCCCAGTACTGGTGTTAGCTCGCCGGATCTCCGGTCAGCCCCTGTACTGGGCTAGGTGTCCGTATGGCCTGATTCCCTTTGGGTAATCCCATATGTGTATTCTTTCCATGGTAAGGTTTCCCTCACGGTAAACCCGTGTCTTCCCTTTCTGTGACAGAGCTTCTGTCAGGTTCTGCTGGCAGCCTCCTCCCTACTCCTAGGTAGGATCTGCCCCAGAGTCCAGTTGTATGTAGTACTGCCCCAAGCCTGGGCCAGTCCATATCAGTGTCTCCACGTTACCTCCCTTCGGGCAGGATGTGGCCTCCGTAGCGCCCTTCTATGGAAGGCTCGCTTCCTGCCGTTACGACAAGCTGTAACAACAGATAGGAAAGACCTGAAGCTGTCTTTCACTGAAGGTCGAAATCCCTTCCGATTCCGTGGGGAAAGGAACAGCGGCTTGGCTATCTCCAGCAGCGATGTACTCAGTGGTCCCGGTGGGCACCAAGGTTAGCGAATTTGCACTGGAGCGGTAGGAAGGTTGCAACCTCTTGCATGGCATTTGTCTGTCACGCACTCGCTTGTCAACATCTGCATGCCACAAGGTTGTGACGGGTTCAGCTTGTGGCGCTTTCCATAGGACCCCTATGTCGTCACGACATAACTCGTAGTGACCGACAGATAGGGAACGTCTAGGTTACGTACGTAACCCCCGTTCCCTGATGGAGGGAACGGAGACGTTATGTCCCCATGCCACAATCTTGAACCATCGCTGGTTGCCAGGGACTCGTCTCGGCTCCTCAGCGTAAAACCTAATGAGTGGATGCACCTGTCGCCCTTTTATACCCGTATGCACGGGAGTGGCTCAGGTATGCAAAATCCACTAGCCAATTTCATTGGCGTTTTCGCTTAGTCAGAGATGTTCGGGGCTTCCAGGTAAATCCCCTATGTCGTCACGGACATGACGTCTCCGTTCCCTCCATCAGGGAACGGGGGTTACGTACGTAACCTAGACGTTATGGTGAAGACATAATTATATGCAATTATGCTTTAAGTGTCCTGTTATGCGCGACAGTCTGACAGCGAGTTTGACTCGAGACGAGGGTGATGCAAAGTTTGTTCTTTATTTCAGTGGCTTGGTCATTGGTTTTTCTGAGAATCACTAAGAATGATTCATTGTCTCTGGATGTATTGTCTGTGTTGTTTTGCCACTCGGTTGAGACAAAGGCAATGCACAAAATCAATTTTAACGCACATTATTCTGCCTTAGTTGTCATTTGTTTACTGAATCAGCTACATTAAATACATTTTTTACTGAAAGTTTTATAGTCTGTACTAAAGATGGTCCATTTTCATGATTTCAACACCACATACATTGCATGCAATCAACAACATTTATAATATTCTAAAGAGTGAAAATAAAAGATTATTGGAGTACGTTTTACATTTAAAATGTGATGTTTAATTCAATGTGTTCCTTGCTGTTTCTTTGTAATTAAATGTCAAATTTACTAGCAAGTGCTGAGTTAACATGTTTTTCAGTGTGTATGTACTAGAAGGGTCAGTTTTCATAATTTCATCTGCGACATCATAAATATACGGCATGCTAATTAATTATTTAACATAAAATCAACATTGGTATTAATGGGAAATGTTTCTTGAGCATAAAATCTGTATATTAAAATTATTTCTGAAGGATCATGTGACACTGAAGACTGGAGTAATGATGCTGAAAATACAGCTGCCCATCATAGAAATATATTACATTTGTAATACATTCACATAGAAAAAAAATATTTTAAAATATAATTATATTACACAGTTTTTCCTGTAATTTTGATCAAACAAATGCAGCCTTGGTGAGCAGTAGAAACTTGGACATAAAAAAATCTGACGATTTCTAGAAAATTTATAGAAATCTAGACTTTAGAAAAATTAAAAGAATAAATAAATAAACAGAAATTTAGCTTGAAATCAACAAGCAATTTCTTTTATTTTTTCCAGGGTGTGTGCACTAATAGGGTTAATTTTTATAATTCCATATGCGACCCCACAAATATACGGCATGCTAATTATTTAGCATATTATTATTTTTCCCCAATAGCGAATGGGAGGAAAACCTACCAATTAACAGTGTTTCGCAGTCCAGTGACAGCGAGTGACGGTGAAGTGAATGTGCTAACCAGAAGTCAGCGTGTGATGTACTGAGGTGTCTTTGAAATTGCCAGCGACCCCTGCTAAAGACCTCCGCACCTCATTAAATACAAATGGAAGAGCATGTCTAATTGTTCCGCTCCATTTCGGAGCCGAAAAGATTAAAATCTTTGAACCAGAAACAATTACAGCACCGTTCTGTTATGAACGAGTGACAATCGCCATGCCGGGTCCTCGTCTTCATCTCCTTGAAAAAATCAAGTGCATTCATGCCAAACTTCTGAGGGAATTCTTAAAGATGCTGTTGCTGGAGTAGACCCTGTATTTCAGGAGGCACATCCGGCAATGTGGAGATTTCTATCATTTTTCATGGGGGTTGTACAGGTGAAACTGTCCGTCTCCGGAGCCCGGGGCCATGTTGACAATGCCTTAAAGGCACTCTCTACAGTGCAAATCAAATCCACTCAAATCCTCAAGGTTGGAGATGGTGGCACATGGATATAAGGACAGGCATTAACAGACAGGTCTCTCTCTCTCTCTCTCTCTCTCTCTCTCTCTCTCTCTCTCTCTCTCTCTCTCTCTCTCTCTCTCTCTCTCTCTCTCTCTCTCTCTCTCTCTCTCTCTCTCGCTCTCTCGCTCTCTCTCTCTCGCTCTCTCGCTCTCTCGCTCTCTCGCTCTCTCGCTCTCTCATCGCTCTCTCTCTCTCTCAGCCTTTTTCCTAACTACACTCAACTCAAAATTCACTCTCATGTCCATTTTGAAGACAAAACAATGACAGCTTTGTGTGAGAAACAGACATTTGAATCGTTACCGATAATCTTCTGCAGTCAGAGCTCTGAAATGGACTACAGAAAAGAAACTGCTGTTTAAAGCCATTTGATGCACACACCACTGTGTGTCCTTACCAAACATAACTTTTTGATGCATCGTGACATATTTCATTTAAGATCTGCACTCAAGTGGAAGATTTGAATAACTTCAGTCTGTTGTGATGTATAGCAAAGTCAGATGGACTACTTTGATGGTGTTCAAAAGTTTGAGGATAGATTTTTGTATTTTTTTAAATAAATGTATATTTATATTCAGCAAGGATGCATAAATGAATAAAAAAATGACAGGAAAAAACATTTATAAAATTATTTCGATTTCAAATAAATGTTGTTCTTTTTAAACTTTCTATTTATTAAAGAAAAATAAAATGATCAGTTTCCACAAACATATGGAGCAGCACTATTTTCAATATTGATAATAATCAGAAATGTTTCTTGAGTGGAAAAACATCAAATTAGAATTAGATTTCTGAAGAATCATACTGTGACGTTGAATCACTATTACTTTAATATCAAGATGCTATGATAGTATTTATTAATATTGTGAATGTTGTTATATTTTAATTGTATATACATCTTATCTTTATTTAGCACACAATTAAAATGAGAAATGTTGTCTTGCCAACTATAATATCATATGCAGTGTTTTATATTATTTAACTTAATGTTAAGTAACAAAACATTTTATTTATTTAAAATACAATAAGCCTAGAGCAGAGAAGAGATGTACATATATTACAGATTTATGTTATATTACACTATGATGAACTGCTGTATGGAAAGAGCTGCGTCTCTTATTGTTTTCCATGGAAACAGGTTTGGAACCACATGAGTAAAAAAATACCAGCATTTACATTTTTGGGTGACCTATTCAGTTAAAAGTTCACCAGAGGTCTGATTATTTGTCTGCAATGTTGATTTTGGAGAGATGCGAGAGCTGGTATTGGTACGAAGCCAATCCCGCTTCCAACACTGTGTAGGATTTCGCCAAGAAAATAAGTTCCCACAGAAGTCCTTGACATAATGGGCTGATAATCCATCTGTTTGTATTCTCTCGAGTGGCTTTCAGTTGAAAACAAAGAGTTAACCCTGATTGCCTCTCTCGGATGAGTTCGCCGCCATAAAGCGCGGCTCCGGAGGCATCCGCACCCTTCAGTCTCGATTTTCACTCCGGTCCAGGGGTTTCATGGCCGTGCAGAGATGGTTTTGGCAGCCTTCCCGGAGTGAAGCCAATTGAGGATTGATTTAGATTCTGGGTGCGGGAGAGAGAGAGGTTATCTATGAAGATATGCTATTCCCTTTGTGGAGGCTTCATCCAGCTCTAGAGATGCATTGTACCCGCAGACATGTCTGTGAAAGTCCGTATCCCAGACCCTAGGCAACCTAGCCAGCGCTCTCAAAGGTCACTCAAAGCCAAAGGGCATTTGGGAGGTTTATGCTGCATATCGATGATGCAGACGTTGTCTGAGTGAGCTGAAACTATTCGGTTGTGGTGAAATTTTGCCTATTTAGCTTCATATGTCATTAATCTAAGGTGACTGCAATATTTATGCACTATATAATGAAGGGTTTAATACAGCTTCACTCACATGAAGCTACCTGGTCTCAAGGCATTTACGTACCTGGGTGCACTTTTTAGCGAGACACGAAATACGTACCAATAACTACATATTACTGCAGGTTGCATTAAGCGATATAAATGCATTGCACTCATTTGGATAAAAGCGTTTGCTAAATGACTGAATGTAAATGTAACTATAACAGTAATATATCAACCTAATGCACAGCTCTAGTTGCTCACAGCATCAATGGCTCTTTTTGTTCTTAACAGTGAGAACTTCTGACCCTCTGGGTTTAATCAGAATCAGAAAGAGCTTTATAGCCGAGTGTGTTTGCACACACAAGGTGCACAAGGTCTTGGTGTTAAGAGCTTCCAGTACAGAAAGTACAAACATAGTGCAGACAACATATAATTAAGGTAATAAAAACACTAATAATGAAGAGAATAGGCAATAATTATGAATAACAATAGTAATAAAATAAAAATATACAGAAAAGAAAAACGACTATAGACAGAACTGTGAATGTGCATGTGTCCTATGTACGGATGAAGGTTTGAGGAGTTATTTACAGTACTGGGGTGTGTTATGAGTTGTTCAGGTGAGATATGGCCTGGGGGGGGGACTGTTCTTGTGTCTGGCTGTTTTGGTGCTCAGTGCTCTGTAGCGCCGGCCAGAGGGCAACAGTTCAAAGAGAGAGTGAGCTGGGTGTGAGGTGTCCAGGGTGACTTTCTTAGCCCTTTTCCTCACTCTGGAGGTGTAAAGTTCTTGGAGGCTGGGCAGAGGGGCACCGGAAATCCTCTCAGCAGTCCTGACTGTCTGTTGTAGTCTTCTGATGTCTGTTTTGGTAGCTGAACCAAACCAAACCGTTATAGATGAACAGGACAGACTCGATGATGGCAGAGTAGAACGGTTTCAGCAGCTCCTGTGGCAGGTTGAACTTGAAGCGTCATATCGGTGTACAAACATCCAATAAACATTCGCCATGAGCGCAAATGCACATGCATTCTCACCACATCTTATCCTACAGTAAACAGATGACATTGATTTAAAGGGTGCATGTGCTGTTTTTGTCTTCTGAAGTCATACAACAGGCTTTGTGTGATGAACAGGCAGGTCAGATGTCAATAACATCAAATGTCACTGGTTTTCCAGCGCCTCACAACCAAATGTCATGACATCAAATGTGCCATATAGACGTCATATTCGCTTTGAGAGCCACTGCGGAGGTGAAGGTTATTAGTGAACGCTGGCATTATATGATGTCAGAAAACTTAAATAGTGAACAAGTTAAATGGACTGCTTTTATAGTGCTTTTTGCTTTTTGGCTTTTGGAGCGTGACATACATGGTTACGATGACCTGTTATTGCATAGAAAAGAGGTGTTTGGAGAAAAACTCTGCTTTTGTGTTCCACAGAGAAAAGGACAGCATATAGGTTTGGAAAACATCAGTAAATAACCACAAATGTGTGGGTAAAACTACGGTCTTTATGTAAAGTTTTTAAAAGAATGTCTGCGCAATCAAAAATAATAGTAAAAAAAATATGTGAATTATTATTGCAATTTAAAATAACTATTTTATTTTTGAATGCATTTTATTTTGTAAAATATATATATATAAATATATATATATATATATATTTAATATAAAGACTGAAGAAAAGGCTGCTAAAAATTCAGCTTTGCATCACAAGAATAAATTACATTTTAAAATGTAAATTATAATAAAACAATATTGCTCTCTGTTACTGTATTTTTTTATCTAATAAATGAGTCTATTGAGCATAAGAGACTTCTTCAAAAAACATAAAAAATCTTGATTCTAGTGTATGTGTATAAAACTGTAGTTTTAAATGATTCCTGTTACATGTTAAAAAAGACTATTGGCCAAATATATAGGCACTATAGAAATATAATATAGTGAATATTCCCTTGAGTAAAGGTGTGACAACTAGCCCCGGGCTCCCCTGTAATGAAACAACAGCACTCGAGGTCGGTCGCTGGTGACATCAGGTCTGTAGTCATGACAACATGACGATCCACACAGGAATGAACTCGTCCACACAGAGATGACAGCAGCTGAAGCTCGATCGATATGATCCATATCTGCGACAGGATTCGCTGTTGTGATTAGATTTCTTTCATTGAGGAGGTCAAATATTGGCACAGTCGTCCATCTTTGAGGCTTCGGATGGCAGTGTGGATGTTCTGGGTCTCTTCTGCAGTGAAAATCTCTTGGGATTCTCAGCTCAAACAGAGTCATTATCTTCATGTCATTACTGGAGACGAGATGCTGCTGTTTGAATCATCGTTGGGGCTTTTGAGGTCACACTGACACTCAGTTGTTCGATTGAGATGTTCTCTGTTTGAATTAAGTTAATTAAAACTTTGATAATACAGTGTACTGACAAAGCAAACATGAGTAACTTTCTGAATAGTTCGCCTAGAAATGAAAATGCAACAACAGGTCATGATGACTGTGCCAGTCATGCTTGCTTTCATTCATTTCTTTAATATCTAGAGGATTCTACCTAAACTAAAAGAGCAAAATTGTGTACTATATACATGTTACATATGTATTATAAGTGTCCATCCATGCTAATTTAAGCCAGTTTTGCACTGGATGGACTTGAAACAACATAATCACTGTTAGATAAAACCATAAACCTCACAGATACTGAGATACAGCTCATGTGACAACTAGCCCCTGTGTCCCCTCCTGCATGCATTTACAATAGCTCTCCACTTTTACCAGCTACTGTAGGCTGTGTTGGGTTTCCCAAGGTTCAAAAAACAAACACAGTTGAAAGCATGTCGTACACGAGAATTGAAATCTTCCAGCACTCGAGAGAGAAAGCAATCGTCTTCTGAGGAGAAGCTCCAGCAGAATGGCTCTGAGAGCGAAAGCAGTCGAGCAGATTCAGACACGAGCCGCTCTTCACACCTTCATTTTACACGCAGACGGAGCGGCAGTGTCACTCTTCGAGCGTTCACAGCTTCCGAAATAGAAGTGACAAACAGAGAGAGCATTCCGAGCAGATTTCTGTCAGGAATGGCAGCTCTAATTAATGGACATGAACAGCTTGGCAGAGAGAAAAGAACAGTGCTTCAAGGGCCACCGGTTCAACCTCGTGTCTCCCGTCATGACATGTTACCAACTGTCGAGATTTTGGCTCGCACGCATCTGCTGGGTGTCTATTTGGCTTTGAGTGAAGGTGCTTTAGTGTTCGAGTCTGTTTATTTCACAGGTAATTTCATCTAATTAAATAGACACGAGATCTGGCATGTTGCATCAAGTATCAATGCATGAGGGGAAACGGCCTATAACGAAGCCGAGTTTGCGTACGGCCGACGTGTCCCGTAAACGTTTATCGTGCGACTCAATCTTAAAGGCGCGTTGGATGCTAAAGACTTTTGATTTGCGAGCATTTACACGTTGTTTATTTGGACAGGCAGTCTTGCAGAAAGTTGGAGTTTGTTGGAGCTCCACTTCTCTGCAGATCCATCAGCGTGCGACTTAAGCACCACCTGCCGTACGCTGATCGACGAGCCATACGGTTAGCTGCGCACGCCGCTCTATTTCCGTTCTGCTTCGGTGAAGAGCTAAGGAGGACGACATCCGACGGCACCGAAGACGTGAAATTACAGCTTGACGGTTTTCCTTATCCATGCATGAATACTATTCGGACACAAAACTGAGGCTGGATGCAACTTCATCTGCTTGTGTTCAGCTAAACACTTGAGCTGCTGTCAAAACACACAGATGCAACGGGAACCTGCTGTTCCACACTGATTTGAGAAGAAATTGTATACAATATAATCTTCTAGGCTACTTCCACACTGTGTTGTTATATATTTACTAATAGTACACAAATGCGGCATAAAAAAAAAAACAAATCCCTCCAGTATTTTATATATATTTATATATGAATAAATAAAACAAAAAACAAATAAATAAACAAACAAACAAACAAACAAACAAACAAACATAAAACAAAAACATATAACTTCCAATCTGAAATAAATATATTAAAATAAATAGATAAAATTGTGTACTAAATTAACTAAAATTAAACTATAAAAGTCAGCATTTGAAGTGGATCAAAAGTTCATCAAAGTTGTTCGAAGACAAAAATGCGTTTTGGTCCACTTCAAATGTTGACTACTGTATAGACATTAAAAAAATGACAAAAACATAAAAATACTAAAAATGTGATACAAAAAATAATAATTCTTAACTAGCATACTTAAAATTTTAGCATTTTAGTATACATTTTCCATGATTTGAAATGAATGAATGAATGAATCTAAGACTTAAATCATACAACTTAAACTTTCATTATCTGAAATAAAATAAAATAGATTACAAAAATTTATAAATTGTGTACTAAAATATCTAAAACTGGAATAACACTATAGAAACTATATTGACATTTAAAAAATAATCAAAATTACAAGCATAAAAGTACTGAAACTTTAATACTAAAAATATACTAATTACCTATACACTAAATAACACGTTACAGTTTAGTTTGGATGAAAGAATTCCACCAATATTTTATATTAGTAAGTAACTACGTAACCTAATTTAAGACAATTTTGCAGTTTGGAGGATAGAATTCCTCAAAGTTTATTAAGAAATATTAAAATATGTAATATTTAAAGAATATTCTAATTTAAAATAACCGTTTTAAACAGCACTTAGCTACTTAAAACACTTAAAACTCACTTTGATGAAACAAAACCTCAAAGTTACTGAGATCCAGTCCTTGTGAGAACTAGCCCCAGTGTGCCCTTCTGTATGAACTGAGAATGATGCTCGACGGCACAGAAGATGTGGAATTACAGCTTGACGGTTATGCTTATCCATGCATGAATACTATATGGATGTAAAACTGCGGCTAGACACAATTTCATCTGGCTTGTGTTCAGCCAAACATTTGCTCCTGTCAAAACACACAAGTGCACAAAGCAGAAGTTCTCCGACGGAGATTGTGTGCCGCTTTCGCCGGGCTGTATGCCGCTGTTTCCCGGCCTGGGTTCTAGAGGACTTTGGCACGTGCCGGACGCAGAGTTCAGCAGCTGGTAAAGCTCAGCACGAGCCGTCGGGGACCGCAGTCAGTCAAACAGGACTCTCCCAGCCGGTTCTCCGCAGACTCGCCGCAAACTGATATCTTTTAGCGAGGGCCTCAGGCAAGGCCGCTCTCTACATATTCATCTTGACAGGCAAACCGGGGG
The DNA here is from genome assembly GCA_027422405.1 of Ptychobarbus kaznakovi. Lineage (NCBI taxonomy): Eukaryota > Metazoa > Chordata > Actinopteri > Cypriniformes > Cyprinidae > Ptychobarbus > Ptychobarbus kaznakovi. The sequence continues at coordinate 956,417 of CM049800.1, read as the reverse complement.
AAACAAAGTGCAGTGACCCAGATTGAGAATCTGAAGGCAAGCGAGCGCAAAGGAGCAAATCCCGTCTCCTCCATTTCCAGTGGCCTCTTCTGCCCTCACTCCTTCTCAAAGTTTTATTTCTTCATGTTATTTTGGTATCATTAATGTTTATTCCCCAGTAACCGTCATGTTGGTTTATACTAGCCAGTGCTGGCAAAGATACTTGATATTCTGAGTAGCTTGGCAAGCTATAGTTTCAACGCAGGGTTGAGCGACATTCAGAAATGAAGTGAAAATGTCTTTCTCTTTTGAATTGTAATAATAAACAGAATGCAGAATTGCTATTTGAAAGCAAGAATATTTCTTACTAGACAAAGTTTGTCTAGACAGTTTTAAAAAAGGCTTGTTAAAAAAAGAAAAATCCTTACAATTTACAACATTTTAGGCCTGACGGATGTAAATTTGGATTTAGTTTGTATATAATATATCGGGTTATTATAGTTAAATAAAATGAAAATCATAAAACAATATACTTCACTTTAAAATGATTAATAAATAATAAAACCGCTTACAATGCTAATAAACAAACTACAATTAAACTACTAATATTACGTGAATACACTAAAAATAAGAAATATTGAAAGAAAATATAAAATAAAAAGTAATAGAAAAATGAATAACTATATTTAATGGTACTAAAATAACAGTTTACTAATAATAATACTTCAGTAGATCAGTGTGGAAGAGCACTTCTCTTTCTCCACAGTTTCTCCACAATGCATTACCTGTGCTAATTGTTTAATTTATTTTTATCTCAATTTCAATTAAGCTCATCTTGTGTTGAAATTAAGTCAATCTCTTTTTTCTTCCATTTTGAATGATACACAATCCTTTTAAATACTACCACAACTATATAAACACATATGGGTAATAATAATAATATAAAACAGTTCCATGACTCTTATGAATGAATGAATGAATTAATAATTAATTAATCATTTGTATTGTGCTTTTTAATTGTGTACAGCTATACACCCAAAGCGCTTTACAATCATGTGGGTGGTGTGGTGGTGGTGGGGGGGTTCTCTCCTCAACCACCACCAGTGTGCAGCAAATCATTTTAAAGTCGTTAAAAATCCCATGGCACTTCTCGTAAAGAGTAGGGGTGTAACCCCGGTGTCCTGGCCAAATTCCCACCGCTGGCCCTTGTCAAACATGGCCTCACAATAATCCCCATCCACTTGATGACTCTCTCTCTCTCTTCTCCACTCCTCTGTCCAGAGAGTCTTGATGACTGCTCTCTCTCACTGTAGCTGGAGTGTGGTGAGTGCTCCTGATTGGCTTATGACCTCTCTCCTCTCCACCTGTAGCTGGTGTGTGGTGAGAGCATCACTTGATTGGCTCTATGACTCTCTCTCCTCTCCACCTGTAGCTGGTGTGTGGTGTGGCATACACTTGATTGGCTCTATGACTCTCTCTCCTCTCACTGGTGTGTGGTGAGCATACACTTGTTGTCTATGATCTCTTTCTCTCAGCTCTCTCTTCTCCCCTGGTGTGTGGTGGTGTGCGTGCGCGCATACACTGCTATCTCTCTCCACCTGTAGCTGGTGTGTGGTGAGCGCATACACTTGCTCTATGTCTCTCTCTTCTCTCCACCTGTAGCTGATACACTTGATGGCTCTATGAACCTCTACACTTGATTGGCTCTCTCTCTCTTCTCTCCACCTGTAGCTGGTGTGTGGTGAGCGCATACACTCTATGACTCTCTCTCCTCTCCACCTGTAGCTCTATGATTGGCTCTATGACTCCTCTCCACCTGTAGCTGGTGTCTACACTTGATTGGCTCTATGACTCTCTCTCCTCTCCACCTGTAGCTGGTGTGTGGTGAGCGCATACACTTGATTGTCTCTATGAACCTGCAGAGCATACACTTGATTGTCTCTATGACTCTCTCTCCTCTCCACCTGTAGCTGGTGTGTGGTGAGCGCATACACTTGATTGTCTCTATGACTCTCTCCTCCTCTCCACCTGTAGCTCATACCTTGATTGTCTCTATGACTCTCCACCTGTAGCTGGTGTGTGGTGAGAGATACTGGGCCGATTGTCCACCTGTAGCTGCAGCCCACCGTTCTGATTGTCCTCTGTCTCTCTCCTCTCTTACCTGTAGATGCATGGGATTTGATCTCTATGACTCTCTCTCATCCACACCTCTCTGTCTCTCTCTCTCTCTCCAGTAGCTGGTGTGTGAGCGTGTCTCTATGACTCTCTCTCCTCTCCACCTGTCTGGTGTGTGGTGCACTGGTGCCGTTGTCCTGTGGCAGCCATTGGTGATGCAATGGCTGCCACAGGACAACCATTGCATCTACTTGGATGATAGAGTCATCAAGTGGATGGGGATTATTAGGAGGCCATGATTGACAAGGGCCAGCGGTGGGAATTTGGCCAGGACACCGGGGTTACACCCCTACTCTTTACGAGAAGTGCCATGGGATTTTTAACGACCACACTCTCTGTGGACCTCGGTTTAATGTCTCACAGTGCTTTCTGACAGTATAGTGTCCCTGTCACTATACTGGGGCGTTAGGACCCACACAAACCACAGGGTGAGCACCCCCTGCTGGTCTCACAAACACCTCTTCCAACAGCAACCTATTTTTTTCACCGGAGGTCTCCCATCAACCAGCTCAACCCTGCTTAGCTTCCGTGGGCAACCGGTCTTGGGCTGCATGGTGATATGGCTGTTATTGATTAAATATCTAAAAGAAATGCAATATGAAAAAAAACACAAAAAAACAAACGTATACAGAGAGAGGACTTTTGTGAAGAGCACATGCTGCTGGACTTTGATTGATTCGGAGCAACTGAAGCAGCTGCTAACCGCTAAACTCAAGAGCCAACAGACCACTGAACCAGCACATGAGGGTGAATGAAGATCCAAACCATAAGATTCTGCCCACAAAGTTCAAACAGACATTTCACTACACAGCAGGCAGGAGAGAAATATCAGTGCAAGGAATTGTCAGTGCTGCTCCCCTGCTTGAGGATTTATCATTGAATTATATTGTTCTGGCAGTCTTCACTGTTGTAGTTTTTCAGTGATTCTTTCTGCATGTTACAGGTGACTGTCTTTATATGATCCTTTATTCAACTGATTCATTCAAACATGCTGATGTATTCAACAAGGCATCACGAGTGAGTCATTGAATCATTTACTGAACCAAGTCGTTCAAATCAATTGATTCATTCAGGAATCTTCCGTCTTGTGGCCCATACTTTAAAAAAACATTTGACACAAAAATCTGAATTATAGATTCGTGCTAAAGATATAATGTATATTATATCATAAATGTTAAAAAGCAACATGCAATAACAAGAATATTGATTAAACATCACATTCAGCTGATTCCTTCAAACACTGGTGCATGCAAGAACAAAACAAGCTGTTATACTGTATATATATATATATATCAGTAAGTATTCAAACAACACTCAATAAAAATATAATTTAAGTTCATTTTTTTTCTCATTATGTACACACAGCAGCCATATTGACAGAAAAACACAGAATTGTTGTCATTTTTGCAGATTATTTAAAAAAGAAGAAAACGGAAATTTCACATGGTACCCTTAAGTATTCAGACTTTTGCTGTGACACTCATATATTTAACTCAGGTGCTGTCCATTCTTCTTGAATCCTTGGAATGGTTCTACACCTTCATTTGATAAATGATGGGGACAAAAGCACACCTGTCTATTAAGACCTTTACAGCTCAATGCATGTCAGGCAAATGAGAATCATGAGGTCAAAGGAACTGCCTGAAGAGCTCAGAACTGGAATGTGGCAAGGCACAGATCTGGCCAAGTTACCAAAACAAATTCTGCTGCATTAAGAGCTAAATCCTTATGGAAGCGTTTGGACGACCAACCTTCCTAGAGCTGCCGTCCGGCCAAACTGAGCTGTAAGGGGATAAAAAAACTATACAGATTCACTTTAAGAATGGTTCTTAATACAGTTTTATCTATATTTAAACTGATATCGAAATCCTTAATTAATCAGAAATGACTGTGATAAATGCTACAGTCTTGAATGAACATCAGATGTCCGAATCGCATCAAATGTACCAACGTCTGTAGCATTTACCCATAATTAATTTCTTTCTTCTAAATGTAGCTTTGAGAGAGGTTGGAAATGACCTCAATTTCCTAGCAGTAATTATGGCAATGTGCCCGTGTGACACCGCAGGCCAGACCTCCAATCTCTGCGGGCTTCTCTCCTTGCCGCATTGACTCTCCTTTGCACCCATCATTTAATTACCTCAATTAAAGCAGTAATTAATCATCTGCCTAAGAATCCATTACTAGCCAATGACTGAAATTGTCCTTTAATCAAAAGCTTCGGCTTGACACGGGGGTCAATCGCCGCTGCCGAAGTGCACTCTCATCATTTTTCATGATGTTTACCAGACGCCGCTCTGGCCTTACTGGATGACTGGCAGCTTCTCTTCTCCTAATGAGCAGCGCTGAGCTTCGGACCCGGAGCGATAACTGCCAGCGGCTTCATTAAAATGTGATAAGTTAAAAACAATGCTGAGTAATTCATTGTTGCCCACCAATATGAAATGCTCTCACCTGCCACTGTTTATCTCACCACCACTTCCGATTGATTGGCAAGGAGAGCTGAATTACAGCTCTTGATTGTGTGCGTTTCATTTGAGGTCCTGTTAGATTGTCCTGCCTCTGCACACACCCTGTTTTATGATTCCAGTTAAAAGATGGCTGTATGTATGGCAAAGTGTGGCTTAATTCACAATAGCATATTCAGGGCCTAATTAACACTTGCCTAGGGCCAAATGTGAGTGAAACTTATTGTAGATGGGAACATGAAATATTGTTACTCGGCAGTTGGTAGGTAACTTTTTAAAATATAAATTCTAGCAATACCTGAGAATGCAGTATGGTTTAGCGTGATTATCAAATCACAAAGACGGTGTTGTGATTATATAAATATATGATCTGTTGTTTTGCTGAGATTTTTGCAATGAAAATTGCAATTAGCAATGTGTTTTCCCAATTCGTTTTGCTTAAAAGAAATAATGTACATAAGGTTTCATGACCAATAATAACAAAAAATATATAATAATGTGGACAGTTAATTCTAAAGTCGCATGTGTCCTTGATTTTAATTTGTTTAATAGGGTTAACATGTAGTGCTAATTGGAGAAAGCAATATTCAACATGAAATGCAAGTATTTCAGAAGCCACACAGGTAAAGATGATACATTCAGTCCATTCCACAGAACATTTCAAGTGTGTCCCTTCCTCACTAATGTCTGGCAGAATAGGGTGGATTAAGCTTACCTTTGCAAGCAAGCAATTTATAGACGGCAGAAGAGCCTCACTCCACCTCCACGGCCCGCTGAATGTGGTTAGCTAGCTGAGAGCAGTCAAGCATTTAGGTCAGGCACTCGCCTGGGCACCCGCTTCAGTGGCTCTGATGGGTCCTGACTCTTATCTGCCACGGTCAGCCAGCAAGAAGAAAAAAAGAGCTGTAGGAAGAAGATGACAAAGAGCGGCCGTGAGTCAGAGGCGGTCGGGAGTTTGAGAGAAGGCCGAGATGAAGCGACATGGCGTTAGTCACAGAGATCACAGCCGGCGGTTCTCTCTCGATAAGCCTGGCCGTGGGCCGCGTGGGACAGCACAGAAACCTATACCACCACAGCGGCTCTCAACATGACCGGAAAATGTTCTGAGGGTCACGGGCGATGCCGGAAGTCAATAATAAATTGCATTTGTAATAATAATCCATCGAATAATAGTTCATAGTTAGGACAACACAATGATTGATTGATTCAGTTCCCGTATCTTACAACTGATGTCAGTGGATTTGTGTTCAATGAAACCTTAAGAAATATATTCATATTTTTAAAAAGCCATACGGAAAAGCATTTTAGCTAATAAAATATTAAGCTAAAAAAAATATCTCTCTCACACGCACGCACACTATAAACTATTAATATAACTATCAATATAGTTTACAATATTAAAATCAATATTATTAAAATTGCAAATATTGAAATGAAAATTCTTATAAAAAATATTCAATTTATAATATGAACAAGTTATTTGATTAAAAATGGATGTGTGTATATAAAGAAACATTACATGATCACATTTTAAGCTAACAAAAAGCCCATAAGATGATTAATAATCAAATCAGTTTTATTAATATGGCAAATATTGACATAAGAAATCTTATAAAAATATTCAGTTTATAACAAGTTATTTGATTAAAAATTGATGTGCACATAAAGAAACATTATATAAACTAATGATTAGCCCATATAATAAAATCAATATCATTAAAGTTGCAAATATTGATATGAGAATTATTTCAATTGATTTGATTAAAAATGGATGTGTGTAAAATGGAACCTTATATTTTCATATTTTAAGATAATAGAAAAGCCCCTATTTTAGTGCTACTAATAAAATCAATATGATTAAAATAGCAAATACTGATATTAGAATTCATAAACAATATATATCCACATTTTAATATAAAATATATTATTATTAATAAAAAACAACAATGGCAAATATCTACATGAGAATTCTTGTAAATTTTTAATATGAATAAGCTATTTGATTTAAAAAGGTTTTGCATAAAATGAAATATTAAGTTATCGTATTTTAAGCTACTAAAAAGCTCAAAATATTAATAATAATAATAATAATAATAGTTATTGCAACTGCAAATATCCAAAAAAAAAAATAATTTTTAATTATGCTTTTTATATCAGCACTGTTCAGCAGTTGTATTTGCTATTAAAAAAGTGACAGACTAATTGCTGATCAAAGTGATCATAACATATTCATAAGTTGTATTTTAAGGACGTTGTGTAGAATAATCTACAGTAGAGGACGAGTCACGTCTACATCTGAAACACAGTCCTCTCTTGACATCTGAATATGAGGGTCAAGCTGCACTCAGAGGCAAATACGTTAATTCAAGGCCAAGTTCAGCCGATAAAGGCTCCGTACTCTAGCACATACGCAGAATAACCTACAAATCACACACCTCAAAGATTAAAAAAACATAAATATATAGATATTTTACACTGCATAAAATAGTGGCATTAAAAGCAGCAAAGAAACCCAATTATAGTCGCTGTGTCTGATGCCACTTTCCTCTGTGAATGTATTCCCTCAGGTGCGATGATCTTGGGTGTAAAGATCCATTAAGTCTCTCGGTCTGTTTTAAAAGCCCATCAAGGTCACTGGCTTTGGATGGCTTGGCATCATAAATGTTTCTGAATGCTGGTGTTGAGGGTAGAGGCGCGATCCAGGCCGTCGCTGTTATTACTAATGAGCTGTTTTGACAATCAGGTTGTCCTGGCAACACAAGCCTATCGGCGGAGGCATCTAAATAATATGCACGCTGTGAATGCATTACATATTTGGGTTAGAGAAGGACAAAGCTTGCTTAGGTGCTCAAACTAACCCGCGGGCTAATGACTGCAGATCTAGTACCACTAGTTTGTTTCAGGTTCATGTAACTACAGCAGTCTCTGTTTTCAGAGAATAGAGCTTGATTTAAGTCTCGCAAATGTTTTTTCTTGTTATAAGCATAAATCATTTAGAAAGTTTTGTGCTTAAGGCAAGTCACTATGTGAACAGTATATCACTAGGCCTATACTTTCCCCAGTTAATTAAATAACAGTACAATACGATAATTGTTTACAATTTTCCTGAAATGTTATGTAGGCGTTATCTAATTAAATATCAACACATAAATCTGAACATTGGATAAAGCCAGGTTCAAATAAGTTAAAATTCTAAAATGTTTGCAGGAATAAAATATGTTAAATGCATACACTGTATAAGGTGAATGCTATATGAACTGCTCTGTAAAAACATACAGAGTACACAGTAGAAAGTAAAAAAACAGTTTGAATAAATAAAAAAAGATTGGTGGTGGTTCAGCAAATGGATGGGTGTAAAATTAAACATTATATATTCACATCATATCACTATTAGTAATAAAATCTGTATTATTACAAGAGCAAATATCAACATGAGAAATCTGCTCTCTGAGAAAACAAAGTACATAGTTCAGATAATCAACATAATCAGCAATGTTCCTGTTGCAACACCAAGGTCGTGGATTTGATTATCAGAATAAGAACATTTAGTTGGTTTACATAAGAGCATCTCCTAAATGCATTAATGTCAATATAAACGTCCGATGACTAACTCGAGCAGAAATGAAGTCCTGAAGCTCTTCAGCAGTTTCCATAGAGATGACAGACGGACGCATTCAGCCCGAGTGACAAAAGCAACAGGTTATCACTCGCATTACGAGGTATGCTGGAAGAAAACGAGAGACATCAGAGATGGACAGGAGAGGATGTAGCACGAGATATGTGGGGGCTCAATTGCCTGGTGACTTTGGCTGATTGAAATTGACCCGCCGTCTGCAGTTAAAATCTTCCATACTGGAAAAACTGAGAGCTCTCGTCTGGTTTTAATTTGAGTGGCTCTCGTGTGGTTAGCCAGGGTGAAATTTTTACATTGAACGCCTCTAATTTGATGGAGAGAGAAATGAAAGTGCCACAAAATGTGCCTGTCAATCAATAAGGCGACAGAGGGCGAGAACCGTGCCGTAATCTGCAGAAACGGAATTAAAGCATTTGCATTTTCACATTTGGCGTGGTAGAAAAACTGTAAGAGTGTTTTTCGATTATTGATGACACAGCAGTCGAGAGATTAAACTAATGGGGGGGCAGATTTGTTCCTCCTGCGGGTCAATCATCTCTGAACGTTTAAAAACTCAGCGGTGATTGGCAGCTGGGAGAAATTAATATGACCGAACAAACTTTATTCAGGGAATAACGGCTCTGGTGCGCAGGATGTCAACAGTTACAATCTTCAGATTTAATGGTTATTAGTATTAAAAAAGAGATGCATAATTAGGCATGGTGTATTGTGAATCATTTGCTACATCTAATTTGATGTACGGTCTTTTCAATCTTTTTGAAAGTTGTCTCTTAAGCGTATTTATTTGATTAAAAACTGAAAAAAAACCCGGCAATATTGTGAAATATTACTACAATTAAAAATTGCTATTTAAAGATATAATTTATTTATGGCAAAGCATATTATTATGATTTCTGAAGATCATGTGACACTGAAGACTGGAGTAATGATGCTGAAAATCTCAGCTTTAATCACAGGAATAAATTACATCTTAAAATATATTCACATAGAAAACAGATATTTTAAATTGAAATACTATTTCGCATTTTTAACAGCATTTTTATCAAATAAATTAAGACTTTTTTTCCAAAAAAAATTCCAAACTTTTTACCACAGTGAAATCGAGCTGTTGAGAGACTGTACATAAGATCGTAATTTTAGCAGTAAAATCTATAAATATGCAATCTTTTAATTGCTTAATGGTTAGTTCCCTTGCTTAGAAATTTCATTTCGAAATTACCAGCGAATTAAACATGAAATCTGAAATAGAAAGACTTTTTTAAAACATACTCCAACAATCTTTGTTCAGTGTATTAAAATGGTACAAAACTGATTTTAGTACTTCAATAAGTTGGCGTATTACCAATATATGCATTTTTCTTTTACAGTAAATTTCCATAAAATGTTGCTACCATATATTTACTGAAAAATATGGCTCTAAATCTCACAGAATTAATTTTGTAATCATTAAAAAAGTCTATGTTGAGCAAGCATAGCTTGTCCTTTGTCCTCTTTATATCCCAAAGCTTGTTGGTTATGCAAAATATGTTTTTGAACACACATAATTTCCCTCTTAGGCATCTGACCACTGATTAACCTCAGTGACCTTATGCGGCCGCTCACACACACTACAGCATCTCTGAATATAACACATCACGATTCACCACACCATGTCCCTCTCTACTGCCTCCTCCTCAAATGAACCATAGAAACAATCACTTAGCAACCAGATCATCTTGAGTTTCTCTTGAGTCTGCTGGTGTAATTAATAAAAGGGAAATAAAAAGCATCAGTGAGCTGACCGATTTTCTGAATTCTCTCATTTTTTATATATTGAATTAAAGCGATAGTTCGCTCAAACATGACATTTGCTCTTAATTTACTCACCCTCCGGCCATCCAAGATATAGGTGACGTTTTTTCTTCAGTGAAGAAGATGTTTTAGCTGAAACCGTGCTCCTTGGTGATTCATAAAGTGCAAGTCAGTGGCTCCTGGCAATTAATAAACATATCAGGGGACACAAAATGAGTCTCCGTGGCTCATATTGAGGTCTTATGAAGCGAAACAATCGGTCTGTGCAAGAAACTGAACATTATTACCTGTAATCCAGAGCGGGAAATCTGATTCTTTTCAGCTAACGGATTCTTTCGGACAGTTTGTTTCAGAAAACTGATTCACCACTTCATTTATGTAATCTTGCAATGACGCCACGTAGACACAATTCAATTACTAAAGCACGCAATGATGATGTGAAACATGGATGTTTTACATGTCTAAAGTGTATAAAAGTGAAAGTGATTTACTTTTTTCATAAACCACAAAAAACAATAAAATATTTTAATTTAGCCCTTCCTTCAAGTTCTCAGTTCCCACGTGCACATATCAGCAGCCAGGGACTAAAGAGCGGCCCACTACACCATAAACCCACCAGTTTATTAACACCACTTACTAACATACAACTATTGCACAATACTGAAATAAAAATGCTTAAAAATAAATAAAGTATTATCATTAACATATGAATGACTGTCATACTACTTTACATTATAATTTGTCTTCTTGGTGTAGCCTATATGGCAATTTGTGAAATCATATTTTACACATCCCATTTACACACAGGGACAGTTTAATGTCAATAAAGATAAATGCCTATTAGATATCATACAACAATGCTGTGCTCTACGACTTGCAATGTGGACTGTTTTTATTGTGCCTTTCAGTTTCTTTGACAATATATATATTTTTATGTGATAAAGAAAATACAGTAAACTGTAATATGTGAAATGTATAAAGTTACAATTTAGAATAGCTGTTTTCTATGCATATATATATAGTAAAAATAAAAAAAAAATTCAGATACAACTATTTGAAAAACTGGAATCTGAGGGTGCAAACAAATCCAAATATTGAGAAAATCGCCTTTAAAATTGTCCAAATTAAGTTCTTAGCAATGCATATTACTAATTAAAAATTATGTTTTGATATATTTACAGTAGGAAATGTACAAAATATCTTCATGGAACATGATATTTACTTAATGTCCTAATTATTTTTGGCATAAAAGAAAAATCAATAATTTTGACTCTTACAATGTATTTTTGGCTATTGCTACAAATGTACCTGTGGGACTTAAGACTGGTTTTGTGGTCCAGGGTCACATATTTACGCAATGGGCCGGCCCACATTGTACAGCGGGCCACCGGGAAAACTCCCGGGGCTCCAGATGGCCAGTCCGCCCCTGTCAGCAGCTCACCGGTCTTCGGTTCGAGTCGAACGGTTTCCTCAGTTCAGTGACGGTTAGAGGAACGAGAGCTCTGCATCAGTTCATTCATCACAGGATCAGATACGCTGCTATTTCAGCTCATTTGGAGTCGGAGTGACCGTCAGACACATCCAAAAGAGAGTTTGTTCGAGTAACTAGTAGATCTGAGCCGTGAACCGTTTCAGATGATTCAGTGAACTGGTTCAACTAGTTCACGAAAAAGAACCGGTTCAAAAGAATGATTCATTCCTGAACCAGACATCACTCCGGACCGTTTGCCCGAGGCTCTGGATTACAGGTAATAATGTTGTAAAACATGTTCAGTTTCTTGCACAGACTGATTGTTTCGCTTCATAACATCTCAATATATCATCAGGAGCCACAGGTATTAATTGTATGTTCCTTGATATGCTTTATTTGACTCTAAAGTGCAGGTAGCCTTGCATTTAAAAAAAATCTTCTTTACTGTTCAACTCACGAAAAAAAGTAAGACAAATTTAATTCAAGATACATTTTCAATATATAACTGATTAGATACTTTTTGCTGGACAACAGGATGATAGTTCTGCTTAAGTGTGCATTTGTCATTGTAACTTAATTAATTACTAATGTTCATCAATCTTCAATAAAAATAGATATACATTTTTTATCTTTATACACTTTGGGGTCGCAAAGAGTGCTGTTGTACTCCCAACACTGACTTCATAACAGTTGAGACACACCGTGAAGATTCACTGAAGAGACTTGAACAATGGCCGGGGAGGAACGTCTACGATAACGAGTGAGCTAATGAAGGGGAAGGTAAAGTTTCTCATCTGAACACCGATAACCTTGGCTATAATTACTGACCAAAGTCATTCATAAATGAGAATGAATAGAGATCTAATCCTGCTCTGCAAAAGCTTCATCACCACCGGAAGAGTAATACATCTCTTTTAAATGTCCTTTATGTGCAGGGAAAGGTAGCCTTTCGATGGCAAAGTTATTATCTGTCAGCAACCAAGGTTAAAGGCGAGAGAGATCCATGGAAATCAGAATTGGAAAAGAGCGGGCATATTCGCTAAGGAAAGGCATTTTTTATCATATCGGAGTCCATAATAGATGATCAGTGTCATAAAGAATGATGAGGCTGCTGCGTCGTTCTTTAAAAAGCCAGCGAGAGACTCATTTTCATCCAGTTCAGACGGAGTCGCCCACGTGTAGATGAGCCGACAAGAAATGTGTTGCTACGTATGCCAAACTTAAACCGATTCCATTTTCAATCTCTCTCTCTATTTATACACGCGTGATTTTTCAAAAGCTTGAAGTCTATCTATACCTTTACTCAGGAAACATGCATATGCAAAATAACAGTATTTTACATTGCTATAAATAAACAAATTACAACAAATAAATATATAAATTGTGTGTATATACACTATCTGTTAAAAGTTTGGAATAATTATGAATTAAAAAAAATTCTAAAGTCAGCAAGACTGCATTTATTTGATCAAAAATACAGTAAAAAACTAAATAACTGTTTAATATTTGAATGTTCATCAGCCATTACTTTAGTCTTTATATTTAAAAATATGTTATTTAAAAAGATTTCACGTTTTAAAAAATATATTCAAATAGGAAACAGTTATTTTAAATTGCAATAATATTTCATAATTCTACTGTTTGTTTATTTATTGCTGTTTACTAATGTACTTTACTGTATTTTTATCAAATATGCATGTCTTATACCTTTGGTGAGAAACTGAGACTTTCTTTCAATAAAAAAGGATAATATAATATAATAATATACACACAAATGAATGTTCCAGCTTTTAAATCTGATAATATGTGCCATGTTTTTTAGTTGTAAAATTGAATTCAATTAATGGAATTCATTTGAATTCTATTTTATTGTGATTATTATTTCTAATAATTGTGTTACTGTATTATATATTTGTTGTTTATAATATTAATTTATTATGTTATTTAATTGTATTATATTTATAAATAATGATAATGAATGCACTGACAACAGTAATAAGTCACTTGAGGACATTTGTGAAGTGATTTAAGTGGTTTCCGGAAACCTAATTTTAACCTAACCTAACCTTAACTCTAGTAAACTCATCTCCACTGACTTATTGTATTATTTATTATGTCCAAATGAGGAGGTTATGATGGATGAGCATACCTCGAGAGAACTGGACAAAACACCGTCAGTAAGCATCTCATTCATATTCAGAGACACATATATTCAAAGCCTGCAGTGTTTTCTATGTTTGTCAGACACCAGGCACACGTATTAAACAAAAGCATACTCAAGGTGACCTGACAACACGCCTCATCTCAGCCGAAGCAATGCAAACCAGCAACAGCACGCCTGGAGTGCATCTGTCACCGCTAGAGAAACATGCACCCGACCACCCAACTATAAAGCATTGACATGCAGGATGCACTTAAATAACCTTGTACCAGATAACCTCGACAAGCGGTGTAAAAACGGCTAATCGTCTGTGTGTGTATGCGATCGTAGCTGAAGGAGATAGTGGGATGTCTGCTGTAGGAATCATTGGCAGATCGCAGCGGTGACCTTCAAACAGTCTGAAATGTGTTTAGCCTCTTGTATTGTCCCCCGCTTCGCCTTTCATCCCTCCGTTTGTCCAGGTTTCAGGGGCGTAAGGCCAAAAGTGACATGAAATACCCTTGACCCTTACTTGACCATTTTCACCCGACGCAGTCACAGCGATTCATGCCGTTCTCAGGACTGTGAAGTATTCTTGAATACCCACAATCCTCTGAACCTTTCTCTTTACTCAAGAAAACAGTCTGCCCTGTCGCTCACGTCAGACGAAAGACACACAAAGCAATGTTTTTAAGTCTGGTACAGGCTGTATCTTCATCCGGTCAAAAACATCCTTTCAGATTCACACTTCATATTACATTTACTGGAGTGAAATGTCAGCGTGCACCAAAGTATAGTTCAGCAAACATGCATGTAGATATCCATACAAAATATTGATTCTTATATATAAACACATATATCGCTATTTGATAGGATCTGAGAATATAATAATAACGACTTAATTATTTTTTATATTCACCTCTAAATATAGGCTAGTTTTTTTCTTTAAAATGACAATACATTAAATTGTAATGCCATCACTTCTCTTCTAAAGCAAAACGGTTAATATAAATGAATAAATAAACATAATTTATAATAAATAAATGATCCCAGTATAACCGTAGCCGACACAAGTGCAATATTATAAGTCTTCTGAAATCATGAGATGTACACAGTAGAATACATTTTTGATTTTTTTATGTCTTTTTTATCCTTTTTGAAGCTTGAAAGTAAGGGTCAATTAAAAGTGATTCCTTTAAGAAAAGAAACAAATGATAAAGTCACTGGACCATAATACTTACAGTGCTTTCCTTTCCCATAATTCAACACTTCAACATCTCTCTGGACAGAGAGCGAGCGAGAGAGAGACCGCACTACTATTTAATTTGACTTTGTGAGCACCGGATATGAAAATTAAATCAAGACTAATGAGCAATGAACAATAAAAGGAGAAGATAAACGGTCCCGCGGCTGCCAGACGGACAAGGTTGCTGAAGTCGAATAACTTTATTCCTTCCTAATTCCTCCATTAAAAAGTGCACTAAGACAATCAAATCCCAATTTTTAGGAAACGCCATCTTTGGTACATTTGGCTCGACTTCCATCAGAATAATTTCCTCTAAAATGCTAACGAGAAGAAATAGAAGAGAAACAATGGGAAAAAGCACAGAACAATAAAGGGGCTTTCTGAAAGAGACGTTATTAAAGGACTAGTCATCGCTGTTAGAGTGTGTGTGTGTGTGTGTGTGTGTGTGTGTGTGTGGGGGGGGGGGGTCGAAATATGTTGTCTGAGTGTGTGTGTCGAAATGGCTATTTAATGCAGTCTGAGTGTGTGTGTGTGTGTGTGTGTGTGTGTGTGTGGGGGGGGGGGGGTCGAAATGGCTATTTAATGCAGTCTGAGTGTGTGAGTGTGTGTGTGTGTGTGTGTGTGGTGTGGGGGGGGGGTCGAAATGGCTATTTAATGCAGTCTGAAAGTCTTTACAGAGGAAAACGTTGCGATTTCAAAAGGAATATCGGCCTCCCAACAAATAAAACTTATGTTTATTCCACTGAAATTATACAATTCCCAAGAAATGACATTTAGTATGTTCCCTTTGACAAAAGATTGTGCAGACGTTGGGGACTATTGTCTTTGCCTGCAGAAAGACAGAAACTCAACAAGCACGATAAGAGGATTGAAAAAACTTCTAACGTAGACAGGATCAAATATTTTTCAAGGTAATGCTGTTTCTCCCAGAGGACGACGAACAATAGCTGTCTTCATATTAAAAACTAAAACATAACACTTATTAGAAAAGCAGAGATGATGTTTTTTTGCATTGATGCATTTGTTTTGGCATTCACACTCCTAAGTAGTTTAATAAAGTAAGAAACACTTGTATCGAAACTAAATAAATATAATTAAAAGATGCTGCAAAACACGTTCATGACCTTCATGTAACACCAACAGCAGACTGGAGAATATCTGCGGTTGCTGGTTATTGGATGATTTCAATCAATGCACACCTTGCCAAGCGCTCTAAACGCTTATTGAATATTCAATTAGTCGAACAAGCTGCAGTGACGACTCTGTGCACCCAGAGATAATCTCTCATCTCCAGAGAAACAAGCATATGGGGAAACTCATATTTCTGCCCACACAGACATGGATGTAAATCTGGAGGATCAATTATATCAATATTATTTATCCCTATATCACCCATGCAGCTCCAAAACTGCTCTATGTTAAAGGATTAAGACAATAAAGACTAGTTAATATAAACTATAATATTAACTAAGTAAACAAATATAAAACACTACTACTATCACTTATTATGATTATTACTACTACATTTGTAACCATATATAAATACTATGAAAGCATAGCCAAATATTCCCACTTAAGGAATATATTTTTCTGGTCTGAAAATAAATAAATAAATAAATATACAAACAAACAATATCCTGTCATTTTAATTTTAAAAGTGTTTGTTTTCCACAATCTTCCACTTAAGCATGACACATTTTCCATCTCCATGAGTAAAAATGAAAAAAAATGGTAGATTCTTTGAAGTGAATTTTAACTATAATAATAATAATATTGTTTAAATTTGTCACCATATACAAATACTAAGAAAATATTGCAAAATATTTACACGTAGTTTTTTTGTCATGTAAGTGAATACATAATATTGATTTAATTTGTCATCATATACAAACACTATGGAAATGTAGCAAAATATTTCCACCTGAATTAAATAAATAATTAAAATGTATAATTGTAATGTATATTATGATATATTTTTTTTTTTAAATAATATTGACTCATACTATGAAAACATATATTTCTGAAGTACTTTATAAGACTTTCTGTTTTATCCACCCCAACACAAAACTTAAAATCTATACACTCACCCTAAAAACATTTCTTGGCCTCAAAAATTCAAATATGAAATGAGAGAAATATGAAAGATGATGAATATGTAAATGTGGAGTTACAGAGATGAGGAAGAGCTGAGAAAATGAGCAGTAATTGTTCTCGGTGACTGTGCTGGAGCCGGTGACACAGATACTGTATAATGACGGGTAGAGTCCAGTCGAATCCTTTTGAGATTAACAGCCCATCAAGGTGAGATGACGATCTCATAAAGCAGACACATCACTGCCTCGTTAATCAAATCATGAAGATGAGGCTCATTTCAAAGCTCAATGGTCTGATCTTCATTTTCATCTGCCATCCTCAGCCGGGAATGCTGGACCACCAAAAACACTTCTCAGAAAATTAAAATGCTAATCGGAAAAGCAATATGATGGTATTATAATTCTGCAACATCCTAATTAACAATATAATAATTTAAATCCTGATTATAATATGCCTTAATTATTTGAGAACGTATTTTTTTTAAGGAATTCAACTATTGCTATGAGATTATGATGCTAAAATGTGTTGCTTCATCCACCAGACCAAAAGCCCAGTAACTGTGTGCATGGAGGGATCCAAACTTATCAGGGGTGGAAAAATCCCCCCCCCATTTTTAAAATCACTGCCAACCCCCCAAACAACAACTGTAATATTGCTAACTTTTTTAACAGTTTTGTTTAAATTCTTATTTGTTTGCCTTAAAATGACTATTATTACACGCACAATTCACTTAAAAGAATCTGGCATTTCTCATTTTTATTCATGGAACATGTGTCATGCTTGAGTGGAAGATGTCTCCCACCTGGTGGAAAACAAACACTTTTCAAATGAAAATGACAGGAGATTACAGTATAATCTGTAGACGGGAGCAGAGGATCAATCATAGAGGATCAATCATTGGCTCACTTGCCCTTTCCACTTCTTAATACACTTATGTTTGCATGTTTTGCTTTTGGATTTGTGTGTAGACTTTATAAAATCAATTTTATAACATTTAAAATCACTTTAATAATCTCTGTTAACAATCTCTTCAGTTTCTCTCGAATGTAACATGACTATTTTATTTATTTGAGCGATAATTACTCTGAAATAATCTGATATTCTCAGTCAACAGTGTTAAATGTTGATTGACCAAGTGACGTAGAAAAACAATAGGTTAAGCTTACCAGTCTCTGTTTGAGGAACGCTGTCCTCATTTTAATGCATTGCTTTTCAGTTTCCCCTTGTGTTTTTCTGTTCCGCTTCCTGTATTAGTTTTGGTCATGTGACCGTGTCTGTGACAGTAATGTCCAATGGTGGGAGGTTGATATGTACTCACTTCATAATACAAATATTTTAAACTCATTTAAAATAAAATTACATGTTTCCTTTCATTATTTTATAACATAATAAAATGTAAGAAATTATCAAAAGCTTAAGATTTTCACAGACAAAATGCAGCACCCGTTCGATTTCGCGCTAATATGCACTGCGTATTCTTATTTTTGTGCCCCGTATATCATTCGTGTCTAGTGTCGTGGTAAATAGGTAATGGTAAATAGGTAATGGTAAACGCAAGGTTTGTCTGGAGAGCAGCATTACTACATTTCCTTACTTAATGTTGTATATAGAAGACTGGTTTCTGTATTTCCAGCTGTAAGTGAAAGTATGATATATTAAGCATTTATTGTGTCCGCGTGCGGATCTACCGAAATGAAGATGGACGTCTTATAAATTTACCAAACTCTCCAGCTAAACTGCTCTCAATCTTCACTGACAGTCCAAACGGTGGAAGAAAATGTTTATGGAGAACAAACTCTAGACGGTGTCCTCCGTCACATTTCATGGCTGGCTAGTGTGACAGGTACTGACGCGTGAGGATGATTGATTGCCACTTTGCTGAACAAAGCAATTAAGTCCAATAGAGGAGAAGTTGTTTTGGGCAGAGGAGGAGAGTTTTCATAATGACACACACGCTTTAGAAAAGCTCTCAAAAAACTACAAATGAAAATTGATGATACTAAAAGAGACGGGAAAAATAGCGAGAGATGCTATTATAAATTGGTGGACTATATTCACAAAGTGTTGCAACAATCACTACGATACATAAGACAATTTGCAATCACAATCTATTTTATTGGAACAGTGTATGAAGGCTAAGACTCATACCACACATGGTATTTATTGCACAATAAATATTTCATTGTTTTTTTTACATTTAATACTGTATGAAATATTGTTTGCAACCCATGTTTGAATCTCTCATTTCGACCAGATGATCCAAAGGTAGCTGCACGGATCTCAGGCTGCCTGGCGGACGTCTCGGTGTGGATGAAAGAACATCACCTACAGCTCAACCTGGCAAAGACTGAGCTTCTTGTCTTCCCTGCCAACTCCAACTCTACAGCATGACTTCACGATTCAGTTAGGTTCATCAACAATTACCCCATCAAGCTCAGTCAGAAATCTTGGGGTAATTTTCGATGACCAGCTCACTTTCAAAGACCACATTACAAAAACTGCTCGATCTTGCAGGTTTGCATTGCACAACATCAGAAAGATCAGGCCTTTCCTTACGCAGCATGCAGCACAACTTCTTATCCAGGCCCTTGTCTTTTCTAGACTGGACTACTGCAATGCTCTTCTAGCTGGACTTCCATCATGCACAATCAAACCTCTACAAATGATTCAGAATGCAGCAGCATGACTGGTCTTCAACGAACCCAAAAGAGCCCATGTTACACCTCTCTTTGTCTCCCTGCACTGGCTCCCGGTTGCAGCTCGCATCCAGTTCAAGACACTGATGCTTGCATATAGAACAGCCACAGGCTCAGCACCCTCCTACTTCCACTCACTATTACGAATCTACATCCCTCCAGAAGCCCCGCCTACTTCCACTCACTATTACGAATCTACATCCCCTCCAGAAGCCCCGCCTACTTCCACTCACTATTACGAATCTACATCCCTCCAGAAGCCCCTCCTACTTCCACTCACTATTACGAATCTACATCCCCTCCAGAAGCCCAGCCTACTTCCACTCACTATTACGAATCTACATCCCCTCCAGAAGCCCCGCCTACTTCCACTCACTATTACGAATCTACATCCCCTCCAGAAGCCCCGCCTACTTCCACTCACTATTACGAATCTACATCCCCTCCAGAAGCCCCGCCTACTTCCACTCACTATTACGAATCTACATCCCCTCCAGAAGCCCCGCCTACTTCCACTCACTATTACGAATCTACATCCCCTCCAGAAACCCCGCCTACTTCCACTCACTATTACGAATCTACATCCCTCCAGAAGCCCCTCCTACTTCCACTCACTATTACGAATCTACATCCCTCCAGAAGCCCCGCCTACTTCCACTCACTATTACGAATCTACATCCCCTCCAGAAGCCCCGCCTACTTCCACTCACTATTACGAATCTACATCCCCTCCAGAAGCCCCGCCTACTTCCACTCACTATTACGAATCTACATCCCCTCCAGAAGTCTGAGATCTGCGAGCGAGCATCGCCTCGTGGTGCCATCACAGAGAGACACAAAATCTCTTTCCAGAACGTTTTCATTCACCGTTCCTGGCTGGTGGAATGATCTTCCCACCCCCATCCGGAATGATGAGTCCTTGACAATTTTCAAGTGATACATGAAAACTCATCTCTTCTGTCTTCTTGCTCCTTCTTCATAAAAAAACCTTTGCTCTCTTTCCTTAACCTCTCACTGTCTGGCTAGAATTTGCTCTGACCAATGCCTTGAAATGTGTATGACAAGCACTTCCTGTGACTGTTTTCCTCTTTATAATGTATCACTTATTGTATTCCTCACTCGTAAGTCGCTTTGGATAAAAGCGTCTGCTAAATGAATGAATGTAAATTTCAAATGATATTTAATCCATGACAAATATTTTATTCTTAGTGTTTAATAACAATAATATGAAATGTAAAATTGTTCTTAATTTTGGATTAGTATTATAATTATTATTATTATAAATTATGTTTGTAACCCATTTTACTTCCATAATGTATGAAGACTAAGTCTCAAATCACACAACAATAATGATTATATATCACAGAGATGTTCTCAGTCCCAGTCAATTCACAAGTCTCAATCAATATCCACAGATATTCCATATTTAAATACTGTATTTCTAATACACAGTAATATTAACTCTATCACAGTGTTATTAGGCTGTTAGGTTTTTCCACCTTGAGTCTAGAAAGGGCATCTGAGTTAATTCGATTGCAATTCATTGGGAACCATAGAGGTCGTACAACAAACATCAAGTGTCCTTGGGTAAAATGAAGTGTAGAGTACAGCCGGTTTCAGTTTCGATTGCTTCAATTCCACCCTTCGACTTACAGCGACAGCGAGTGATGGAGTCTCAACATTAGCTGCACAGACAATCAGTGTTTCTCAATCAAGACTAACGAGCAGGTCAGACCCTTGAACATCCATATATAAAGCACATGACCTGAGGACGCATTTAGATAGAAAACAATGACATGATACCAGCTGCACCACTCACTCAATTACATTCCTCTGTTCCTCCTCTGCTCAGTTAAACATTACTATCAATATATATTTTAATAGCATTTACACTACATTTATACTGCACCCTAGAAATATAATCCTTTAAGTAGACTTAAGTAAATAAATACAATATATTATAGATAGGAATTGTTTGTGTCCTAAAAATAAATGAACAAACAAAAAATCAAAAAGTAATTTAAGAGAAAATAACTTTTAGATAATAATTTATTTTATTACTTATATATCAAAGCTCTGTTTAGTGCTGTAGCTTATATGTGGCTGTTCTTACTTTATTTTAAATAGCGTTATTGCTTTAAACAGGAGTAGCTTTTAGTTTGGAAAGCTACAGGTTCAAATAAACAAAGTTTGAAGAGGTGTGTGGTGCATTTTGCCGATTAAAGGGAATCTTTAATTCTGATCGGCTCTGTTAATGCTGGCTATTCTCTAAAACGCTGTGGGCTCTTATGTTTTATCTTTCAGGAACGGTCGAGAGTTACTCAAAACGACCTATTTTCTTTGAAAAACTTGTGTTAAGTCACAAAGGTTTCTTTTGAGAGGAAAGGCAAAAGTATACACAAGAGTTGTGTTGGCTTTCATGAAGCCTTCATAAGCTATTGATTTAATTTTCCTTTGGGATTCGACTGTCAGAAAACAGAAATAAAAAACATTTCGTGTTCTAATGCAGAAATACCACCGGGGCTCTGCAGTTAAAAGGGCTTAATTAAACCGGCCTCGTCAGGTCGTCTACAGAGACTCTGAACCAAGACACGGGATACAAAAATGTCAAACTTTTGTTGTTTTGCTTGTACCAAACTCTTAAAATTTGGGCATTAAAAATAATAACAAGCCATGTGACAGCGAGCTGCCGGTGCCTGGGTTTTATGTAAGTGTTTTACAGGGAGCTTTGCTTTATGAGCATTATGCAATGATTTTAGCACTTGTCTTAGAGGGAGAGAAACAATCACCATACAATTTATTCAGCTGTTCTCCACGACTGCCAAGAACACAATAAATGAACTACAAATCTATGATTGTGGATCTTCTGCTAAAGAAAACTGCAATGCATTAAGGATTTGTCCTGTACAGTATAGCAAGAAAGATTTCAGTGTACTTTCTCGTCAATATAAGTGAAGAAATATTGAAAACTGAAAAATAGCAATGTTTAACAAAACTTTCCATGCAGCTTATTGAGTAGAGATGATATTACTTTTGTAAGCAGGGCCAATTTTGGTGTCTACAAATTAAATGTACAAAAGTTATTTTATATATAAAGAAAGTATAGGCTATTTAATGCAAGTCAAGTGTCTGCTTTAATGCTTCAAATAACTTTTGAGAAATTAAAATGGAAATATGGGTGAAATAATGTTCCATTCTCATTTATCATAACGGATGTATTTATGTTAAAGTGAAACAACAATTATTCTGACCTGTACTTATTAAAGTATATAAAGAATGTGATCATACTATATATGATTATGTTTTAAATATTAAAACTTGCTGAGAGTTGGGTAAAACCGAGTTTGAAGGATAGATTGGTAAAGATTTAAAATAAATTAATTACGGTAGTATTTTAGGACTGAACTGTGGTCCTTAAATAGAGTTTTTAATGTCACCTAATGATGCTTGTTCTAAATATGCCTGACAAGATTTTTTGGTAGAAACTATTGTTACAATGAATGTCATTTTTTTTTCTGTAAATCATGGTAAAAAGTGTATGACAGACAGTCATACTTTTTTCTAAGAAAAAAACTAATGAAATTCTTGACACATTCTAACATATGGAAACAATTAAGCTGCATTAAACTTTTATTGTTTTGATGCAATGATTGAATTAATTAATGAATGAAGTTAATCAATCCCCACAGATGCACACTGAAGGAGGAACAAGCCATTTGTAGACATCCAACAAGTAAACTTTACAAAACAATAAAGCGACTGCATAGCAACATTAGAACACATTTGCAAATATGTAGCAACACCTTGACAACCAGCCATAGCAACCAGACCTTCGTGCACCCTGACGTTCTCTTGGCTGTGAAGCTCAGTCATGTTTTCCTCGGGCCGGTGAAGTCTTCAGCGAAGCCTCATTAAAACTGTTGTGAGGTCAGAGAACACCTTTAGACTGTAGTTTGGGCTTGTGTTCGTGACTTTGCCTCTGTTTGGGACGGAGTTTGGGAGTCGGCCAGCCTACATTAGAAGTGATTGGTCAGCGCTTTCAACACTCGAGACGATCTGTAGTTCTACAAATGTCAAATCAAAATATATGGTGTAGACTAGTTATTGAAAAAAGACTAGACGTCCACTCGACATGCTCTGAAGAATGGATTGTCACCCTTAAAAAAGATGCTTATTTCCTTTTCACGAAGTCTCCGGAGAAATAAAACCAAACGAGTCCAAAATTACACCGTAAACTGATTCGTTTAAGTTAGTTTATAAGAAAATACTATTTCAGTCTTTCTACTTTCTGACGAAAAATAGTTTTTACCCCCGTTCGTTCATTTCGTGCCTTCCTCTCTCACTCACTCCATTATTTGACAAGTTAAATACAAAACATTCTCGGTTTTTGGGATGGTTCACATTTTTTACTATATAATAAATAAAATAAAGAATTACATAGAATCATATAATTAAATACATGAAACAATATCTAATCATTAATATATATTAAATATTATAATATACATTTTATATGCATGTAACCTAAGACACGTTATAATAAAAAATGATTAAAAATATTATAACATTTTTATTTCTAGGTTACAAAGAAAAAGGAAATTGGTGTCATTGATGCCATGCTAGAAAACATGGACCCAGAGAAATTCACCCATTTCATTTCATACATACAGATGACAAGCACAGAAAAGTTTGAGATGTCCACATATCAACTCAACGTTTTCATAAAAAGCAGTTTTGTAGAATCATACATCAGGCCTTTCACATCACAAAATCCTCGATATCCTCAGAGAATAATGATCTTTTTGCTTCTCTTCTCTGTTCAGCTTACACGAGTGTTTCTGTAAAAGTTTGGGGTTTAAAGTTAATAAGCTGAACAGATTTCTCATTTACCCCGGTCTACCATCTCCTCAATACTGCCGGGAGAAGCAGCTCTCCGGCGAGCAATAAGGGAAGCAGTTAAATTTAGCAATTATCATTCTCTGGTTATATTGCACTAAGGGAGAGAGCCGAGAAAATGAGTCTTTTTGCTGGATAACCCTGCTCTCCACGGTCACCCTTCCCCGGGGACATTGTTGTCACTTCGCTTTAGCAGTAACGCTCAGCAAGGCTTGGCAGTAGTAATAGCTTTTGATCCAGACAAACCCGTGGCTAAATGAGCTCAGAGGAACTGCCTCCTTACCCCGGCCGGTGCTGGACATCAGTGACTTTCAGAACAAACATCGGCCTGCATGCAGCACCAGGGACTTCACTTTGGAAACAGAAGGATAGAAGTTGACTTTACTGGTGAAAACATGCTGTGATTCTGTGTTTTGATCCTGGTAATGAACACATACCAGTAAGCTTTGAGAACGAACCAGAAATAGACTTAACTACTTTATTTATAATTGTCTTTATAGTATAAAACACATCATATTTTAAATTTGTTGCCAAATATTTATGGAAGAATGACAAACTACGATTCAAATGTGTGGAGTTGGTAAATATTTCCACATAATAATCAGAAATGTTTCTTGAGCAGTAAATCCGTATATTAGAATGATTTCTGAAGATCACGTGACACTGAAGACTGGAGTAATGATGCTGAAAATACATTGCACGACAAGAATACATTATTTATGACTATATTCACATAGAAAACGGTTTATTTTAAATTGTAATAACTTCACAATTTTCCTGTTCTTATTGTATTTTTGATCAAATAAACACAAGAGACTTGTACATATAAAACATCTCACCAACCCCAAACCTTTGAACACTGTGAACGTTTAGAAATGCTCAGGTTTTGCTCATTCATGCTAAATTATGCAATATATAGTGCAATAGAATTCCACTGAATTTCTACTGTAATGTACAGAAGCTCTAAACTGACTTATTTACAATTGTAAGTAAAAATGGGGACTAAATAAATAAATAATTATTAAGAGAAAATGTACTTCAAAGACCTGAATACAATTTTTACTATATCTATCTCCGTTAAAAACAAATGTGTCATCTATGGCTTTTAATTATACATATATATATATGGCTTTATATTTAATTTGCCTTATTACACAATGACCAATTAATTTTTCCTAATCTGTCAATAAATAGATACTATTTTATATCATATTTTATCAAGTGTCTTTTTTCTTTCTTTGTAGAGCACTTTAGTTTATTTCATTTATTCATACAGGAACAATGCACAACAAAAGTGTTGTGCCAGTGTTAGCTATAAAGCGAATTTGCATCTGCAGACGTTGGTCAACTGTTGTGTTTAACTGCACTTTATAAATACAGAAAACATCAGCACCGTGTAATCGCATCAGTACCATGACTCAGTTAAAGATAGATATCAACAAGCAACATGTACAGAAGCGTCTCTTTCCTCACATCCCACGCGGCTCGGCCTCCAATCCAAACCCCTCTCCTCCATCTGGAGAGCTTGCCTCGTTTAGTACTACAGAGCAGCTAAACCAGCCCGATCATAGTATCCTTAAGTACTTCAGCAAATTAGACTTTGTTTGGAGTACTGTACGACAAATGATAGTGCATAAGGACCGTACCTTTATTAAACCCACCATGTCTTTAAAACCAGAGAGAAAGTATGGACTTTATTTAAGCACTGACAAAGTCATTTTCCAGATGTTTATAGATGCATGTCTAAAAGATTCATGCACTGGTAAAACATCACCTATAATATGAATAAATAAAAATTCTGTTAAACAATTATTGTAAACATAATTTGAAACAAAGCAAACTGATGGCTTCAACAACAGCATATAGCATCGATTATCAGCCTCAGAGCAGGTCTGTCTTTAAAGAGGTCATATGATGCGATTTCAAGTTTTGCTTTCTCTTTGAGTGTTATAAGCTTTTCACGCATAGATAAGATCCCTAAAGTTGCAAAGACTAAAGTCTCAAACCCAAAGAGATATTCTTTATCAAAGTTAAGACTCTGCCACGTCCTCCTAAAACGGATCATTCAAACACCCCCCCCCACACACACACACACACACGTCTACGTCACTGTGTGGGAAGATTTGCATAACACCGCCCAAATGTATACGCAATGAAAGAATGCATAACTTTTATTCTCGCTGTAGTGTTGCTGCCGCCGACGCCATGTCATGGAGACGCTGTGTGTGTCGTTGTGAAAGTACTTTGTTTGGCCTTCCAAATGAAGTACACAACTAGAAATCAGTGGTTAAGTTATATTTACAACACTTTTCCAGAATAGTACAACGCAAATATTCAAGTGTGTGCAGGGCATTTTACAGAGAACCGTTTGCTGATCCTGGGAGAGTAGCCTACAACGTGAACACTATGAATGGCTGTGAACACTATAAAGTGGGGCAATTCCCACGTCGCAAGGACAGTCTGGTGCTTCTGACTCACAGCCTGTAAGTGTTTCGATATTTAAAGGATTTGTTACTGACTATTCAATAACGAGATTTGAGCAGTGTAGAGTAGTGCTTGTTTGGCGTTTCTACGATCACAAATGCAGACAACGCGTAAAAAGACTGTATGAGTCATTATAATCAGTAAGTTATGTCCTCACTGAATGAAACAAATGCCTCGTTTATAGTGGGTTTTATAGTTTTAGCCTCGTTGCGCCTGGACCATAAACTGTAAAAAGGCCGGGACACGGCATCACAACATGGGAAGGGGCGTAACATTTCCGTCACACGCTTGAGGTATTCGGCTAATCACAACACCGAACATGGGAAGGGGCGTAACATTTCCGTCACACGCTTGAGGTATTCAGCTAATCACAACGCCGAACATGGGAAGGGGCGTAACATTTCCGTCACACGCTTGAGGTATTCAGCTAATCACAACACCGAACATGGGAAGGGGCGTAACATTTCCGTCACACGCTTGAGGTATTCGGCTAATCACAACACCGAACATGGGAAGGGGCGTAACATTTCCGTCACACGCTTGAGGTATTCGCTAATCACAACACCGAACATGGGAAGGGGCGTAACATTTCCGTCACACGCTTGAGGTATTCGGCTAATCACAACGCCGAACATGGGAAGGGGCGTAACATTTCCGTCACACGCTTGAGGTATTCGGCTAATCACAACACCGAACATGGGAAGGGGCGTAACATTTCCGTCACACGCTTGAGGTATTCGGCTAATCACAACACCGAACATGGGAAGGGGCGTAACATTTCCGTCACACGCTTGAGGTATTCAGCTAATCACAACACCGAACATGGGAAGGGGCGTAACATTTCCGTCACACGCTTGAGGTATTCGGCTAATCACAACACCGAACATGGGAAGGGGCGTAACATTTCCGTCACACGCTTGAGGTATTCGGCTAATCACAACACCGAACATGGGAAGGGGCGTAACATTTCCGTCACACGCTTGAGGTATTCAGCTAATCACAACACCGAACATGGGAAGGGGCGTAACATTTCCGTCACACGCTTGAGGTATTCGGCTAATCACAACGCCGAACATGGGAAGGGGCGTAACATTTCCGTTGAGGTATTCACACGCTTGAGGTATTCAGCTAATCACAACACCGAACATGGGAAGGGGCGTAACATTTCCGTCACACGCTTGAGGTATTCGGCTAATCACAACACCGCCGAACATGGGAAGGGGCGTAACATTTCCGTCACACGCTTGAGGTATTCGGCTAATCACAACACCGAACATGGGAAGGGGCGTAACATTTCCGTCACACGCTTGAGGTATTCGGCTAATCACAACACCGAACATGGGAAGGGGCGTAACATTTCCGTCACACGCTTGAGGTATTCAGCTAATCACAACACCGAACATGGGAAGGGGCGTAACATTTCCGTCACACGCTTGAGGTATTCGGCTAATCACAACACCGAACATGGGAAGGGGCGTAACATTTCCGTCACACGCTTGAGGTATTCGGCTAATCACAACACCGAACATGGGAAGGGGCGTAACATTTCCGTCACACGCTTGAGGTATTCGGCTAATCACAACGCTTGACGGCGAACATGGGAAGGGGCGTAACATTTCCGTCACACGCTTGAGGTATTCAGCTAATCACAACACCGAACATGGGAAGGGCGTAACATTTCCGTCACACGCTTGAGGTATTCGGCTAATCACAACACCGAACATGGGAAGGGGCGTAACATTTCCGTCACACGCTTGAGGTATTCAATCACAACGCTAATCACAACACCGAACATGGGAAGGGGCGTAACATTTCCGTCACACGCTTGAGGTATTCGGCTAATCACAACACCGAACATGGGAAGGGGCGTAACATTTCCGTCACACGCTTGAGGTATTCGGCTAATCACAACACCGAACATGGGAAGGGGCGTAACATTTCCGTCACAACGCTTGAGGTATTCGGCTAATCACAACGCACCTGTGGCCAAAAGCACATCGCTTCTCAGTGCGTTTCAGAAAGGCGGAGCAAAGAGGAGCAACAATAATGTACAGTATGTGGAAAATAATGTTTTTTTTTAACCTCGAACCATGTAAACACATTGCATTATACCAAATGCACAAAATAATGTTATTTTTAGCAACATCATATGACCCCTTTAAAAGTTTATGAGTTAAACAAAAAATGGAATGGGATTTTTATTTCTGGAAACCAACTGTTGCAGTCTATAAAATTACTGTTAAACAGTTATTAGAAATGTGACAGAAAAAAATTGCTAATGCAAGACAAAGATTTCCGTTGCAATTAGTTATTTAATGCACATAGAGTCGATTATACATGAAAACAGACCCGGGTCCCGTCGGCCTGCAGTCGCTGCTGTCTCTGGAGGATCGGCGGCGGTGGCAGCGCTGGTGTTCCTGCACTCAAAGTTAACCCTGCAGCGCTGTTGTGCTAATTACTCCTGTCAGAGCCTCAAACACTCGATGCTGAGACCTAAACGGCGTCTCCTCCAGTGAAGCGGATGCAGGCTAACACCGATGAGAGAAAGTCTGCAGCTTTCACACTGTGCTGGGGTTAAACAGCAAAAACTAAGTTATTGCTGCATCTCTTCTCGTGTTTTGATAAATTGCTCGTTAAGAAAATATTTGTTCTTGTTTTAGCCACAATCCGATTTCTATTTAACAAGAAAAAAAAAATGTGCCAGTGGAGTTAGAAAAATGTACTCAGTTCAAGATGTGTGAAGATATATCAGCCATTCATAATGAGTAAATTAATTATGTTTAAAGGATGGTTAGATAGGTTTACTTTTAAACCAGACAAAAGCATTGAAGAAAAATGCACCAAGACTACATAACTCCTATTATAATCACTTATATATATATATATATATATATTTTCTTATACGGTGGCAAGTACAACATTATGTGAAACTGAAGACTGATGTAATGACTTTGTCATCAACTTGGTCATCAAAAAATTACATTTTAAAATAAATGTATTTAGAAAATAGTTATTTTAAATCGAAATGATATATATTTGGTCAAATAAATGCAACCTTGGTGAACAGAAGAGACTTAAGAATTTACTTAAATTAATAAATAATATTCCTTATATTATGTAATTAATATATTATTGTTACTGTATATATTTAAATCATTCTGAATATTATATTAATAACCTAACATGTTCTGCTAGTTTAAAAACTGAACTATTATACGATGTAGGATCCATAACAATTAAAGAAGCACATAGCTGATTTCATCCATCATTTTGAGATCTCAGTGTTTTTCCTGTTCTCCAAAGTGTTGCCTACCATTGCAGAAAGCACACTTTCTAACCAAAGAAAGTTCTCTTGAGACTTTCTGAACATGATTCAAAAGCGTCCCCCAGTTTGTACCCTTGGGCTTCCGAGGAGAAACTGACTGGCTTGGCTGTCATCACGCTACATCATAGGAAAAGTGCCATGCTATGCTTGCTGAAACCACACTTGGCACTGGAATAGTGTATGAGTTTGGCATGTTTGTTCTTGTGGAGCGCAAGAAATGCAAATACGAGCCTTGTTGCTTCACCATTCAAGGCAAAGACGGGAAACATACTGTTGCGTTTATCCTGCTAATGAGAGAATGCCTCGTTTGCTCGTGGCACCGCTGAGGGCACCGGATTCAACCCTGCCCCCTGATCCATAATAAGCCAGAGAATGAGAACTTCAAGCTTTTCTCCAATTAGGATGTGTTTGCCTGGATAATCTAATGCTTCATGACATTCGTCTGCCCTTGGCATTTGCGGCACTGCATGCTGGTTTGAGATACATTTAGAAAATGATGAGGATCTGGTCAACGTTGAGGGACAAGCCCACGGGATCGGCTCATCGGTGCACGAGGCCGCACTGAGGTTTGCCGGCGTTCAGAGGCGAAAGCCTTTGCCCTCCAAGGACTTAAATGGCTGTTTTGGAGATTACACATGACATATGTTCAGACGTTTGAGGAAAATGCAATGCAACAGCAAACAAAACTATGAAAATAACAGTCTTTGCCCAATTTTAAATGGCCTGCGGTCCAAATTAATTTTTGATTCTGAGCAGAATGCGCGTTAGTCTCTCAGCTAAAGGCTTGGTATGCTTGGCACTCATGAAAACCATATTCCCATGCATTCATAAACAGTGAACTCGCGTCTTTATAATTACTTCCACCACTTCTGAAGTTCATATTTCACTTTGTCTACATCATTAAAGCAATGCAAAGTGATGTGGCATTGGTAGCCATGTACAAGACTCGTGGATTAATGTTAATTCAACTTTGCAGTATGTAACTAATAAGAAAGCAATTAATAAAGCTTCACATCAAGTCAGCATTAGCACACAAGAAAATGAATTTGTCATTTGGTAAAATGCCACTCACCTCTGACTTGTCAAATGTTGAGTTTAAAGATCCAAAAGAATCTGAAATAGAGTTTTGTGGCCTTTTGTTCATGTTTGTTAGCACTGAAGCTAACATCTGCTCTAAAGACAAAATAACCTTTTTGGAGATGGATGTGTCATTGACTGACATCGAGTGTTTTTTCTGAACTCTGAAGGCCGTTTAATGTTTCCCATCCTAGCTTCCTGTTTCCAAAAACATCATAAAACGGGTCCAGATTTGTCAGAGAGCCCCTGCTGGAAGATCCTGTAATTGCAGCATCCAAGCAACTGAGATGAATAGAGAGCAATGCCGTGATGATTACATATGTTTTAAAGGCCCTCAACTCCATTGGCTTTACTGCAGAAAATAAGCTCTGTGACCAATACAAGTTTATGATATTAGATGTTTTGTTCATCATGATATTATGAATTTTGAAGCATAAATATAGTCGCTTGATGTAGAAACTCCAGCGGTCACATGACTTCAGTTTCACCTACATTAAACTTTGACAACTCTTTCACTTAATAAAAAATATATATTTTCCTAAAAGTTTGAGTTATAATAGTTTGCATGAGCACAATGACCTGTGCTATATTTAAATGGAAAAGAAGATTAATTTGTATGACCCCATTGGCAGAGTTTTGCTATTTTTTAAGCATAAAGTAACTTTATGCATTTTTTTAAATAACAAGTCTTTATATCCTTTGTGATTTTGCTTCTCAAGATCTTGATTTAAAAATAGATAAAAAAAAACAAAAAAATGATGTTTTACTGAAAAACAATAATATATATATTGTTTTTCAGTGTAAATGAAAAAGAAGGATTTATATATGTTGCAGTTATCAATTTCTCTCTTGGAGCTCATAAAATCCTCCGCAGAAGCAAAACAAACAAATATTTCTACTTTTAAAAATTTAGAAAATAAAAACTGTAATTTTTACAACATTTTAGTATTGAATTGAGTAATTTGTCATATATTTTGTGCATATTTTCTAATTATTTAGTATTTTATTGCTCTGATAGGAAAGCTTTATTTATGTGTGTGAGTGAAGAGCAGGCTACGCCGCCAGCTTTAACAGAAGAAATCAAAGCCTCGAAGGAAAAGCAATATAAAAGGATTGACCGCTATGTCACACTTCAGACTCCAGTTCTGATTAATTAGCTGATAATATTGAGATTTTCAGAATCAGTCACACTCGTTTGCTGACACATCCTCGCTGTGTTTAATTAATCACTATGCTAATGTTCTGCAGAGTTTACCCAGTCACACTCGTTATTTCCTCACATTGAAAGAAGCACCAGATATCTTCACACATGGCCGTTTGGTCAGTTATAGAAGGTCAAATGTCTTTTGTCTTGTGTCATTATCTGAGGCTGTCGTTATCAAGCAGCATTTGTTAGTAGATAGCATTGAACAGCACGGCTATTTAATTACTGCATATTCATATAGCAATTATAAATGTGGGTGGCAGCAGCATACAGTGTTTACGGAGTGACTTTATTGAGATAAATAATGTCTGCATCTTTTAATGAGTGAGCGTTCAACCATAAACTGACGTATGCAGAAAATTACTGTGACCGAGACACTCATTTTACTGCTTTTTACCTTTGTTTAGGAAAGAAGATATCTGGACTCGAACCTGAAACACAGAGTGCTGTAGAGATTATATATTTTTAGGAAACGAGTTACATTTGAGCACTTCAATACTTGAGACACATTTTTTATATCATAACAATAAAATGAAACATAACTCACTAATATCCCTATTATTATTATTTGAAATATGTATATATACTTACATAAAAAATGGGCTGCAAATAAATTAACATTAAAAATAAACAAGATGTGATATTTTAACATATTTCAATACATTTCTGTTGGCATTTGTTTTGTCATCGTCAGATGGCATGAGCAATATAATAACGCAAACCTCGGGAAAGCCAGTGAATCTTTTTTCCTCTGGTTTTTGTAGGAAATACTTTCGATTTACAGTTTTAATAAAAGCATTGTATTTCCTTCAAGCTCTTGTATTTATAGAGCGCTGAATTATGCCAGAAAACATTACCCCAGTGAGACTGGAGTTATGGGAACATCAGCCACATCACACATGATGGATCTGTCCTCTGAAACACGGCCCCGGGGCCCGTCCGTATGAGGCCCCACAGTGTGGATTAACTATCTGTCGGCGCAAGAGAGAAGAAGACGGAGGGCTGAGAGGTAGAGTCGAAGAGAGAAACATTTCACGTTCTCCTATCAGTCAGCAGGTATTTCTGGCCTGCAACAAATCTTCAATCACAATAAAAGCTCGTCGCAGGTCTTCAAAAACACTCACCTCATGTCAAACACAACCCCTGCCAGACTGAACCTTTGACTCAAACCCAGACGAAGAGAGAATCCTTCCCAGATTTACATTCAGCGCAGGACAATCTGGATTTGCAGAAAATACGAACTAAAAGAACAAAAAAAAGCAACAATATGGATACTGTTATAACAATTCTTTGTTTTTTTATTGCAAATTCAATATGTGATGCATGTTTTTGATGCGGCATACCCATGCTTTTATTTTGTGGAATGAACATTTTCAATGCGAATAATATCTCAGCATTGAATACTAATGTTATATGCATGCATATACTCTATGGCATAATTTCTAATATTTAGACAGGCTAATATCATCAACATCTGTGGAAGTTGTTGTACTTTTCACTCAAATGCAGCACATTTGTTATGAATGCTATCTGTGCACTTATATATTATTATATCACATGCACATGCACACTGTTATGCATGTGCATAACTCATATATGCAGTCTGTCAACAATTAATATTTGTAAAAATGTTTAATCCTGTGTCACTGGATACATTGCGTTTTATCATCCGTGAGTCCCGTGACACTAGACAAATGCTATTTTCATTACATTTTATATTTAGATTTAAACTTTTTGATTAAAAAATATAACAAAAATGGCAGATATTTGTGCTAGAGATTTAAACGATTTCTCAAATCATGTATTTTTGTTTTCACTCTAAAAAATATCTTCTATCATAATAATAAAATGAAAAATGCAACATTGGCTAAAATTACTAAAATGTAATCAACTAAATTATTATAAATTAAGTTTTAATTAATAATCATTGTTGTTGTTAATTTAATATAAATGTATTTGTATTGTAATATGTATAATACCTACCTAAATGGCCTGGTTAGTTTGTTTATGTTTTTTTTTTTATCACATTGGTTTAATATGCATATCAAACTGTTCAAATATACATGTCTGTTTATTTGCAAAATATAATATTACTTTCCATTTCAGTTTGCATGTTAAGTTTTATTACGTTTTGGGAGCCCTCACTTGCATGCATTTGAATTCATATGCAATGTTTTGGAGA
Organism: Ptychobarbus kaznakovi; assembly: GCA_027422405.1. NCBI lineage: Eukaryota > Metazoa > Chordata > Actinopteri > Cypriniformes > Cyprinidae > Ptychobarbus > Ptychobarbus kaznakovi. The sequence goes on along the minus strand of CM049800.1, from coordinate 921,555 downwards.
CAGTATGATTAGTATTCTGTCCTTTGTTTTGATGTCGCGTCTCTTTATCCATATTCCTCGCATGCAACGGGCCGTGTCAGTCTCAACTTGAAATATGAGAGTTCATCCTCCACACAGATTAAATGCCATCAGCACATTCAAAACTTGCAAATCCCTCCTTCCATCTAGAGCGAAAGAGTGGAGGAAAGGACTCCTTCTTTCTGATTAAAGTGCATGTCCAAGTGTGTTTATGTTCCTATATTGGAGTCTCATTACAATGCATTCTCTCGCTGGTCAAAAATAACCTCTTCTAGCCCCTTAATCCTGCGTGGAGCTAAAGAGAGCCATGCTGGCCTCTTATCACAGCGACAACAAGTCACTGAGATACCTATTTCCCTTAATACACCAGCTCTCCAAATGATTGAAAAATTATAATCGCCAGTGCCGGTGTTTGCTTCCTCAAGGTTCATTTCAGATGCTTGGTCAAGTGTAAAATGAAAGATAAGGGGAGAGAGAGGGATGCATAAGTGCTGGCAGTTCGTAAACAAGAAAGAAAATGACTATCCGAGTACACGCTGCTGTCCAGCCCATCATCAGCACAACCTAAATTGCCATCGCAGGAAGGGTATATTGAGTGGGGGGGGGGGGGATATTGGAATTCCATTTCATATAATGAGTGCATGGTTCTACTTGGATGGTTTTTGAAAAAATTGTCTGAATGAAACAAGCAATTGAGAATGCAATCCAGTAAATTGATAGTCATACAATAGTATTGGCCAATAGTATTATAGTTATACTATAGTATTGGCCTAACAATAAAATGCATGTAAACTTTATGAAGTAAACTGGTTTTTAATTTCGTTTTGGGAGGATGCAGTCAACAATTTATGCTGTGCATGATTAAACATGCTCTCCACACACACACACACACACACGCACACACACCAAAATGTTTTGAAATAACTTGTACCCTACCTGATCTAAACAAATCCTGTCTTTCACTCTGCCTGTGTCAATTGTTTTTTTGTGTGTCTTTTTAAAGATTTAAATCCCTGCCGCGTGCTCCTCTGTCGGTCACGGATTATGAAAAGTGAAACTTAAAACTATAGGCGTGTTTGGATTTATTCATGAATGTGAAAATATTTATTTAGCTTCTTTCTTTCCAGATTCTTATTTACAGCATTATCATAATTGGCTGTTTTAACTTATTGGGAGAAAACCGGTAGTTCTCTGTGAAATCAGATATTTGAGCACCCCCCATATAGTCAAAACGGCATGATAATAACACCCCGCGAATATTCGACTGTGAGATTGGGAGTCAAATTAGGCTCCTCCTATCGAAGCGTCGATGGCGTTAGGGTCACTCCTAACACAAATAAATATATAAATGACAAAAACATTCACCAAAAATATTTTAAATAAATATCATTTAGAAATCCTTATATGTCAATGAAGATCACTCGTTCTAGGAATCTTTTTTCTGATAATTTTCCAGCAATCACGTACTATGTATTTTCATTTAGCTGTTTAGCATCAGAACTAATGATGCCAGATTCGTAAATGAATCTTGAGTTAATCAGTCAAACATTTAGCCAAAAAAGTCTGAAACTATTCGCGATTCAGTTTGATTACTTCGGACCGCTCACTCGCACACTTCAGCGATTTCTCACACCGAAATAACAACGGGATATTTTATAAGACAGAAAACAAAAAGAGCTCTGGATGAGGTGGATATTTAGCTGCAATCCATTGTGGAAAACAAAACTTGTAAATGTCTTTTGAATCGTTTGTTCACAACGAATCAGCTCTTTGTTGTGAGTACAGCTTGTGAATGACAGGTTAAGACGATTTATATCTAAAGCGGTATTAATGAATGAGTATTTCAGTAGACAAAAGCTTAATTTGAGCTGTGCAAATTACATGCATTTCTAGGAACTTTATACAGAGCATGCCCTTGTAATGATGAATCAAATCCGTGTTGGAGACAGATTGACCCAGACAGATATTGTTACGCCAGTAGCATCTTTATGAGTCATTCAGATGACTCATCGAATCATTCAGTGAACCAATTTGTTCAAATGATTCCTTCAAAAAACAAGACCAATTCGATTTGAGACGGATTTGTTCAAAAACGACTCCTGCGAGTTACAAGACAAGAGCAGGAGAGTCATTGAATCATTCAGTGAAATGATTTGATCGAAAACGATTCCTTCATTGAACAAGACGGATTCAGAGATTCAAAAACGGTTCAATTCCTTCAGAGAATCGAGTCATGTGACCGTCTTTCTGGATGAGTCATCGAATCAATCAAAGAAACTATTCATTCAAAAAAGCTTTCTTCAAGGAAAAAAGGCAAACGACAGTCTATGATGGTCTTCACCGAATCATTTATTTAACCCATTCATAGGTCTGGTATTCTTAAAGGGATGTAAACTACTTTTTAAACAATTTTAATTGATATTTTTTAACTATTTCCACACACACGAGCACATTTTGATTATATCACATCCTTCATATTTTTTGTATAGAGCACTATTTTTTAAGAAAATTGTCAGAAGCTAATATTATCTTCGTTAATAAAAAATCATGAACTATATATAACTATATATATAAAGGTGATTCTCAATGTAATAGTTCGGCTCCTACCTTGGCCCATCCTAAAAAAGAGGTTTAATTTCACAATTACAAAGAGACTATTATTATTGTGAGAAAATGAGTATTGCTCATCTTTCCTTCATTCAGCACTATCTCAGGGGAACCACATATGTTTTTCTTCCCTTGTTTTCATTTTCAATTAATTTAGCACATTTGTTTTCATCTCAGGGTCTTATTTAGTCCCCAAAAAGCGTCTCCTGTGTGCAGTGACTCTTGTGTGATGTTTGTAGAAGTGATTTATTCCAAGGTCTCACTACTGGGTCGAATTCACTATCAGACCAACTGCGCTGGGTTTTGCCTTTTAGTCACAGTCTGTCCTTCACGTCTCCATAATTCAATCAGCAATAATCCAAGACTAAACAATAGCAGCGCTGTCAGAGAATGAAGCGTGAATACTAGGAATCTCAACGTTCACTGCACAAGAAACAGACTGTAAGCCTTACAGTGTTCTGGTCCAACTGATCCAACACGGCCTTACTTCTATCAAATGTTCATCAAGGACTTTGTTGTGATTGCTCACCCACATTTTCCTGCAGCTCCAGAATAAATTAGTCATGTGCTATGTGTGATCGACTCAGAAAGGACATGGATTTGACTTTTGTCAGTCTTTAACAAGACTAAATTCAATAAAAAGTTTCATCTCAACCCCTACGCCTGCATTATTTAACGCTCTACAATATTTAACGGTCCCTGCCTACGGCCGAGACTCTGTGGTCGGCTCCAGCATCCTCGAGATCCTACACAGGACAAGAGGTTTGGAAAACGGATGGATTGATGGAATATTGCATCTTTACCTTTAAAAACTGCCTACGTCAGGATCTGCATAGAGCTTCTTTAAAGGCATATATATAGCCTATATAATACCAGCACGGTGAGCTCACTGCAGAAGATTAATATTCAGCGTGTCATACTATTTGCACAGTTTATGAACTTGGAGAATCCATCAAACCTGAAGCAGCAATTATCTCGGCAGTATGTCCTCACTTTAAACGAACTGCCCTCTGCCATGAACAGCGATCAATACAGTATTTATAAAGTGGGCATGCATCCTAAACGGAAGACTTATGTATAGAGCAGACTCCGAATCACACTGCAGTGCTGCTGTAACCAGCCGTGGCACTAAACACAACAGTGTTTCCCATGTGGAGAAAAGTATTGGTTCAATTAAAACAAAATTAAAATAATAAATGATCAAATTATGCAGCCCAAAAAAAAAGTACTTTACACCTCCAAGTTGTTTCAAACCTGTATGAGTTTCTATCTTGTGTGGAACATATGGAAGATATTTTGAAGAATGCTCGTAACCAAACAGTTGCTTCTCCCCGTAGTATGAAAAGAATACAATGGAAGTCAATGGGAACCAGCAACTGTTTGACTACGGACATTCTTCAAAAGATATTTTATGTTTAGCAGAAGAAAGAAACTCATACAGGTTTGAAACAAATGATGACAGAACTTTTTGTGTACTACAGAACTACAGATAAGTCTACTCTATAATCAGTTGGCCACGTTTAGAGCTGTGCCGTATAGGCCTATGCACAATTATTTTATAATATATTAAATAGCACTCACAAATGATAAGACTGAGTAAATTGCATATTTAATTGTATATTTTACTGCATTTATTTGACTGAAACTCAGAATTGTCTACATGAGCTGCTTCATTTTATTCAAATTCCATTGTTTGAACTCAATACATTTAGGGTTTAATAAGATTTCCCCAAGAATAGGCAGAAATGAACTTGGTATCCTCCATGTTTTCTATTCTTTTTGACAACAAAGAACTCGAACACTTGTAATTACGACTTCAGAAGTGCACGGTTGGAAAGCTCCGATAGCTCACGAAGGCAGCATTAGTACAGCGGTCACTTTAAATTTCACATTCAGTCACATCACTATAAAAGTGTAAATAAATGGGTCGTGCAAAGCATGAGAATAGTTAATTCCGTGTCAAAATATGCTACAAATAAAAAAAATAATGCATATTTCTGTCATAACTCACTGCAAATCTTCTTGCAGCACTTTCTATCAGCGGGTTGCTGCTCTGCAAGTAAAAACAAATCAGCGTGATTCACGATTCACGAACAAATCACTTATGAATCGGTGCTTCTTGTTCAAGAAGACTCATGATCCCAGTGTTGAGGAAAGTTACTTTTAAAAAAGTAATGAATTACAATATTGCGTTACTCCCAAAAAATGTAACTTATTACGTTACTTTAGCTACTTTTTAAAGAAAGTAATGCATTATATTTCTTTTGAGTTATGTTTTAAATCTAAATGTAAAAGCCCTTTTCACAACAAAAGTGAAATTAATACGCCTCGGGCTGAAGGACATGTAAATTCATGTCTGTGCAGTAGAGGGCGCAGCTCAAACTAATTACATGAAGAATATGACGCAGGAGAAGAAAGTTCAACACTGTTCAGCAATAACAAAAATAAAACACAAATGTGTCATTTCTGCGGTTGAATTGTCATTAGCAAAGATATTCGTAATTTTTTTTTTTTATTATTGCAGGTTTGTGTAATATTTTGTATTTCGTTGTTTTTATTCGTCTTGAGGAACACTGAATCTGTTTTTGTGCAGGTGAGATGAGTAAATACCTGTTCATATTTAGTCTAGATCTACAGTAGCATCATGTTCACATTTACTCCCGACTGGCAACACTAGAGCTGTCAGTCAATACAGGGGAAACAATATAACTGCCGTTACTTACTTGACAAAGTAACTCAGAATATTCCTTCTAAATAGAAAAATAATGTGTTACTTTACTAGTTACTTCAAAAATGTAATCTGATTGTGTAACTCCTGTTACTTGTAATGGTTACCCCAACACTGGGAGTTACCATTTTTAATCATCCTAATCTTTTATAATTAAAGGTTATGATATATCTTACCATATCTATAGTCCAAACGGTTTAGTGATGGCTTGGATGATGACCAAATGATTTATAATGTAAATAAAAGTTTAAATGAATGATTTTATTGTTATGTTTTGAAAAGTCTGTACATTTATGGGTTTGAAATGAAGTAGATGGTGTTCTTATATTTAGATATTGCAGAACTTCAATACATATTAATGAGAGGCTTAAGTTGGCCTTATCTAAATGCTTTTTTGTATTCAGTGCTTACAACAGAATTAGAATACAATAGCATTTCAAAACAATGTGATAAAACAGAGGAAAAACTCCCGGAAACTTCAGTTTCTTGATCTAAAATAGTCCAAAACAAACCTAGGTCAGTGACATGCGTACACAGACGTTCTTCGTGTCTGTGGTGATGCCTTGACAACAAGCTTTGGGCTCTATTAATCAAATTATCATCACACATATTTTGAACTCTAATGTAAATGTGGTTTTCTGAAAAAGCTCCAGCGCATCCGAGCACGACTAATAGGCAGGATACGAGAAAGTTGCCTTCCGAGACACATTGGGGAACACACTAATGACCATTATTTATTTTAGCTGTCGTCCCCTTCCGAGATACTAATCTTACTCTCATCCGTTCAACACGGGGATGCCATTAGGAAAGAGAGAGGGGGTAATTACTATGTCTTGTTAATTGTGAATATAATGGCAATTAATAATGTGCCTGGATACAAGTAGGGACAAAAGAAGCTTTATTTAAAGGGGACGGCTGACACAAAGCTGTGTAATTGTACAGGTTGGTTTTAATTACCCTCTTTTATCAGCTTAAAGACTGTAATGAAATGTTTTTCTCAACACATATGTGATATGTTAAATGAATATCTCTATTTTGCAAGAACACCGGTAAATATAGCTGTGAGTACCTCAAAATAAGTAAATGGTAGATTAAAATGTCAACTGCGGATAGTTTATGAGAGCAAAAAGCAGTTTTCTACACACTTGAAATCACAAGTATGCCGTAAAAATGACAAGAATGAAAAGATTTCGCTAATACGAGAGGCAGAAAAGGCTAATGAGACGTGGACGAGTTGTCATCATCACCCACGCTCATAACTACCTGCCGTCTTATGGGTAGGTTATTGATTTCACATAGTGAATCCACTCGGCTGTGGTCAAATGTCAATGTTGACCGTTCAACTTGCGGTTTCACTCCACTGATACTGAATCTATTATAGCTGTTCGTGGGTTTGCTAGTGATCCCAAGCGTGATCCTTACTGTAAATGCTTTAGACTTACTCTCAAAAAGCATAAATGTAACTAGGAAGGTTTGAGAAAATCTGAATGTTTAAAATGTAGTTGTAAACTGCTGTAAGTTTAAAAGATTTAACGTAAGACTGAAATAGTTTTAAAGCTTGACATTTGAATGATTTAAAGCCTGTTAACAGCAAGTTAAAAGACGCTGGAAATGTAACAGCTTTAACTAGGCTATAAAGTAGAAAATGCTAAAAGCAGGCTATAGTAACACTTACATGCTAGAACATGTAACTTCCATGAATGCTATCTATGCAATCTGGAAGATAGATAAGCTTGTTGCATGGATTGCCACGTTATTAGCGTGTTTTAGAATGTTGCTAGTATGGTTTGAAAAGTTGCTAGCCTTTTCTGACATGCTTTAGCACAACTGCTAACCCGTTTAAGGATGTTGCTAGCATTTCTGTCAGGACCACTATCATCAAAGATGATTGATAATTAGCATACAGTTTGGATTGGCGGTATGGTTCTGTTCTGGACAAGAACTCCCATGCGCATCAATGCAGCCTAGCAAGGATGAGAGCAGGGAGAGCAGTGATAAGCCCCCAGCGTAAACAGAACAGAACCAACAAATGGATTGCAGATATCGTTAAAGTTCAGTCATTTTATGTACACGTTTTAGAATTAGTCTGATTCAAAGGAGAATCAGAAGTCTGAAGATCGTGACGATCAAGACCAGACTAAGGTGCGTGGTAAGTGACAGTGGTTATATGCAGGTCTTGATGAGGAGGTACCAGGTGCGCGTGATTAATTCAGGTGAGTGTGATCGTGCTGGCTGAGTGTTGGGACCTGACGAGGCTGATGGTTCTCTGACAGGAGAAGGGTAATTAGCTACTGAGCAAAGCTAAAACTGCTGATAATCAGTGTTGGGGGTAACGCATGACAAGTAAAGCGAGTTACGTAATAATATTACTTTTTTTTCAAGTAACCAGTAAAGTAACGCATTATTTTTAATTTACAAGAAAATATCTGAGTTACTTTTTCCCATTTATTGACTGACAGTAAAGTACACGATCTTACTGTCATCTTACTGATCTTACTATGTGAACATGATCTTACTGTAGTTCTAGATGTGAATGTGCATTAATTCATCCCACTCGCAAAAAACAGATTCAGTATTCATCAAAATGAATTGAAACTCAGAATATGACGCAAACCTGCAATAATTAAATATGTTAAACAACACAAATTATATAATCCCATTTTATTAACCAATGTTTTGCTGCAGACCTTTGATGATCCAGTTCAACCATACAAGCAAAAATGACTTTAGATAAACTAACATTGTTTTTTATTGCTGAAGAGTGTTGAACTTCTCCTGTGTTCTTCTGTACAGACGTGATTTACTCGTCCTTCAGTCTGAGGTTTATTCATTACACTTTTTGGTGTGAAAGGCTTTTACATTTGCTATAAATAGAACTTTTCATATGAAAAACAAACAATCAAGCCCTGTTCATATTTAAAAAGTAACGCGAAAGTAACGCAAAAGTAACGTAATTAATAATAATAATTCATTAGATTTATATAGCGCTTTTCTAGGCACTCAAAGCACTTTACATAGTAAGGGGAATATCTCCTCATCCACCACCAGTGTGCAGCATCCACCTGGAGGACGTTACGCATTACTTTCCATAAAAAGTAACTAAGTAACGTAATTAGTTTCTTTTTTAGGGAGTAATGCAATATTGTAATGCATTACTTTTAAAAGTAACTTTCCCCAACACTGCAGATAATACTGAAGGACGTTATATAGGGATGCTTATGTGTCGTATTCATATAGGTAGATGGAGATCAGCTGAGAGTCAGCTGATATGAGCTTGACTGACGTGACCTGCCAGAACTAATGCTATACGCTTGATTTTATTATGTTACCAGCATGCATTAGCACATTTTTAGCATGTTTATAGCATGCTTTACCTTGTATCTAGACATTACTAACATCTTGCTATAGTGTTATAGTGCTATAATTAGGATTGTGCATGATTTATCATGTTGTTAGCATGTTTTAGAACATTGCTAGGATGTTTGTAACAAGTTTTAACACTTTTGCTAAAGTAATTTAGTATGTTGTGAACATTTTAGCACGTTGTCAGTATTTTCTAACATATTTTTAGCACAGCTGCTAACATAAGATGTTGCAAATATGTTTTATGACATTGCTAGCATGATTCAATGTGTTGGTAATATTAGGATGCTGCATGATTCATTACCATGTTGTTAGCAAGTTTTAATACATATGCTAAGATATTTTAGGATATTTCCAGCATGTTTGTACACATTTGCTAACATATTTTGGGATGTTGTTAGCATGTCTTAACACTTGCTAGTATTTTCTAGTTCTAGCAAGTTTAAGCATGACTACTAACATATATGCTGTGAGTATCTTTATGTGTAGATAGCACATTTGTTAGCATGTTTCTAACACAATTTAACACATTGCTAGCATGTTTGTCATATGTTTTCAAGATGAAAAATAGTGGTTTCACTCTGATGATACAGTACTTTATCTTGTGTTTCCTGGCTTACAGTGGGACTCCTTTTCAACTTTCTCTCAGAAAGCTGAAGTGTAATGATCTGTTTATCCACATCTAGGGGACAGCAAACGAAACACTGCCTTTCTCATTTGCATATGACATTAATAAACCTAATGATGTCAAGACGCTGATAATTAATCGTCACATATCTTTCCATTTCAAGCTCGCTTAAACAGCAAAAAATTTAAATAATAATAATCATTTTTTTGTGCTATTTAAAAGAGACAATCTGAATACATTTAAATCTGGACATATGTTCACGTTTGAAGGTTTAAACATCTAAAAACAAAGAAAAGGTTGTGACATAAAGGGAAAAATCAATATATCAGAATTAACTGAGTTTTAATACTAATAATATAATCCGTAAAATTCTAAGAAACTAGTGCAAAAACGAAGCACTGACACTGATATTCTGTACATATACATATATATATATATATACAGTGTAGATGTACAGTGAATGTAGAGGTTATAATACGCAGTGTTCATAGACCGTGTTTGATTTATGAGTCCATATAAATTATGTTACATGGAGGCTGATGTGTTTATGGACTGAAATCTGGCCGCTGCAGCTGCTGAGATTTATCCCATAGCTCCACGCAAAAAATGTTATTGTGATCATTTTCGTAAGTATGCTAAACTGCTTGACAAGAGAGAGAGAGAGAGAGAGAGAGAGAGAGAGAGAGAGAGAGAGAGAGAGAGAGAGAGAGAGAGAGAGAGAGAGAGAGAGAGAGAGAGAGAGAGAGACCCTGCAGAACACCTGCTGTAAAACAGCAATAGCACTTTAAATGGGCATCCATGTAATAACCATCGCTTTTCCCCGCTTGGCGTCTTCCGAGGGGAGTATCGACTCGCAGGCATTAGCTGAAAATGGAGCTGATGTATTAGCCTGATGCACTTCTCACAAGAGGACAAACCTGCACTCTTTAAGTTGATAAATTAATGATGATTCTTCCGTGCAATGTTGTCTTTGATTGATATTGGTTTGAGAATCGTGGAATATTTAACAGGAGCTGGCTAACCTTTGATTCACCTGTCTCAGGTATATATATATATATATATATATATATATATATATAGAGAGAGAGAGAGAGAGAGAGAGAGAGAGCATATGTATATATATATTTATTCACCCTAATGACACTCCAAATCTGCCAGACTTAATTGCTTTTGTGGACCGCAGCAACACATACAACAATAATTCATAGTGACCAATTCATCTGTCAAACACCAAATGGGAGAAAAAACATCATAAAACGGAGATCTATTCCAAGTCTTTCATGACTGTTTGAGAGGAAAAATCTCCTTCAGTAAAGCTCTCAAATGCCTATTTTTGCCATACGAAATCAAGTAGGATGTACATTACGTCAAGTATTGTATATTTTTGCTGATCAGCATAATTTATGTGATACCCAATGTGATGCATCTAAAAGCATTTAGCTACTTTTCAATGTCTCTAAATAGATCTGCGTATTGTGGTTTGGATCTCATTGCAATACGTTCCCGTTCCACCTCTGCGATCTTAAATCACTGAGGGGCTGAAACAAGGTCATGTGTGATTATTTTAGGTTTGAGAAGAGGAACTGTTCAGTATCAGATGTCCCTGGTGAAACTTTGCGAGTCTTCGGAGGTACCAACAGAAAGATAAATGATGCTGTCAGGTTTTCCGGCCTGACGTATGACCGAGTCTCCTCTCTGCCTCTTTCGCACTACTTGGTTGTTTATAAAAATACTTAAGGCTTAAGAAAAGGACAGGTTATGACAGCTCTGACAATATAAAGAATAACACGGATGTCTTGAATGTGAATGCAGCTCGACTGCGCTCATGCATGCATTTTAATAAACTGAAAGCTTCTGAAACTCACAATTGCCTAAAATATGATAATATATTTGGCAACATACAGGCTTATATGAACTATATAAAACTATATGTATAATCTATCTATCTGTCTGTCTGTCTCTGTCTGTCTGAAATACAGAAAAACAAAGTTGAATGTGAATGCAGCTTACTGAATGCATTTTAATAAAGTACAAGCGGGGATATGAATCCTTTGAAACCAAATATTCACAATTTGATTGAACGTTTTAAGAAATTAAATCTCTCAAACAAAATCCAGCAGTCCGTAACTCTTAAAATATGGACCTCAAAACCAGTCTTAAGTCGCTGGGGTATAATTGTAGCAATAGCCAAAAATTACATTGTATGATTGATTTTTTCTTTTATGCCAAAAATCATTAGGATTAGGATATTACGTACAGATCATGTTTTATAAAGATATTTTGTAAATTTCCTTCTGTAAATATATCACATTTAAAATCATTTTTTTTGTAATATGCATTGCTAAGAACTTCATTTGGACAACTTTAAAGGCGATTTTCTCAATATTTAGATTTTGTTTGCACCCTCAAATTCAAGATTTTCAAATAGTTGTATCTCCAAATATTGTCCTATCATAATAAACCATACTTTAATGGAAAAAGTATTTATTCAGCTTTCAAATCAGATAATGTATAAATCTCAATTTCAAAAATTGTCCCTTATGACTGGTTTTGTGGTCCTGGATCACGTATAGTAGCCTAATATTAATTTCTGGCAATATATATGATTTAATTTAGCTTAATGCCCATGTCTCTATCTTAATAATTATCACACACACATATGCATAATACACATAAATAATATAAATGCCCACACGTACAGTAAATGCCCACTGCTCCGGGTGTGTGTTCACTACGGTGTGTGCACTTGGATGGGTGAAACGCAGAGCGCATATTCTGACCATACTTCACTTCACTTCTAATGCAAATAAACACTTTTAACTATATAATGCAGAAATAAATAGAAGAATATAGAATATTCATATATGGTATATGGCATTTATATATATATATATATATTTGGTGTACTATATAGGCCTTGAATGTGAATGAATTTTAATAAAATGCAACTGGACGCTTTTGAAACTCAAAACTCACAATTGCCTCAATGTTTTTTATATAGATAAACAACGTATATAAGAACTACATAATATGTATAATACAAATAATTAATGTAATACAAATAAACACTTAAATAATTAAAGAATGCATAAATAAATATACACATTCCAAATATATATATTTCATATACACTATATATATATATTTATTAAATATATATATATATATATATATATATATCATATACACTTTCATATGTATATGAATAGTTCAGATGCAAAAGCCTCTAAGTGCCGTCTGAAATGTATATATATATATTGATATGAATGTGAATGCAGCTTGCTTGTACTCATGCATGCATTTTTTTTTAAGTCCAACTGGAAGCTTCTTAAACTCAAAACTTACCAAATCCAGCAGTCCAGAACTCTTAGCAAATCTAATTTATTTCAAAAAACATTTGTCTGCATGATGAAACTCTCGCGGCTCTAGCATGCTGCAGTGCAAAGTGACATCCTCATTATTTTCAATCAAAGACATGAGGGAGGGGGGGATGCTAACCTTGCCAGTGGCGACTGTGTGTGTGTGTTTGTGTGCTTTATGTGCATGTTTGTGTGCCGGTGGCATCAGCAGGCATGCTGAGACAGCTCGGCGTCAGTCAGCAGCGCATGTGGAGAGAGGTCGTGACCCTGCTCGGAGGGAGGCTCGCTTTGATCAATCTGTAAGTTGCACAATAATTTTGGCTTCCTCTGCCCACCAACAATTCAATTAAGTTGATTGGGAAATGCAGCGATCTTGACATCAGAAGCTCTGGAAATAAATTAATCTGTCAGTGAAAGACGTGACGGAGAACGTCATGCAGATTTCTGTATTCTTTAGACTTGATGGTGACACGGTGGTAATGTGGTATTTAGCGGACACTTTCATCCAGAAGACTGATTGTGTGTGCGATCCCTTAGGAGCAGCTCCGGGATAATGTGACCCGGTCAAGGGCAAAGTGGTGATGTTTGAGAATTATTACTACAGTAATGCTCCTATTTTTCTCATCCGGTGCCCAGATTGTGTCAGTTCACTGGACAGTGACTGTTTTTGGACAGTGACCAGGGGTTGATAAATACACAAAAATGAAGTAATCAATTTATGCCAAATTCATAAAATCCAAACTTCATTAACACACATTTAAAATAAATATGTAAATAAATGATACATGTATACCTTCCAAAAAGCATGATTATAATTTATAATTATAATTTAAAGTGGAAAAGCTTTTCATCAAAGTGTCTAAAAACAGGACAACTTTGATTAACTTTTTTGATCCACTTAAAATGTTGACTACTGTATAGTGTGTGTGTGTGTGTGTGTGTGTGTGTGTGTGTGTGTGTGTGTGTGTGTGTGTGTGTGTGTGTGTGTGTGTGTGTGTGTGTGTGTGTGTGTGTGTGTGTGTGTGTGTGTGTGTGTGTGTGTGTGTGTGTGTGTGTGTGTGTGTGTGTGTGTGTGTGTGTGTGTGTGTGTGTGTGTGTGTGTGTGTGTGTGTGTGTGTGTGTGTGTGTGTGTGTGTGTGTGTGTGTGTGTGTAAATAAATACATCAAATAAATAATATTTTTAACAAAATTCTGCATAAATATACAATTCCAAAAAAAAATCATAGTCATATCACACAACTGAAACTATATGTATAATTTAGTGTATTATCTATCATCCATATATTATTGTGTGTTTTTGAAAATAAATAAATACAAAATACAATAATATTCATATTACACAATAGGAACTATATAATATGTATTATTTTATTTTATTTAATCGCTCTCTGTGTATAACTATACAATTATTTATTTATTTGTCAATAGTAAAAATGTCAAATGTAAGCCAATATTAACTTCATATTAAATCAGCGGTGAACTCGACCTTTACTGTGCAGTTTCACTTCAACCCAATCAGCCACTAACTAACACTACCTACAAAACTACCTGCCAGTATGTCAAAAATGTGACGATCAGTGATTTAAGTGCACGAAGAGCCACAAATCAACCTCTTACGCCATGAAAACGAGGGTCCTGAGCCTGGTTTGAGCCATATTTACAGTACATCTCGTCTGAAGCAGTCACTTTCTCAGAAACATCTGAGAAGCAGGAGAAACAATTGAGATTTGAAAATTATTTTTTCTTCCTTTGTGTTTTTTGACTTGCAGTTCAGCTCCTTTTCTGACTAAATATTTGATTCCACAGTGTTGTGTTGTAATTTTGACTCTCAGACTCTTTAATACAGATTTGAACACCCTCACTCATTCCCAAGAAAAAGCATATGTCTAAACTCTTGAAAAATGCACGTGGAATATAAAACTGGCATAACACAGAGAAGACAAGTAAACGAATTTGATTTACAGCGTACAAATTCATCCAGGACCCATTCCTGCTTCCAATTTTCGCCCCTTGGCATCCTTTTCATCCATCTTTGTTCACCAACTCCCTGCTTTTTCGCCCAAAATGAAGTTGATTTGCATAATGAAAGGGGATCATATTTAGTGTATGGGGGGAGGAGAGTGCCATAATAAAGGATGTTCTCAGAGGGAGGCTGATGGCGAGGAGCGTGACGAACTACGGGTGGAGAACAGAGGTGAACACGGGAAACAATAAAATGTAATTACTCCCCTCGCCCCATAATTCTGCTCGTCCAAATACCCAGCTTGCGGCGCACGTTATTTCATTTGGCGATGGCCACAAAGGCTCCACCGAAGGCGCCGATGAGTTTTACGACATGACAATTCTTTCAATCAGAACACTTGAAAAAGTGATATAACAATATAGCTGACTTTGCGAAGCCGGGCGATTCTCTCTCTCTTGGAGGTATGACTAATTACTTTCTCATTATTATGCTAATATGGGGTCCTCAACGCGGAATCACGTCTAATTATTGGGTTATTTGTTCTGTCTCTGTTCGAGGGATGTTGAGATGTGTGTCATTGAGATGGAAATGACTTTGAGACACTGGAAGCACCCTGCTTTGGTCCAGGCTTTTCAAAGGCTGAATATTATCTTGTACAGTTCGTCCCAGAGGACGGCGCACGCGACGGTTGGTTCTTCACGGCAAAGGATGAGGAATTTTAGGGCAGAAAAAGAAATCAATGGTGGATAAAAGCACAATATCTTAACCTGGCTTGGTGTTAAAAGTGAAGCACGTCAATGTTAAATAATACATACAGCTGTAAGTAAGACATTCGTAGAGTGATTGTCTCGAAAGTGCTGACTGGAGACTGGAGAAATGACACACTTTTAATACTCCGACACAAGCCAGCTAGTTCCTGTATCACATCATCCCACAGGAAGTGACATCATTTATTGCATTTCCCAAACGAGGGTTCATGAACTAATAAAAATGAGTTATATAATATAAATATTATAAAAATAACTGTAAATAAACAAATAAGTCAGTTACTAAATAAGTAAAAAAATATATATTTGTATTTTTTTGAGAACATGAACTTGCGAGTATCATTGGGAATGAGATACTGCTATAGTTTTAATTAAGATTTTGAAACAGTTTTATTTTAATCTTTTTTTATTTATTTCATTTCAGTTAAAATCATTTTGTTGTGTGTTTTTGCCATTTCATAAAATTTTTTATGTATTTTTTATTAATATTGTATTTATTTTTTATTTTATTTTTTTGTAATTTTTATTTAATTTTTATTTTAGTGATTTTAGTACATCAACTTAAAGTAAATGAAAAATAGTTGCTGCTGAAGAGTTTGTGGTCGTATTTTTTGTTTAATGATGTGCCAAATGTTCTCTATAGGTGAAAGATCTGGACTGCAGGCAGGCCAATTCAGCACCCGGACTCTTCTACTACAAAGCCATGCTGTTCTAATAGCTGCAGTATGTGGTTTTGCATTGTTCTGCTGAAATACACGTCATCTGGAGGGGAGCATATGTTGCTCTAAAACCTTTATATACCTTCCAGCATTACTAGGGCCTTCCAAAACATGCAAGCTGCCCATAACGTATGCACTTATGCACCCCCATACCATCAGAGATGCTGGCTTTTTAACTGAACGCTGATGACATGCTGGAAGGTCTCCCTCCTCTTTAGCCCGGAGGACACGGCGTCCATGATTTACAACAAGAATGTCAAATTTGGACTCGTCTGACCATAGAACACTTTTCACTTTGAAACAGTCCATTTTAAATGAGCCTTGGCCCACAGGACACGACGGCGCTTCTGGACCATGTTCACATATGACTTCATTTTTGCATGATAGAGCTTTAGTTGGCATCTGCAGATGGCACGACGGATTGTGTTTACCGACAGTGGTTTCTGGAAGTATTCCTGGGCCCATTTAGTAATGTCAATGACAGAATCATGCCGATGAGTGATGCAGTGTCATCTGAGGGCCCGAAGACCACGGGCATCCAACAAAGGTCTTCGGCCTTGTCCCTTACGCACAGATATTTCTCCAGTTTCTCTGAATCTTTTGATGATGTTATGCACTGTAGATTTTGAGATTTGCAAAACAGTTGCAATTTGACTTTGAGGAGAATTGTATTTAAAGTATTCCACAATCTTTTTACGCACTCACAGATTGGAGAGCCTCTGCCCATCTTTACTTCTGAGAGACTCTGTCTAAGACATCCCTTTTATAGTTAATCATGTTACAGACCTGATGTCAATTAACTTAATTAGTTGCAAGATATTCTCCCAGCTGAATATTAAAAAATTCTTGCTTTTTCAGCCCTTTGTTGCCCAGTGCCTACTTTTTTGAGACCTGTAGCAGGCATCAAATTTGAAATGAGCTCCTTTAGTGGATAAAAGTGTACATTTTCTCCCTTTTAACATCTGTTATGTTCTCTATGTTCTATTGTGAATACAATATTGGATCATGTGATTTGAAAGTCTTTTAGATTTAATTTTATTCAAATAAAAAAAAATGTCCCAACATTTCCGGAATTCGGGTTCTAGCTAAAATAATAATAACAACAATAATAAAAAAAAATCCATACATTTTATTTCAGTTAAGTTATTAGTTATGTTTTATAATAATAATTTGTTACATATTATATAGAGCTTTTCTGGGTACTCAACACACTTTACATAGAAGTGGGGGATCTCCTCAACCACCACCAATGTGCAGCATCCACCTGGATGATGCGACAGCAGCCATATTGCACCAGAATGCACCACCACACACCAGCTTACTGGTGGAGAGGAGACAGAGTGATGAAGCCAATCAGTGTATGGGGATGATTAGGAGGCCATGATGGTCAGAGGCCAATGGGCGAATTGGGATTTTTAATGTCCACAGAGAGCCAGGACCTCGGTTTAATGTCTCATCCGAAGGATGGTGCTTTTTACAGTACAGTGTCCCCCGTCACTATACTGGGGTGTTAGGACCCACACAGACCACAGGGTGAGCACCCCTGCTGGTCTCACTAACACCTCTTCCAGCAGCAACCTAGTTTTCCCAGGAGGTCTCCCATCCAGGTACTGACCAGCTCAACCCTGCTTAGCTTCAGTGGGCAACCGGTCTTGGGCTGCAGGGTGACATGGCTGATTGGGTTTTAGTTAACCATAACTCTGCTTCCGAATGTGCTCTTAAATTATTTAGCTATTTTCTTAAAATCGGTGGAGGACGTCAAGAGGACGTTTTGTCTCAAAGGATTTCAGCTGACCAAAAATCACACTTTCTACATTACAGGATTGACCCGTGTGTCTCTCTCCTGTATGAAGGTGATTTATGCTGCATCAGCTGATGATCACTTATAGGAAAATCCACATAACTCAGTTTACGAGACACTAACATTAACCAGCACAGCTCTGTGTGATTCCTGTCCAGTGTTTGGAGAGGATGCGTTCTTTAACTGCTCTCAGATAATGAAAGAGAGGCTGTGTGTGACGGCCCCGCTCTTCAATAATGCATGAGGGTCTCGTCTTCATGCTGTCACTCCTCTTGACAAATGCCAGGGGTGAAAGGGAAGTAAGTGTGAACAAAACACTTTGTCACATATACAGGCTCTCTGAGCCCTTCTGCTTTACACCCACAGATATATGACGCCACATCTCTATAAGTCACTATACAGCGTATAGTGTATAGACGGCATGTTTGAATTGACAACTGAAAATGAGGCTATATATGATATAATGATAGCAAATAAATGCTTGATAGCATGTAAAATGCATAAAACATTTTAAACGAACATTTATTTGCCACAAATGTTTGTCGGTTCTTATAAACCACATTATTGTTAACTATGGTAACCCACTCACATGGCATAAAAAAAAACGTAATTGCAATTTTTATCTCACAATTCTTGTTTTTTTCCTCTGAATTCTATGTTTACCTCTTGACACTGAATGCATCTTGTGTTAACAGAATGTTTAAATTTTTTTGTTTTTTTGTTTCGTCATGAAAAAAGTTAAATGTAACTTTTTCACAATTCTGAGTATATATCTTGCAATTTTACGTTTATATTTCATAATGTTTACTTTTTTTCAAGTCATTGAGATAAAAAGTCGCAATTACATTTTTATTTTTTTTTTTTTTTTTTTTTTTACATTCTGTGGTGTAAATAAGCTTCCATAGTAAATTCAAAATAAAACTAAAAGTTTTTTTTATTATCATACATCTGAAATAAAAATAAAATATAAATATTAGATGTAGTACTTAAAGGTGCACCAAGCGATTTTTGCCAAACGATATTGATATTTGAAAGCACAAAACAAACACGCCCTTAGCCCAATAGGACATCGCCCCTATTTTGATATCTCCGCCCCACATGTACACAACCCTGTCACGACGATCGTGGAAACAAGCGAAGATGACACACAAGCATATTTAAACAATAGCCAACACAGATAATTTGTGTGAAACAATGCAAAATCAACGTTACTCACCAATAAAAAAAAAAACAACGCAACCTCGGCGTCCGATTCGAGCCCTTCCCGCTCCTCGAGTTATCTCCACCGCTGGAAAGCTGCTCTGATATTTACATGTGTCCTACCTCTTACCTGATCGTAATAACACTTCTTTTTAATGTCTTGTTCCTCCAATATTTTCCTCTTTTTTATCTTCCAGTTCTCTCTATTTATAGTCGATCTGCTAATATCCGTCCTGTACACTCAAATTGAGCGCTTTATCATTGTAAGATACGCCCCCTTACTGCTGATTGGCTGGAAGTGTGTTTTGGGACACGGTCCGACTCTGCGGTCAAAGACATTTTCCAAAAATTGCTTAGTGCACCTTTAACTTTCAAAATTGCACCTTTAACTTTCAAAATGGAAACACTTACATTTTTTTTAAATAGGAATTTAATTGGATGTTTAGATTTACTGAAAAAAGATTATCTTGAATGACAATATTACAAAAACTGAAATGAACATCAATTAAATTTAAATATAAATATTGAAAAGAAATTATAATAAAAATTACATAAAGTTACTAAAACTTAAACTAAAATGTAAATGAAAACCGAATATATTAAAATAAAATGTAATAAATATTATAATAAATAATACTAAAATGTTTCTAAATTCCAATTCTACAGCGCAGTTAAAGTTCAAATGAAATGTACCATCTACATGACTAAAGTTTGTTGAGATCACGTCTACATCTACATCAGCTTCTCTCTGATTCCAGCACAACACCACACTCAGCCGTATCTCCACTGCATCCACCAAAGCAGAAGAACTCATTATACTGTTATATTTTAATTAAAAAAGACAAGTGTAGGCCGTGCTTGCAGGCATTGGTCTGGCATACGGTCTCGGCCGTTGAGTGCAGATGAGCTGGATTATGGGGGATGGACTTGAAATTAAGAACACATGAGTTTTGCTGCATTATGCTGCTCCACACACTCACATGTGGCTATTGTTCAAGAGTGACTGGAATTCCTGATGATGATAAACAAAAGTCAATGTCAGCTTCACATAAACCTCAAACCTCTTCATTTAGAGAGCTAAAGTCAGGGTTCATTTGAATTGGCAATGCATTTGGATGGATAGACTACATTCACAGCAAGCTGTGAACTTTCTCTTGTGAAAGTGAAATATGCTCATGCTCTAAACATGCCATGCATTTACAGCAACATTCAAACTACTCACGTGCATGTTGTTTGTGCATGGGCCTAATATCAGGGACAAATAGGCGTCTAAATGGGGAATGAATGAATAAATAAATAAATTTAAATAAAATAATATAATTTAAATTAATGATCATATAATATAATATTAATGTAATATAATGTAAAAATAAAATCAGATAAACTTAAATTACCTTATATGTTATGTTAATTTAATAATTATTGCAAAAAAAAGTTGTACCTATACAAATATTGGTAAAAGAGTTGTAAAAGATGCTCAAATGAAGAAAATGAATGAATTAATTAATAATATTCAACTTGACCTCATTAAGTTGTCAAACAACTGCAATATTAAATAAATGTAAAAAAAAAAAAAAAAATAATTAATAATTAATCCAACTTTTTCATTTTCATTCAAAGAGCACTAAAATAAGTAAAACTAAATAAAGTAAAATTAAAAACTAAGACGTGATAAAATCTATATATTGACATATTTACAAATTTAACAAAAATTACAATACACAATTCAGAACTAAAACGAATTAAAATAAAACAAATCTAAAAATAAAATCTAATTCGAAATATTAACAAGAACTATAATATCAATGATGCTAAAATAACACCGTAACAAACATCTCAAACTGAAGCGTTAACCAATCACAGTCATTGATTAATTTGACCCATGCTGAATAGTAAACACACAGAGCTCATGCATGAGATGTAATGCTATCGATCCGGGTTTTCACTGATGCACGACTGTGAACAAATGAACACGTGTCTCTGTTGGCGATGAAACATTTAGTTTGATGATTTTGCAGCGTCGGCACTTCCAGCCGCAGATGTGCTTACATCCGTCCACCCACCGGGTTCAGTGCGCAGGGAATTCTATTAATTCCACAATAAATCTCGAGGGCGTTTCATTGTGATGGGAAGCTGAGTTTCAGAGTGCTGGCTGGACACTTTCTGCTTCTGCCGTCATCAAACTACGTCCATCGCCTACTGACTTCTGCTGTTCTCACAGTCATACCTTCAGTGCTGACCTGAGTCTGAGAGAACAGAGATAGCAGTTTGCCAGGGATGACCTGCTCACTGAGGCAATATCCACATGCAAACCAGTCGTTGAAAGCGATTTTAAAGAAAAGTTTCATGCAAAAAAAAAAGAGAGAGAATTCATGTATATAAATATCGTATTTCCAAAATATTTTTTATAGTAATATTTTAATATTTCTATATTATATATTCTAAATTATATTATATATTTAAATTATATATTTATTAAAATATATTAAATTAATTAACGTACTTATATATTATTAATTTATTTTCATTATGTAATTTAGTTAGTTTTGATATAAACATAATTTAATTACATAATTAAAATTAAATAATAATTTAAATTATATTAATAAAAAATCATACATATACAATTTGTATCATTTTATAAATGTATATATATATATATATATATTATAATTATTAAATAATATGTGTAATAAAATATATTAATACATATAAAAATATTAATCATTAATATTTATATACATTTTATATATATATATATATATATATATATATATATATATATATACATACATATACACAGATTATCATTTTATTTTAATTTAATAATTTATTTTTATTTTTTTAAGTGAAATTATTCATATATTAGTAAATATTAAAACCCACACATATATGTTGAATTAATTTTGTATTAATTTATATTAGTAAATAATTAATATTAATATGTATTAATAAATATGAAAAATATGATGAATTAATAAAATGTATAATTAATAAAAAAAAAAAAAATTATTACATGTAAAAGGTTGCTGACGTCACTTACCCATCACTAGCGCTCCACTAGGTTCTTGGCCAATGGGTGGACGATGCATGAAGCTCCCAGCAGGCTTTGCTTGAATTCCCTGAAGCAGTGAGGAAGGCCTCGATGCAGGACTCCAGTCTGTCAGTAAACATTAACAAGCAGATTATACTGAGAGCGGGTCACTGTGGGTAAACTGGCAGAACAACAGGTGTGTGTGTGTGTGTGTGTGTGTGTGTGTGTGTGTGTGTGTGTGTGTGTGTGTTTCAGTGTGTGTGTGTGTGTGTGTGTGTGTGTGTGTGTGTGTGTGTGTGTGTGTGTGTGTGTGTGTGTGTGTGTGTGTGTGTGTGTGTGTGTGTGTGTGTGTGTGTGTGTGTGTGTGTGTGTGTGTGTGTGTGTGTGTGTGTGTGTGTGTGTGTGTGTGTGTGTTACAGGATATTTACATCACAATTAACACCTGAATTCACAGCAGCACGCAACAAAATATGTACAGAACACGTCATTTGGATTTGAATTTGATGCAAATATGCATTTGAGCTCGACTTTTATAAATGATACATAAGCGCACATTTGCAGACGATCTTGAGATGTTTATATTTATGTATAAATATTTATGCATATTTATTTATATGCATTTAAACACTTGGGGTCAGTAAGATGTTGTTTTGAAGGAAAATATTATTTTATCATGAAAGGTTGCATTAAATTGATCAAAAGTGACAGTAAAGATATTTATAATGTTACAAAAGATTTTGATTTCAAATAAATGCTCTTTTTTATTTATTTTATTCATCTGTGAATCCTGAAAAATAAAATGCAACAAGTATTGTGCAGCACATCTGTTTTCAACATTGATAATAATCAGAAATGTTTCTTGAGCAGCAAATCAGCATATTATTATGATTTCTGAAGATCACGTGACACTGAAGACTGGAGTAATGATGCTGAAAATACAGATTTGATCACAGGAATAAATAGCATATTAAATATATATTCAAAGTGAAAGCAGTTCTTTTAAATTGTACAAATATTTCATAATTTTTCAGTTTTTATTATATTTTTAAGCAAATAAATGCAGCCTCGTAAGCATTCACAAATCCTGAGGCTTTTCAGCATCTCTCCTCTAATCATGTCACACAGAGACTTTTTTGTCCATCCAAATCAACTCCTAATTGATCAAATCAAATCTGCATGATTAAAAATCAACCAGAAATATGTGCCTTTCCTGAAGGCAAACGTCCGGGAACAGCATTTCATGTTGACTACTGCTGTGTGTTTTTCTGATGTGGCCTGTTCACAGAGAAGCGTGTGCCGCGGCTCTTTTTGTTCTGACTTCATAAAAGCGGCTTCTGATGCTGCGGCAAACAGATGTGTTTAGATCTACAGTCCCTCACGGTGAACCCGTTCCTCGCTGAATTCCAGGAACCAAGCGCCTGAAAGTTGGATTTTTATGTCCCTTGCATTGGCAAACACGATGAACTATGAAATAAGCCCAGCATGATGTAAATAACACACTTTACACACACGCAGCAGGGATGCAAACATACACCAAATGCATTGCAGATTATACTTACAGCAGACTGCCGCACCTCCTCCTCCGTCCCGTTCCGAATCACATCATTATCCCGCGCGTCATCTGACTGAAGGAGTCTGTAACACCTGCAGAAAGACATCCGTTAGCATTCCCCTTCATCTCATGAGAGATTCTCCACTGGCACATCAACACCACTACAAATACACAATCACAACTCTTTCTTATTTTAGGGTCATTGTGATACTTTTAGAGTTTGTCAATATTTAGAATTAGATTTTATTAATATCATTAATTACATTTCATTTTTTTTTTTTTTTTCGTGGTAATTTCAGTTAAAGTTTTTTTGGTCATTTTCAGTAGTTTTTAAATGTTTATACGTTTTTTATTAGTTTATTTTATTAAACTAAATTAAAATGAAAAACTTTGCCTTAGAAACAAGTTGAAAATAAAAATATATTTTAAACAATATTAATATATTTAAAATATATTTATAATATTTTTTACAGTAAAACATGTTTTTCTACTTCAAAATGTCATGTTTAGCCTAATTCAATGTTTTATTTTTTTTTTTGTAAAATTTACTAAAAATGTATTTATATAAATTTCTTTACATTCTTTATATTTTCTGAAGTGTACATTTAATTTTATTCCAGTTAACTTAATATTTTATTATTATTAAATGATTTTAGTTAAATAAACCATAAAAGAAAACCAGGTGTTCCTGTCTGTGTCAGCCCTGCCTTGTTTGGAGTCATTAAAGACTGTTTAATTGAGTTACATCCTCATTTCCGTG
Organism: Ptychobarbus kaznakovi; assembly: GCA_027422405.1. Lineage (NCBI taxonomy): Eukaryota > Metazoa > Chordata > Actinopteri > Cypriniformes > Cyprinidae > Ptychobarbus > Ptychobarbus kaznakovi. The sequence continues at coordinate 897,056 of CM049800.1, read as the reverse complement.
TTCCTCGATCCTCCCTCCTGTGTGCACCATGACATAAGGTTTGTACAATACATTGCTGGTTGCATAATTATTATAGTATTTTAGTTTAGTTTTTAGGTTTAGATTATTTACTTTTAGTTATTTAGTGCTTCAAATTTAAATGAGAAATGTTGCCTTGGCAACTGTAGCATATATTTCATGTTTACTTTTCAGTTCATATTTATTTTCATTGCAAGCAATACTTATTTATGTATTTATTCAGTTAATTAGTTAGTTAGTTTGAGGTTTAGTTAACTATAATAACTGTGTGGAACCACTGAACTTTTTGAGCCAGTCACCTACTACACCAAAAAATGTCATGTGACATCTGCGGGAAAATGTCATCAATATAGGCTGATTATTAGTGCACAAGAAAAATATCATACTAGCATACAACCCTCCCTGTACTATATCTTTAGACATGTATATAGTAAGGTTAATATGCTAGTACAGTGGTTCAAATTCAAACCCTTCACTAGTCCTGAGTCACGACGTCAAAACCAGCAGACAGGAAAAATAAGTTCATTTCATGCCTTAAAAAAGAATCTGTCACTTGTAACACATTAACAGTAATATGATGAAATATTTAAGCAATATGAGACGAGCGCTGACTATCAGCCCTTACGAAAAATACATTTATTCAAGTGTGCTATTAGTATACTTTTAAACTAAAAATAGGAAAGTATACTTTTAGTCTACTTTTTATGTACTTCTCAGAAATGGGCTTTATGTACTTCTCATAAATATACTTAAAATGACATTTAAGTATACTTGACTTATACTTAGATTCTAGGAGCACAAGCTCAAATATATTTAGTCTTTTTCTGTGTTTTCTTCGTTATATGGTAGGGGGCGCTAGTACACATCTTTACAGAATTTCCAAAAAACACAAGCAAAGAAGGAAAAAGAAACAACAGGTGCTTCCACATGTAATCTAACACGACATAAAACATTTACATTACATTAACATTTAGTCATTTAGCAGACGCTTTTATCCAAAGCGACTTACAATTGGGGAAACAGTATCAACTAAAACAGCTAAACCTGCTGCTAAAACAGCATCAAAACTGTGTAACGTTATGAACAAAATGTCGACCAATGAAGAGGTAATAATGACTGTCAAGCTCAGGGGTGTTGATCGACTCCATCTATGTTTTGATAATCATTCTGAATCCAATTCATAGTCTTTTTTCAGCTTTTGTTCAAAATGTGGGAAGATCATTCCACCAGCCAGGAACGCTGAATGAAAACGTTCTGGAGAGTGATTTTGAGCCTCTCTGTGATGGCACCACGAGGCGTCGCTCACTAGCAGATCTCAGGCTTCTGGAGGGGATGTAGATTGTCATCAGTGAGTGGAAGTAGGCGGGGCTTCTGGAGGGGATGTAGATTCGTAATAGTGAGTGGAAGTAGGCGGGGCTTCTGGAGGGGATGTAGATTCGTAATAGTGAGTGGAAGTAGGCGGGGCTTCTGGAGGGGATGTAGATTCGTAATAGTGAGTGGAAGTAGGAGGGGCTTCTGGAGGGGATGTAGATTCGTAATAGTGAGTGGAAGTAGGAGGGGCTTCTGGAGGGGATGTAGATTCGTAATAGTGAGTGGAAGTAGGCGGGGCTTCTGGAGGGGATGTAGATTCGTAATAGTGAGTGGAAGTAGGCGGGGCTTCTGGAGGGGATGTAGATTCGTAATAGTGAGTGGAAGTAGGCGGGGCTTCTGGAGGGGATGTAGATTCGTAATAGTGAGTGGAAGTAGGGGGGCTTCTGGAGGGGATGTAGATTCGTAATAGTGAGTGGAAGTAGGCGGGGCTTCTGGAGGGGATGTAGATTCGTAATAGTGAGTGGAAGTAGGCGGGGCTTCTGGAGGGGATGTAGATTCGTAATAGTGAGTGGAAGTAGGCGGGGCTTCTGGAGGGGATGTAGATTGTCATCAGTGAGTGGAAGTAGGAGGGTGCTGAGCCTGTGGTTGTTCTATATGCAAGCATCAGTGTCTTGAACTGGATGCGAGCTGCAACCGGGAGCCAGTGCCGGGAGATAAAGAGAGGTGTAACATGGGCTCTTTTGGATTCGCTGAAGACCGGTCGTGCTGCTGCATTCTGAATCATCTGTAAAGGTTTGATTGTGTTTGATGGAAGACTAGCTAGACCAGTGATTTATGAGTAGTATACTTAAAGAAAACTTACGAGTATACTTGCAGTATAAAACTACTAAACTAGTAGTTTACTGAAGACTATACTTCAAAGTGTAATAAAAATGCTACTACAAGTATTCAATTAGTAAACTATCAGTATACCTATAAGCTCACTTAGTATAAGTGCAGTACAAGCTAAAAACTTTGATGTAAACTAGTTGTGTACTCAAAGTTTACTACTGTTTAAAACGTTCCTGTAACATGTGTCCTGCATTAAACCCAAACATGAGTCAAAACGCTACAGCATTTAGTGACAGCCAAACACAGCCCATTAATTGAGGCACACAAACTTCAGCCCTGACTCTGTGCCCTTATTAGTGTGCATGATGCATGCGCTGTGGGTGGAAAGGGTGTAAATTGGCTGCTGTGTTCTGTCATCGAACTGCAAAGTGGATGTGGCCACAGTTAATTAGTGCTGGAAATGTCCAGAGCATTGTCATGACGGTGTGGAGCCATCGCTGAATGCTGACCAACGTTCAGAGCTCGAGGTAAAAAAACTACTTCATCTCTTGAACTGACTAACAGTGTGTCTAGAGTTACTAAAAGATCACTCTAGACCGTGATTCTAGCACAGGTGAAGGATTCGTTGCTTTCAGAAAACAGCAACAACAGCATTATGATAACAGCCAATACTGCTCAATAAATGGGACATTTCAGGGGGAAATAAATACATGAATAGCAAAACTGTGTTCAACATTGATAATAATCAGAAATATTTCCTGAGCAGCGATTGAGCATTTTACAATGATTTCTGAAGATCATGTGACACTGAAAACTGGAATAATGATGCTGAAAATGCAGCTTTGCATCACAGGAATAAATTACATTTTACGTTATATTCAAACAAAAAACAGTTATTTTAAATTGTAATAATGTTTCACAATACTATTGCCTTTATCAATTAAAATGTAGCCTTGGTGAGAAGAAGAGACTTCTTTCAAAAACATAAAAAATAAAATGTTGTGACAGGAACTTCAGAGGAAGCTCTGAAATATAGTATTTTGAAAATGAAAATAACTTTTTCATTCACTATTTAATGTAAAACCACTATGTTTCCTTTGTATGCAAAAACTACATTTATATTAGGTGGCCTTAACTACTACGTACTTACTACTTATATTTAAATTAATAATTTGATGCAATGCATTTATTGTGTACATACATGTTTTTACAGTGTACTTATATTTTTTTAAATAACTATATGTAATTACATCTGTAAATAGTTTGTGTAATTACACTGTTGACCCATCCTTTACACCTTAAACAACCTTAAACCTACCCATACTAACCAAACCAGTCCCTAACTAACCTTACCCTTATCCCACCTCAATAGCAGCAGAAGTGTTTTGCAATACAATATGAATATTTTTTTGTTGTTGATGTAAGTACATAGTAGTTAAGGCCACCTAATATAAAGTGTGACCCAAAATTGTAAACAATCTTAAAAATGTCTCATTTTGTGATAGAACACATGCTAGAAAGTCATACATATTCAGAACAACATCAGGGCGAGTACATTCATGTACATTGTGGGCTGAACAAACCATATAAATTATATAACAACCACATTTATCTGTTATTCTGCTAAATTCTGAACAACTGACTGTTAATTATTCCTTTGCAACTTTAAGATAGAGGTCTGTGTATATCAGTTATTTTAGCACATCTTCAAGCATGGCTGATCCAATCAGATTCTAGACTCAAATCACTAGACCTTTTAAATCACAGATGACCTGTGATGATTGACACGAGTGTGTACGTTTCTTATTCAAGTCCATCAGTACACGGAGTATCCATGCACACGGATTCCTGCGTTCTATCAGAGCCACGCAACGGATATCTAAGTTGATAATTGTTCGCAAACAAATCCTGATGGAGCAAACAAACGCTGATCAATTCTCTCATGAAGAATGAACACAGAAGCATGGTTTCTCCTCCAGATCATGTTGACTTTCTCGATCTGAAACGCAGATAACCGTGTTTGTTCCACAGACAATCATTCTGGCTCTGTTTTCACTGAATGATGTTCTGCTCTGTCGCCACGTCACGTTAACGGCAGTGATTGTAGATCGATTCGATTTGTGTCTCAATGCACAATCAATTATAGAAATCGTTCTGGTTGATTTTATCATGGAGATCCACACTGTGGGAGAGATGCTAATTATCTCAACTCTTACCCAGTGGATACACATATCAAATACCTGTGGCTCAGTGGTAGAGCATTGCGTTAGCAGTGCAAAGGTTGTGGGTTCGATTCCCAGGGAACACATGTACTGACAAAAATATGTATAGCCTGATGCACTGTAAGTCGCTTTGGATTAAAGCGTCTGCTGTAAATGTAAATACTTTATAAGTGTGTTGTTATTGTTAACTAAAACTAAAATGAAAAATTATTCAAATGTTGCCATTACTTGAAATAAAGTTTTAATTATATCACAATATAAATATTGTATTAAAACACTTTAAAAGTTTTACTGAAATTAATATGGAATAAAATATAAATATTAGATTAAAAATTAAAACTTAACTCTAGCAAATAACTGAAATAAAATAATTATAAGTATTGAAATGAAATAAAATAAAGATAAACATTTTATTTAATGACAAATTATTATTTAAATGCCAAAAGCACATGACAAAATTACTAAAACAATCCTAAAAGTGAAAAGTGAAAATATTAAATTAAATATTAAAAAATATTAATAACTACTATAAAATATTGATACAATGCAAATACAAAACTGATCTGAAATGTCACCCATAAAATGAAAAATGTCCCATTAAATGACAATTTCAGCATCAACAAATTGATTTCACTACAAAAGTTTAAATAAAACGAAATACTAATATTATGTGGAAAAACTTAAACTTAAAAAACTTAAAAATTGTTTTCATTGATTGAAATAAAGCTAAAATATAAACAAACAAAAAATTAAACTTACAGCACTTAAACCTTGGCTGAAATAAAATAAGTTTAAATACTACAATTACTAAAACTGAAAGAAAAAAAGAAAAATAACTATCAAATTGATATTTAAAAGAAATATATATGTAAAACAAAAACTAAAAATTGAAAAAAACACATAACAACAAATAAAATGGTCTACAATAAAAATGAAAACTGAAAATGTAAAAGTTCATTCAAAATTGTAATAAATGCTAAATATAATAATAAATAATCTAATAGTATACATTAGACTAGTGTGACAAGAACTGGCAATGCCTTCAAGAAACCTCCTGAAAAACTGTGCGCACGTGCCCCGAGGGCAAACGCTGCTTTAAACGTAAAGGATGTTCACACCAAATGTTGGTTTAACTTAGATTGTCTTTATCAATTCACTTCTATTAACTATTTATGACATTATTTTTCATAGCATCCTCATTTTACAGCATTTTTACACAAAACCTTTTAACAGCACTGTAGCTTCGCAGGTAGAAAATACTAGTGTTCTAATCATTTTGGCCACCACCGTATAGTTAATACTAGAATAACGCTGATCTAAAAATATCAGCCATAAAGTGAAAATGATTATCGAACAGATTTTCAGTATTGATAAATTGATATGACTACAAATGATTGCATCAAATTAACATGAAGAATTCATTAATTCAGAGAATGATGCTTAGAATGTTTTCCAGGGAATGTTGACAGAGGAATGAGTCTGTGCGCTTTAAATTAAAAACGAGGACAAAACATGCACACACACGCACGCACGCACGCACGCACGCACGCACGCACGCACGCACGCACGCACGCACACACACACACACACACACACACACACACACACACACACACACACACTCACACACACACACACACACACACACACACACACACACACACACACACACACACACACACACACACACACACACACACACACACACACACACACACACACACACCACACACACACACACACACACACACACACACACACACACACACACACACACACACACACACACACACACACACACACACACACACACACACACACACACACACACACACACACACACACACACACACACACACACACACACACACACACACACACACACACACACACACACACACACACACACACACACACACACACACACACACACACGCACACACACACACACACACACACACACACACACACACACACACACACACACACACAGACGTTGCCTCGGAGCGATACACACTCTTGTTCTTTTGTGCGTCTGTCATTGCATTAGTCAGAGGCTGCCTCTCCGTGACATTTGCTTGATGAGGATTTCATTATGGCTGTGGGGCTTCAGCATTCCTTTAACAGCGTAATGATCCCGTGTGGACGACTGTCAATGAAGATCAGGGTCATAGAACACGTAATTCCATTCTGTCATTTCCCTGTTACCTTTTAATAAAACATGAGCAGATTGGATGAATCATCTACGGTACGATTCCATCTTCGGCCTGCATTAGCCTTGTGCTTTTTCTATAATTGCAGGCTGTTTTGATGTCTTCCCTATCTTTGTTTGAACTATGTTGATTCTGAACGAACGCTGTGTTTTGAAACGTCTGTCTAGACTAGCTCTGGGTGGCCGCGGACGTGTGTAGGTTTATACACTGCCATAAGAGCTCATTCATCAAACGCTGCCGCGGCTGAAAGCAAAAACAAGCTCCAGTAAAATGAGAACATCTGCTGCTACATTGTGTGTTAAAGCAACATCCCTGTATTCAACATCACCGTCGGTTTATAGAAGCACTTCCAGAAGAACCTCACAAAACCTCATCCGGGTCAAAATTCCCTGCAAAATCTGAAAAACTGCATAACAATAACATAACAATGATGAAAAAGCCATAGATTAAAGCCATAGTTCACCCAAAAATGAAAACTTGTGCTCACTATCAGGCCACCCAAGATGTAGCTTAGTTTGCTTATTCGTCAGATTTGGAGAAATGTAGCATTCCATAGCTCACCAATGGATCCTCTGCAGTGAATGGGTGCCGTCAGAATGAGAGTCCAAACAGCTGATAAAAACATCACAATAATAATCCACACTACTTCAGTCAGTTAACATCTTTAGAAGACAAAAGAAACAAATCCATTAATAAGATGTTTTAACTTTAAAAAAAGTCCATAATCCATAATAACAGTTCCTCCAGTGAAAAATCATCTCCTGTCGTCTCTCACATCAAAATCCACAAGCATATTTGTTTAGAGCTGTTTTGGCTTGATCTGTGCAGATGTCTCTCCTGATTCAGACCAGACCACTTTTTTTCACTGGATGAAGCGTTATTAAGGACTTGTATTTTAGCCAGAAGCAACAATTTGATGTTAAAATGTCTAAATTATGGATTTTTTTCTTACAAACACAGCTTTTGGCTTCACAAGATGTTAACTGATGGACTGGAGTGGTGTGGATTATTGAGATGTTTTTATCAGCTGTTTGGACTCTCATTCTGACGGCACCCATTCACTGCAGAGCATCCATTGGTTAGCCGTTGATGGAATGCTACAAACCTCCAAAACTGATGAAGAAACAAACTCATCTACATCTTGAATAGCCAGAGGGTATTCTGAGTACATTCAGCATATTTACATTTTTGCATAGCTTGAACACTTTCTCCACAAATTCTCATTATTGTAAAACAAAAAATACATATTTAAATTGTTATTTATACATCACAGATATATTTCTTATGTTGCCATTCATTTATGCCAATTTTGAATGAAAAAGTACATTTATTATAGTATTTTAAAAAGGTATTACAGTAATGAGAATCACCACTGAGAACAATAAGAATTACAAAACAAACAAATACATAAATAAAGATGCTTAACAGAGATGAGAATTTGGTACCAAAATGGGAGAAAACAACAACAACAACAACAACAAATGTTGTCTTTTGTTTTCTTTTGATTTTGGGCTCAAATGTGACCAGGACTTTTTTTCTCGTCTGATTTATCATCCACTCTTTTGTGTCCCAAAAAGTCACCAAAGAAAATTCTTGAAAAACAGTAAATATTTATTGATGAATTCAATTGTAATTTTAGCCATACATCTGCATTTTTGGTGGACATTTAAGGGTGCTGGTTCAGGGAAAAACAGGACTGCTGCACCCCGTCTCAAGTTCATCACCATCAACCAAGAACAGAATGATCTAAAACCAATCAAATCACCCAAAGGAAAGCAATCTGGGAATACCTCGGCACACACACAAATCATCAATGAACATGTATATCAGGGATATCTAAAAAAGAATGGATAAAGAACCTGCAAGATGTTCTCGTCTGTTTCTTGTTGTGCATTGTGCCATGTTGTCTTGTCTTTCAAAACTTCCCTTGAAAACCAATTCAATGCCGAACGCAACATCCACAACAAGTGATCTGGATAATTAGTTGAAAAGCAACACAAGACATAAAATGTATGACAAGACAAAACCAATGCTCACAAAAACTGTCAAAGAATCACATTGCACTCCAAAATGTAAGGAACAAAACAATTATATTTTGCAGAAAGTAAATTAAGCCTATTGTTACATTATTGCATGACAATTAAGCAATTTTGTTCTCATTTATTCTCAATGTAATACAAATGTCCACAGAATCTTATTGGGAAAAATGAACAGAAACAGTTGCTGTAACTTTAGGAAAAAAATCTTAATTGTTATACACAAAATTAAAATAGACTTCATCTTCTTCATGCAAAATGTAATGTCTTGTTCTATTCTCTTGATTTGGGGTGAAGTGTGACCTAGACGAGTTTTTGTGAGATTCACCTCAACAGCCGCTACTTTTCTCCAGCAGGATCACGTCATATTTTACAAAAGGAGTTTCTAAAAAATAAATACAAATATTTTCAAGACTGATTTCCTGCCACTGATAGTTTGCAAACTCCTCTCAGCGATCCCACCCCGAAAGGTTTTCTTTTTTTGTCGTTTTTTTGTTTGTTTTTTACCCACACAATATTCAGTCCGTGTCTGATGTGACACATTTTTCAGAAAATTGTCAATTTTTGTATTTCAGTCCATTGCCAGGATGAATAAATAAATAAATAGAAAGAAATAAATACATAAATATTGTTCACTTTTTGTTTGTTTGTTCGTTTTTCTTTAAATAAATACATATTTAAATAGTTTTTTTTTATGTTGGTACTTAAAAAGTCTTTTCACTGTATCCGTCCGGATCCCACTGACTTGAAGTCATTTATCTCCACAGATGGGAAAAGAAATCACAAAAAAAGCAAAGTATGAGTGTTCTTCGTGGTGCAGATGGCACAGCCCCGTTCCTCTTGCTCTCACTGACAGGTGATGTTGGAGGTTTGCCCAGCACCCGGCCTAGTGCTTTTCTCCTTCAATAGCTGTCCCGAACTTTTCTACAAGACGAGAAGTCACTTTACAAAGTGTAACGGGTGACATTAAAACTCTCCGGACTGACTGGGATCCAAAAAACGTCAACGCGGAACTGCGGGGAAAAAAACGACTCTGGGAACGGGATGCTGATCAGAGGATGGTGCTAGGATCCTTCTTCCTCAGGCTGGGCCGGGGCGTAATATCCGGCCAGCTGCCTGAAGCGCGGCCCCCAGTCGCTGAGGTACGAGAAGTCCTGCTCCGAGGTGGTGGACAGCGTACGGATGGAGCTTAGCGAGAGAGCCGGTGAGCTGCTGCCCTCGAAAGCGTAAGTCTGGAACGAGTCGTACGGCGGCACCGATAAGTCTGCATCTGCCTGCTCCACCTTCTTGCGTATGTAGCCTTTGAAAACCGTGAAATCAGCCGGGCCGCCGTCTCCGACCACTCTGTTCTGGATCCGCTGCGGGACCGGGTGCAGGTCGGGGCCTGAGTCTGAGTTTTTGACCTCGGGGAAGTCGTAGAGGCTGCGCAGGGCGCTCATGTCGTACGCCTGGGTGTCCTGCTCACCACCGCCCTCGTCGTTGTACTTGATGACATTGTCGCGCATGTCCTCCTCGTCTTCGGACATGCGCTGGCCCTTCCTGTGACGCTTGAGCGTCAGGATCAGCAGCACCAGGACTAAAGGAACAACGAGAGACAAGCAAGACAACTTTATTCAACAGGCCTGAGGTTGGAATAGACATCATGTTATGAAGAATCAAATCTTCCTTGATCTTTTGAAATGGAAAAGTTCATCGTACTCTGAAAGTCCAAAAAGACAATTTATTGCAATTGACCTTCAAAGACATTGTGAACTTTCAGACACAGTGAAGTAATGAGGAGAGATTTAGACAGATAGGGCCAGATTTACTAAACAGGGCAAATTAGCATTAGAGCGCAATTCCATAAAAGCGCCGATGGGAGGGGAAAATTCTGCGTGTGATTTACTGACAATGTGCATATTAAAGAACCAGATTATTTCCATAATGACCAGCGCAATCTACCAAGAGCAGCACAAACTAACAGCTGGTGTAAGACATGCTTTCTTTGGGTGTTAGATAATGGCGCAAATACCAGTAATTTGACGAGCGCAAATGCAAGTAAATCGCGTTGCATTATTTATTTTAATAATCTCCTCCCATAAATTTTGCGTCTGAAAGGGAAACTCCTACAAATGCATATTCAATAAGCTAAGGTGCAAAAATAACTGTGTCCACGCCTTTTCAGTGCTAACTCGTCACGCCGCGTCTTTAGTAAATCCTGACAGTAATATTTTAACGCCAAAAGACTGTTAGTAAATCTGACCCATAATGTTTGTTTTTTTAAACCAGTAAAACAACAACAACACTAATAACAATAAATAAACCTTTACTAATGTTATACTGTATGCAGACCTCAGGTAATTTAAAATAAATAATTAATAATTTCATCCAGCATTACAGTAAAGTGATCAAAAGATACAGTAAAGACATTATAACGTTACAAAAGGTTCTATTTCAAATTCTGTTCTTTTGAACTTTCTACTCATCAAAGAATCCTGAATAAAGTGTATCATGGTTTCCACACAAATATGAAGCAGCACAACTGTTTTCAACATTGATAATAATCAGAAATGTTTCTTGAGCAGTAAATCAGTATATTAGAATGATTTCTGAAGACTGGAGTAATGATGCTGAAAATTCAGCTGCGCATCACTGGAATAAATTACATTTGAACAGATATTCACATACAAAACAGCTATTTTAAAGTTGAATAATATTTCATATTTTGACTGTATTTTTGTTCAAATAAATGCAGCTTTGGTGCGCAGAAGAGAGTTCTTTCAAAAACACTAAAAAAGGAAGATACATTGTGGAAAACCCAGTTTCGTGACTTTAACCAAATCGTGACCACAGCGGTGAGGAAAGTAACCTAAATTAACCTTTTAATCTCAGGGAAAAAAGTGATGTTAAAGGGGAGCTTTGTTAACATATGCCTCAACATCACTTTTCATGACAAATTAATACAGTTTATTTAAAATATGCAAAGCCTATGAATGTGTCAAGCATCAGAGTTTCCAAGAAAATGACTTATTAGAAAACTAAATAGTCTCAAATAGGAAAAGGAAAATCCATTAACCTCAAATTGACTCTTCAGTAAACAACTGAGACGTTTCTTGTACAGCAGCAGTCGACTTTCCTCAGCGGATCACACCACAACACGAGGAGATATTAACTAACCCAACCTGGCAACGCTATGCAGCGAGGGAACTCATTACAAACCACATCTTAATTTTACTGAGAGACTTGTCCTTTCTGTAGCATTTCAACTGCTGCATCATCAGAACAATGCTCGACATAATAATCTCACTGCAGTTTCTATTAGAACTGACCCTTTGCTAAGCTCCGCCTCTTTTGGTTACTGCTACTTACGCTAGAATGAACTGAATGATGCCATTTTTGCTCAAACGTGCTTAATATCCATTCAATGGTAAAATAAACTCACTGCATATTATTCTTTCTGTGAAAATCCATTAGAAAAAGCATAAACTTCTCATATAATTATACACACAGCAACAGCTGCTAAGCCAGGATTGGTCAGTAGCATTTTAAGGCGGGGTTTAGTGCACTCAACCGATAGCATTATTCATGAGCTTCTGAGACCGGTTATTAAGTGATATATCCGCCTTCATTCACTAACAATATGTGATTGAGAGGAGAAGTGCAGAAAGGACTACAAATAAATGAGACATTCACAAAGCTTTGCCGCGAGGTGCAGCGCAGATATGATAATTAAACGCGAACTGAAAAAGGCAAACAATTGAGATGGATCATTTAATAAATTAATGAGTCAGAAAACAAAAGCGGCATCTCTCTCAATAAATCAATGAACCCTTAATCTCAGCTGAATTGTGTTAATTATCCTCTGTATAGCGTCTTTCTTGCATTTCGTCTGTCAGTGTTGTTTAAATAAACACAGAACCGGTGGCAATATTCACTGCTGCATTTACAGTCCCTAAAAGCCAACCAATTACAATTTGAGAAACGTTGATGTATTTAATATGGATATCCAGGTAGAGAAAAAAAGGTCTGACCTAATTCCATCCATGCATCTGTTTGAAGCCTCCTAAAACTGGAGACAAAAGCAGGGATTTGGTACTGTGGGTTTCTGCACTAGGAGGTTTTGAGATTGACTGTTCAAAAGTTATTTGCATGCACAAACCCAAAACGTCATGCATCCACACCGCTTGCACTATGGAAATGATTTATAACTCAAATCATGCTGTTACTCTTCTAAACGATCGGATTTATGATTTTCTGGCCCAACAGACCAGAATAAAATCTAGCGATCAGAATATCACAGAAAACTTAAAAAATGTAAAGTGTCATTTTTTACTTAATTTTGCAAACTGGAATAATTGTTATTTATCAATTTATGTTAATTACTATATGTTCAAGTCGGCCAGTTTGCTGTAGTTTTAATGCAGTGTCATGTTTACAACATTATTGTGTTTTATGATGATGTGGACTGAAGCGCGCACCGTGTTCAATTCTGTTGTCTGCTGGACAATACATCGACGTTTAATTAAATCTGCAGTCATGGTTTAGCTCTCCATCACACAGCTCACAAAATATAAACAGTACACATGCATATTCATAGCTGAAGTATTAAAGACGGTACTACTTCTACTGATATTGTGTGGAAACAGCAGCTTGAATAGCTTTTAGTTTTATCACAGCTCTGCTCGCGGTGCTGGGTCGTAACTGAGACATCTAATCTGGATTACGTAATCAAATTCCAAAACAATTAAGTACTGTTAATTAGATTATATTACATTTTAAAATGCTCGTAATCAGACTACAGTTATTTTTTAATTGATTACATGATTACATATTCACACAATACCAATAAAATGTTCATAATTTATTGATTCTCCCTTATTCTTTTACATGTTCCTTTCTTAAATAGACCTCATTCAGAAAGTTTTCCAGTTTTGTGGACATTAACACAAAGTCCAGTCACTACTGGCTATAATTACACAGAAAAATGAGAGGACACATAACATTTGACTACTGGATTTACACAAATCATAACAATGAATGGAATATATTTTTCTTTGTATTTTTATAAAAATATGAAAGATTACTATATTTAAATCAACGTGATAAACAAGTTAGGAAACTACTAAAAGCCACAAACTACAGTTTTGATTTCAACAGGTCTTTAGCTGCAAAGATGCAAAAATCATGATGCATAAACTCAATATATAATGTCTGTGGCGTGAAGTTCAAACTCAGTAAGTGATCATCTGAATATTTCATTAAGCATGTTTTCTCTGGAGGCATATGTCTGATCAAAGACTATCCATTTGACATAATTATTCATGTAATAAGAGTGTCATTGTCTTGGCTGGCGTTCTAGTCTTGAGAGGAAATGTCTGGGGTCAGGCAAGGATTTCTTTCATCTTTCCGTTTGAGGACGAATGAAAGCTCTCAGACAACGTTTATGCAATAGTAGAAAATGCCAATGAAGTACTTAAAAGTGCTCAAAAATCCTGCATTTTAAGAAACATTGTCTCAGATTTACATGTATTTCAATGCAGTCTTTAATTTGTAACAATTTAACAAAAAAAATTATATTTGAGTAAGAAAAGATCATGCTCTAACTAATCCAAGCCTTACTTTCCTAAATATATTTAGAAATATGTACATTTTAGAACTACGCTCACTGTTTTCTTTATTAAGATGAAAAGGACTTCTCTTTCACCTTCTTTTCTGTTGTATAATGTATACAAGCTTCAGAATTTGGCAGTAAACATTTTATTTCCTATGCTCTTTAACTACTACTTGAAACACATCAGCCTGATATACTGTGTCAGTAGCCCAAGTTTGCTTAACAACTCTCCCATCAACGACTATATACTGTGTGTGTGTGTGTGTGTGTGTGTGTGTGTGTGTGTGTGTGTGTGTGTGTGTGTGTGTGTGTGTGTGTGTGTGTGTGTGTGTGTGTGTGTGTGTGTGTGTGTGTGTGTGTGTGTGTGTGTGTGTGTGTGTGCTGTGTGTGTGTGTGTGTGTGTGTGTGTGTGTGTGTGTGTGTGTGTGTGTGTGTGTGTGTGTGTGTGTGTGTGTGTGTGTGTGTGTGTGTGTGTGTGTGTGTGTGTGTGTGTGTGTGTGTGTGTGTGTGTGTGTGTGCGCGTGTGTGTGTGTGTGTGTGTGTGTGTGTGTGTGTGTGTGGTGTGTGTGTGTGTGTGTGTGTGTGTGTGTGTGTGTGTGTGTATCAAGGGCATGGTTTTTTTGATCATGATCTTTTTTATTGTATTAGCTGTTTTTTTAGTAATTTTTTAACCTAGTCAAAATAACCCAACTGCAGTTTAATTGAGATTAATTAGAATGCACAATGAAAAAAACTTGATTTCTGAGAATTGTTAAAAATGGAGTTATCTGTTTTTGCAAATTAACTCTATATTGATATATATATATATATATATATATGAATCTAATCCAATCTTTTCTTATCATGACCTCACGGGGTCCAAATGAGACCACTAGTGAAAATGCAATAAAATATATTAATTACAAATTATATTATCAAAATAACTGTAAAAAACTAAATTGAAAATTTTCTCTCATTTGCATATTTGTTTAGTTATCTAGAAATACTAGTGCACAATCCAAAATATATTTCACATAAGTTTCTTTATTAAATTCTGTCTCCTTATCTCTCTTAAATATGATTTTGAATCTCATTATCAATGTGTCCCCAGACTTTTAAATCCCATTGCAGTTGGCCTCAAAGCTAACAGACAAATTGAAGCCACAAAAGTCCCATTTTGATCTCAGACTTTGTTCAGGGTTTGATCAAATCCCCATCCTTAAGCAAGAGCAGTACTAACAGCGATGCCTTCCTCACCAAGCACTACAGATTGTGAGAAAAACTATCAGATGTGCTTGACCTGACACGAGTCAATTTCCATGCATCTGTCAGATTGCAGCTAATCACAGTCTATTACCTTCCAAAGGTACAGCATACGAGTTACATAAGCAAAAAAAAAGAGGCAAAAGTGTATTTCAGGACACAACTATATATTTAGAGCCCAGACTGCACTGGGAAGCTTGTTTTATGGATGGCTTTTGTGGTAGTTGGGAACACATAACAGTGTATTAAAGTATGAGAGTGCATTATGAAGACTCTAGCTGTGAAGCTGAAGCTAATTTTGCTCACCGTGGACCATCCGTCTAACGCCGAGCTTTACGTGCGGCTCCAACCATATGAAAACTGACAAAGCGGCGTGCAAACAAGGCAGAAAATGTACAACGCGCTCTGGCCCTTTCTGGAAATTACAAATAAATCAGATACAGCAATTTCCAATTCAGCAGCCCGCACCTGGAGCTTCATAACTTCGCTTTCCCGAGAAGTATTTATGATTACTTACTACTGTTTATGTCTTTCAGCCAGCACTCGCTGTCGGCGTTTATCTACCCTAAACATGTTGGGAGGAGAAAAGATGGCAGGCATATTAATCTACGTAACTGACTCGGGATAGGCCGTTTTGCAATCGTTTACTCACCAGCAAATGTCTAAAAACACCCGAGCGAATAATGCCGCATAGAAAGACACACAGCCTCGACTTCTCAAAGACGCTCTCTGGCTCTTTGATGAAGTATTTTTCCATAAGCCTCGGGGAGATAAGTCTTTGACCGCGCTCTCCCTTCATGTTATTCTTCGATTCTGACATGACAAGGACTAAATGGCCGCGAGCCAGGTAAAGTGAATTGAGTTACACAGACTGCGTTTGCAGTGCATGATGCATACTAAATGTGCTAATTCCTGTGAAGACGGCATGAGATGCATGCATGCAGACTAGTCTTTAGACACATGAGGAGATTACATGCATCGATTGCAAAGGCCACAAAAAGAATTGAATCATTAGAAGGTCTTACCACTAAGGTGTGTGATATTGGCAAAAAATGATATCTTGATATTTATTGTGATTTTTTTTATAACAATAATTAAACGATATTGTGCTGAGTGTATTTTTGTGCTGTTACTTTGGCTGGTTTAGGCCTGTCATCATGGATAAATTATGACATTAAAAGCGCCAGTATGTTGTGACAAGACCGTGGCTTAATGATTGATTCATTGAATCATTCATTCAAACTTTTTATACAACACGGTTGATTCATTTAGAAACAAAGCAAGTGACTGTCTTTATGAATGGATCATTGAGTCACTGATTCAAATGATTTGTTCAAAACGGTTGATTCATTTAGAAACAAAGCAAGTGATGTCTTTATGAATGGATCATTGAGTCACTGATTCAAATGATTTGTTCAAAACTGTTGATTCATTTAGAAACAAAGCAAGTGAATGTCTTTATGAATGGATCATTGAGTCACTGATTCAAATGATTTGTTCAAAACTGATTCATTTAGAAACAAAGCAAGTTAATGTCTTTATGAATGGATCATTGAGTCACTGATTCAAATGATTTGTTTAAAATTGGTGATTTATTTAGAAACAAAGCAAGTGAATGAATCATTGAGTCATGAAACAATCATTTGACTGTCTTTATGAATGGATCATTGAGTCACTGATTCAAATGATTTGTTCAAAACTGTTGATTCAAGAAATGAATCATCAAAAATGAAAGCAAGTGACTGTCTTTATGAATGGATTTGAGTCACTCACAATCACTGAATGAATTCCACTGAAAATGATTTGGCAATGACCATAAAACAAATCAAGTGAATCACAATTCATGATTTGGCACTGAACACAAACTCAAGTTACACTCACAGTCACCAACACACCTGGCACTCTGAGTTACCAGATTCTCTATCACATTGACAACTGAGTTCAAAAACAGATGAAACTGAGGCACACAAATGTTCTGATCTGGCTTGTTTGGAACTGTTTTCATTAGCAAAACAGAAAAAAACTGACTATTGTATCTACAATGCAACTCGATGTTAACTTCTTGTTAGTCAAACTGTTACATACTGTGTAAAATTAAATTAATATCACATTTGCATTGCACTTACACACTAATATTTAGGAAAACAGCACTGTTGGTTGTCTGATATTACTTAACTATATAAATATAAAAACAAAAACCCATACAAGGATAATTTTTGCTCTCATAATTTGAATTACAGTAACATTCTAACTATATTCTAATAGGCTTCATCATGCAGGGAATGCTTTGGACTTTCAAGGCGTTTTGTTTGTTTTTCAAAAGTGAATCATTAAAACAACAATTATGATAGTATCACAGACGATAAATATCGCACACCCCTACTTACGACTTATTTTCCCCAACAAGCTACATCTGGACTGAGCTATGAATCCGGCCTCGCGCTGAAGGTGTCGGGTGAAGAAACGCATTATGTACCTGCCCTTGTGAAACATGTTGCGACTCCTTGCCATGCAGATGTTCGGTTAAGCGGACCTGACAAGATGGCTAATTTACCCTTGGGCGGCGGGTGGCCAGGACTCCCATCATGGCAGATGGGCCGTAATTGGGACGGATGTGTGCAGATGCCTTGCTGCGCCCAAATGGATTTATCACGTCACCCTCAGAATGAACTGATGGAGGGGTTGTTTGTTTGAAGCTAATTAGGCAAACATTTGTTTTCATTCCCTTCTTATCATGCTGCAAATTGATCTAATAGGAACGGTGCGGCGTTCGAGGAAGGAGAGGGACACCCGCTTCCTTCCAACATCATGAGATCTGTCTGATCTGTACACTCAACCAAGAGGAGGCATGCAGGTGAAACCTTCCATTACATCAAGACTAGACTAGAAGAACAACGACTAGATTATAACTGAACAGACTCTGGAGCCATAATCCCACTAGGAATTGTATCTTTTAATTTTATGAATCAGACTGTTTGAATATTGACCAATCAGAAGCAAGGACGGAATTAGTATAGAACAGAATAGGAGAGAATAGTGTAGAATGGAACATAGACAACAACAATCCTAAATTATATTTCCAAAAACTGTGTGAATTACATAAAAAATAGACAAAATTAATTAAATAAAAAACAAATATTAAATACAAATGATAAAAAAAAAATAGGCTACAACAGGCCATGTTACTTGAACGTCAATCAGAATTTAGATTAAAATACAATCAAATAGGCTAAAATAATATAAAAAAGACAAAAAAATAAATTTAAATGAAAAATATTAAATAGATAATAAAGAATGGAAATATTGAATAAATATTGGAAAAATAAAAAAGCTTAAAAAGGGAAAATGAACAGCAGGTTATGTTAGATGAATATTAAACAAACATTTAGCACAGAATAGAATTGTTGTGAAATATGTTTAGTTAAAAAAATAGTTGTTTAGTTTAAACGTTTATTTTTTCATTCCATTTAGATAAAAATAGAGTAGAATAAAATATGTCTAAATTATATTAAATGAACATAAATTATCTTATTACATTTTTTTAAATATAAATCTTAAAATGTAGAGAAATAAAAATGTAAAAACTTGCTATTGACGAATCAGAAAGACCAGAACTAGCATGGAACCGAACAGAACAGAACATCATAGAATATAATACAGTCTCATAACTAGGCTAGAATATTTGTCTAGACCACAGATGCTCCATAATCTGAGTATGAATTGTATTTGTGCATCTGGGATTTGAAGGTGGCTGCAAGTGTTCTCAGCGCTCATCAATGACTACTCAGTGCTGCAAACATCACAGATTTAAAACATCCAGCATTAAACTTTCAGCTTCACTGCGCTGCTTCAGTTTTAATTGATGTTCATTTCAGAAGAGGATCAAATCCTTTGGGACAACAATTCAAAATTAATTATTAATTAGAGATCAATTTTGAGGTGCTTCGCTTACATTAAAACTAATGACTAAATGATGAGACGTGTGTGGAAATGTAAGTGGGGTTTGTCCTTAGTGGAGGCCAGGGAATTGCTTTGTGGACGCTAGGTGGTTTACTGTATTTACAGTAGTGCATGAAAAGAGCCGCTGTGGTTACGGTTCCAAATATTGATTTCATTTAGATTAAAATAGCCAAAAAATAAAATAAAGTGAAATTAAAAATATACATAAAAAATAAAAAAATAAAAATAGATACATAATTTACAAAAAAAAAAAAAATAAAAATCAATGCTTAAAACATAAAAATAATATTTAATAAAAAAATGCATGAAACAATATAAAAGAGTAAGGTACGGGAGTCTATGTTACTTAAATACTGACCAATCAGAAGCCAGAACGGAAATAGAATAGAAAATGAAATTATTATGAATTATGTTTCCAAATATAACTAAAATAGACTATAACAGACTAAAATAGGTGAAAAGAAGCTAAAATAAAATAAAATAAATATAACAGACTAAAATTAATTTAAAACAGATAGTAAATAGATACATACAAATATTTATTTTTATAAAAAAGCTTAAAACATAAAATAAAATTACAAAGTTATTAAAAAAAGTGTCTGTTATAATCTGGTCTCTAGAAATGGCTTTTTTGTGCTATATTTATCAAGTATCTTACGCCTGATCACTTACAAACTTAACAGCACACTTTTCCCCGACAAGCTTTAATACTTCAGGTTAATAGTTTTGAAAACCCCTAACCAAAAGTACGAGCAATAGTGATAGCGATGCTTGACTTAGCAACCACGGCTAATTAAACAGAAATGAGGTGCGTTTGATGACCCGCACATGACCCATAAATGATTCACCGCAGGAAAGATGAGCAGAAACGTGCTCAGCTGACTGAGAACAATTCACGTCGCATACTTTCCCGAGAAAGAGAGCGAGGGACGGGAAAAGCGCTAAGTGGAGAAGAGAGAGATAAAGACAGATATACTGAGGCCAGGAGAAAGTCATAAAACTTTCAGAGATGACAAGAGAAGCGCAGTCCACCGCTCCGGTACACGGGAACGGGTGGATGTCTGGAAAGGCTGCTCTATTTAAAGCTGGGCGCTCCGCCGGGACAGCGGTGCTGATGCTGCTCTTTTTGCGAGCGAGGGGCTGCATCCGTTTTGAGCATCCCTTAACTCAGAGAGGCTGCATGTCGTTCACCCAGCCCTATATTGTGTGTGTGTTCGCTCTGCGTGAACAAAAGCTTTCGGAGGATGAGCAACTGCGGAGGATGCTGAATGAAATATTGATCAGCTTTTATGTCATTCTAGTTTTGTTTTTCGCCTCCTGCCGCATTTGAACCCAGCTTTTAAAGAACGATGCCGGGCCATTAAAAGAGTTACAGCAGTCGTGGAGGTAAACATGTTCAGAGCTGGCTTGGCTCTATATCTGCTGCTCTCCATGCATAAGACTGATGAAAGCCTCGGTTAACTGCTCTGTGAATGCAGATATTAATGCATATTCTCAAGATCCGCCGGTCACCTGTGTTTTGTTCAAGGTGAGATGCTACAGATGAGTGACCCTCGCTTTCTTTCACATCATTGACCCACATGCACACACATTCCATGACATACTTACTGTTTATGAATGCCGAAGGAATCTTCTGGGTTATTTAACACTTAATATCTACAAACAGCATACCACAGATAATAAATGCATGTGTGCATGAAACACATTGAAATCAATGGAAAGCTATCAGATGAGAAGTGTGATTAAATGTTTAGAGGCATCTACTCATTCTTTGTTACTTTTTTCCCTCCATCATTATAGAGTAATTTTAGAATTGTAATTTTTAGAATAATAACTGTAATTAATATTCATATTAATAAAACATTGATATAAGGAAAACATTTTAAAATTGTAATTTTTTTAGCTTTGGCATCACAAAAATGAAATGTAAAACACATACATATATAGATATACAATATAAAAAATAATAATTTATTTCAAAGAAACTTATACAGTATGACCTATAACTTTTTTATAACTTTTTTTCATGCAAAACATATGTAATACAATTTATAAAATTGCTTTACTTTTACAAAAGAGGTTTTTAAGATCATGAGATAAAAATGATTAAAGTTTGCCCAAACTTTTAGTGACTCGTGGCATGCTTTTACTCATACGGCAGATCAGTTTTATCCACAGTGAATACGGAATTCAAGCTATAAATTTCATCAGTTTCTTTGTTCCCACAAACCCATGACCTCAACGATGTTCAACCAGTCAAGCTACATGATGTTGGTACTCAATACGCTGTCAGATCTGTCACACTGCTTCAAAACTAGAACCGCAACACAATATTACACGCATAGAGTATGAGACCGGTGCCATAGAGTCGTGCATCAACACCGTCTGTCAAAGCCTTTCATCGCACAACCAGCAGAAAGAGAAAACATGGTTACTTTCGCTTGGCATCCGTGCGAGGATGTGATGTAACGTGCTGTTTACATCCAATAACTCACAGGAATGACACCAGTAATGCATAAGCAGAAGCTGATCCACCTAGAAATGCAGTTCAAACTCAACTGGACAGTCTATGCAACACTGAAATACACGTTTCTAGCCTGCTTGGCATGTATTTCTCATTTGTTGTTACCAACTGAGGAATGCATTGAATTAAATTGATCTCATAATGTTCCTATAAGACCATAAGGCGGATAAGTGAAGGCTTTACCGATGAGGATGAGGATGCAGACCAGCAGCGCGATGAGAGCACCGGGGCTGAGCGCGGTTGACATGATGTAGGCCGTGGCGTTGCAGGACTGAATGGCTCCGTCCGTGTCACAGCCGCACACATGGATGGTGAGGGTCCCCGTGCTGCTGAGGGCCGGAGGGCCGCTGTCCACCACCAGGATGGGCAGCAGATACACGTTCTGCTCCTGCCGGTTGAATCCGGAGCGCTGCGTCCTGATGCCCGCTGTGTTGTCTACAGAGTCAGAGAGACAGGTTTGAGATGCAAACATACGACTCAATATATGCACGCTGCTATTTATATATTGTATTCAAATATGCATTATTTTACTATTACTGAAAATAAAGGAAGTGTGGCAGAGCCTGATCTCTTGTGTGTAACCTTAGTATAAACATTACATACTGGTACATTAAAAATAGCACAGTTTTGCCATCTTACTACAACGGTAGAGCAAAACACTGAGAACTAAATATTACTTAAAAAAGAAAGAATGAAAGTAAAGAGTAACAGTCAAAAGTAATATAAATATATAAATATATTATATATAAGTAAAAAAACTAAAAAAGTAAAGATAATTTATGATAAAATAATAATTAATAAAGTAAAAATGTAATTAAAGTGACACTATACAAAAACAATATAATTTGTATTTATTATATTTATAATATATTTATAATAAAATAATTAAAAAAGTAAAAAAATAATAATAATAAAGAGTACAATTAATATTTAGTATATTAAAAATTTTTATAATTTATAATAAAATAACAATTAACATTAAAATAATAAAATTTAATTAGTACAATAATACAATTTAATAGACTTTTACATTGTTACAAGAACATTCTATTTCAGATAAATGAACCTAAAACGAGCCTAATTATACAGGATCGTTAAGACCAATTAGTCAACGAGTCATTGAGAAAACCCATCTACTTTCAGCCTCGGTGAGAGTAAGAGACTTTTATAAACCAGATTTTACTGAGTTCAAACTTGTGAATGTTAAATAGCCATACTTATATATACACAAGAACTCCCAATCGTCCAGAAACCGAAGAAACAAACACAAGCTGAACCCATTGCAGGCTGTAAGCGAGAAACAAAGCAGGTGTGACGTTCCCAGAACTGAATGCGACAAACACTATGAACAAAATACTATGAAAAACTCCAGCAACAGCCAGGAGCAGGAGCCATCCTCATGAAGGACGTACATCACCGCCAGCTCCAGCGCTAGAGCATGACTTACTGATAAATACAGCTCACGTCACCACATCCGGCACAGACACCGGGAGATTCTGCTGAGTATAAGCACCATGACACTGGGACTCGACCGGGCCTGTACATCTTCTCTCCTTCTCATGAATACAGCACACACCATCAACAAAGGCATCAAATCCATTTCTGAAGTCTAAAAACATCAGGAACGGAGACATTACCATAACCAGACCACAGCGCAGTCGCTTCCCTGCGACGAGCCCAAGTACACACTGAGAAGTGTTTTAAAACACGGTCATTGATCCGGTCAATGAACCAATCATTTATTAAAGAGCGCAGAGCCGGGACCTTTCAATATTCATCTAGTTGGGCCGCGTCATTCTGGCTAACACCTAAATGACAAAAAGAGGACGCAGAAGGAAAGCATTGATTGAGTTCAGCAGAGTTCAGATTAGCTTCATAATTGATTTCGAGTCCTCAAAAGCTGTGAATCAGATTTAGTGCTTGCGTTTATTAGGGTGCCCACACTTTTGGCCGATGAATTACTGTGACCCTTCCAGTCGCTGGATAAGGATTCTTTAAATGATTCAAACGCAGACCAATTCACAAATGAATCATTCAGAAGTGACTCCGAATCGACTCACAGTGATTCACAAATCGGACAGCACCGTGCACAACAACAATTAGCTATGAAATATTGCAAAAAGAGCATAAAATGTATATTTACTATATTAATTGCATTAAGAAAAAATAAAATAGGGTCACACTTTATATTAGGTGGCCTTAACTACTATACACTTACATAAAAAATAAGTATAATGCACTTATTGTGGTCATATTGTATTGCAAAACACTTCTGCTGCTATTGAGGTGGGATAAGGGTTAGTTAGGTTAGTTAGGGACAGGTTTGGTGTATGGGTAGGTTTAAGACTGGGTTAAGCTGTAAGAATGGGTCAACAGTGTAATGTAAAATGTACTGAAATTAATTACAGATGTAATTACATATATGCATTTTAAAATATATAAGTAAAATGTAAGAACATGTACACAATAAGTGCATTGTATCAAATGATTAATTTCAATATATGTGCATAGCAGTTAAGGCCACCTAATCTAAAGTAAACCCCATTTACTTTCTCCATGACAGTCAAAACCTTGGTTTAAAATGTTTGAAAAACTCTAAAAAATGATATTATATAATAAAACAACACAATTATAAATTAAATAACATGTATTAGATATATGAAAATATTATATTAATAATTTTATTTTAAAATAATAATATTTATAAAATATATTTTCAAAAATAGTCATTGCATTGCACATATTATACACTCTAAAAAAATCTGTAAAAATAGGGCACAATATACTGTGTAAGGAACAGGAATGTATTTTTACAGGTGTTTAACTACTTTGAATTTAGACTTCATTACATTGTGTTTTAGAGAAACAGAAATGTCTGTAAAATTAATGGATAATGTTGTGTATAATATGCTGCCAGTACCTTTTCATTTCACTGATTTATTTTTTTACAGTGTATTTGAATTAATATTCATTAATAATAACATTGTATCAATGTAATATTACTATTAAATAGTTATTATTAATTATTTATACATGATATATGTATGCATTCATGATATAATATAATAAAATACATTTAATCAAAATGACAGAAAATCGATGATCAAATCATTCTTTTTAAACAAAAATGAATTTGTGAAATGTTTAAATACACTAACAATAGATCTTGTGTTGAAAATGAAGACAGTCAGTATTGTTTGCTTGTGGTTAGTGGATGATAATTCATGTGAGCTTCAACTAAAGATCCCTAAAACAGCATCTGATCTGAACGTGATGAGAATCAGAGAAATATCCCGCAGCATTCGAGACTCTTTTTCCACATTTAGAGGAGTCCAAACACATGTTCTGGACATCTGCATTTCTGTATCACAGCATCAGTCGACGGAGGCCACAGCAGTCAAACTCATTTGAATATGAAATATGGAAAGAGAACAATGAACTCAAACCAGAACAAAACTCAGCACCGATGCCAAAAACATCCCAAACAAACCGAGTAACAATGAGCAATGCCCTCGGCCTGCGCTATACGTTCTGCTGCGACTGAAATCACGCCAGCCGGCGTCCGGAGAGAAAACGAACATGGAAAATGTTGATGGAAAGACAAATCAAACGCCGGTGTGAGAAAACAGCCTTGTGAGATCGTCCAGAACCAACAGCCAAAAGATGCTTTGTTTGGAGTCGTCAATCAAATTCCCAACGTCTCTCTCTGGAAGGACTCTATTCCAAGCACAAAGAAAGAGATGAGTTTAATATCACAGCGAAAGGACAGCTGAATCAATAGCACAGATAGTTCAAAGTCTGTCGTCCTCATGTGTCGGATCACAGAGGGAGAAGGTAACGGCGACAGATTCAGTCTGACAGCTTGACAAATGTGTCCATGAAAGCAGAAGTATGGGGCATGCGGGACGTGGGAGGACACAAAGTGTGCTCTTTTGAGTGTGCTTGAGAGGGGAATAGCAGCGAAACCTGCGGAGGCGTTCTTTTAGGAGAGTTTCTGGGTGAATCTCACAACAGCTGTCAAGAACACGTCCACGTCATGTTTCATCCCAAAATCAAATGAGGAAAATAGGAAATTATATTCAGCAGGTCATGAAGTGTGTGAGGCTATAGTGGAAACAAATAGAGGTGCAAAAATAATAACTGTTTCAATCATTCCCCTTAATTTAGCAGATACTTTTGATTGCAGCAGTGGAGCAGAAATAAAACCCTTCAAATCAAGCACATCTTCCTCCAGTTTATCATTACTGTAATGGAACAAATATTAGCGTCACTGTCATAATGTTGAGGGAAAAATATATATAAATATAAGCATCTATATAATACATAATATAAAAATTGATTTGATTTTTATGCCGTTTGTTAAGGATCTCTTCTATACTATTATAGTTTTAATTTTGTATTTATTTATATTTGGGTGTACAGCAATACACAAAGCACTATAGAAATGCCTTTCATTCCTTCCTCCATTCATTTTTCAGCAAGTTAAACTAAATAAAAATTAGTAATGTTGAGCAATAGGAGAAATTTGTGTCAAGTTACAAAGTTTTTTTTTTTTTTTATATATAACTTATATATTATACATTTCGTTTATATATTTATATAGACACTGCATTGCAATTTCTTTTATTTATTTATTTAAATTGGACAACTGTTTGTGCTTTATCCTCTCTTCCATTAATATATTTAACATTTTTAGCCACTATTACACTTTTTTTTTTTAGAGGTAAAATATGACCTGGATGTTTCTTTTCACTTTTCACTTAGATTCACTTTTTTAATGTACACATAATGACACACTTTTTGTTTGCACAGTGATTTAGTTATCATTTCTACCAGCTCTAGTCTGTGTGTGTGTGTGTGTGTGTGTGTGTGTGTGTGTCTGCTCAAGCGTGAGTGTATGTGTGTGTGTGTGTGTGTGTGTGTGTGTGTGTGTGTGTGTGTGTGTGTGTGTGTGTGTGTGTGTGTGTGTGTGTGTGTGTGTGTGTGTGTGTGTGTGTGTGTGTGTGTGTGCTGCTCAAGCGTGAGTGTATGTGTGTGTGTGTGTGTGTGTGTGTGTGTGTGTGTGTGTGTGTGTGTGTGTGTGTGTGTGTGTGTGTGTGTGTGTGTGTGTGTGTGTGTGTGTGTGTGTGTGTGTGTGTGTGTGTGTGTGTGTCTGCTCAAGCGTGTGTGTGTGTGTGTGTGTGTGTGTGTGTGTGTGTGTGTGTGTGTATGCATGCTCAAGCGTGCATGTATGTGTGTGTGTCCTCACGTGCTCAGCTGACATTTGCCTGGCTCTCCACCGCTGACATTTCCATTCTGTCAGATGAGTCTGGATTTGCCCATGCGTCACATCAACTTACACACATCTCTAAAGAGCCCGGCAATAACACAATCCTGCTCGGCCTGACGGGACACAACAAATATAAGACTGACAAAGCAAAACTGAAATGAAAAATCTACACTGAAGGAGAAAACAGCTGATTATTTGCAGATGGATTCACATCTATAATGCCAGCACACTCCAAGAATACTGTCTTCCTAGTATACCTTATTTATCATATTGTGTCTGAATGCTCAATTCTGAAGTGTTACATTATATTTCTCAGCATGAAGTGGTAACACTGTTTTTTAAACTCACATTTTCATTTATGCATTTAGCAGACGCTGCATTCAGGTTATACATATTTTATCAGTATGTGTGTTCTCTGGGAATCGAACCCACAACCTTTTGCGCTGCTAACGCAATGCTCTACCACTGAGCCACAGGAACACTATTAGTAGAGAGACTCTCTCTCTCTCTCTCTCTCTCTCTCTCTCTCTCTCTCTCTCTCTCTCTCTCTCTCTCTCTCTCTCTCTCTCTCTCTCTCTCTCTCTCTCTCTCTCTCTCTCTCTCTCTCTCTCTCTCTCTCTCTCTTCTCACTCACTCACTCACTCACTCCATTTAAAAAGTTTTTATGTAATACATTTTATTGTAATTTAAAATGTTATTTAAAAAAAAATAAAAAATACAATGTATTAATTATTAGTACAATGATTTATATATATATATATATATATCATAAAATGGTGCCTGTGTCCAAATATGAAGCTAACTGTATGTGTGTATGTATATATATATATATATATATATATGATCAGGTTTGTGTTTACATAGTGTGTACTGTATATGGTACATGTATATAAATATAAATAAACACACATACATTAACATATTTAAGAAATGTATGTAATATCTTTATATGTATAACAAAAACTTTTATTTTGGATTAAATTAATCGCAATTAATCAATTTGACAGCCTTAATATGTATATATTCCCTAAACAATATACTTAAAATTAATATTACAATTTTTCATATTTATTATTTATATATAATTATATATAAAACCTCATTAGTAAAGCAGTTAAAATGAAAACTCACAGTTAATGTTTTTTTATGTCATATTTAATTTTGTAATTTGATGTGTAATTAGTTTTTAATGTGTTTATCTGTTAAACGTTTATACACGTTTGATATGGACTAAAAAACACAAAGCTCCGAAACTGGGTCTTTAAATAATAATTCTAAGACAAATATTAATCCAAGCAAAAATTGATAAAAGAATTCCCAGTACATAACAGAAAACCCATGCATATGAATTGGACAGAAATATTAAATACCCCTCGTTCTCTGTTTCTGAACACAAACACCAGATGCTGCAACAGAAGGTGATGTCAGAAAAGTGCCAACGCGGTCTACCTCTCGGGAGCGTTCATGAAAGATTGCGTTTGTCAAGTCAGACTTAGACTAAAAGCTTTTTTTCAGCTCATATTCGGTCTTGTCGCCAGAGCAGATAAACTTGGCTTGTACTTTTATGACACCTCATGCGGGTCAGAGACAGCCGAGCGGCCCGCCGAGGGAGCGTCGCACACCGAAAGCGCCCGGAGGAACTCTATCCATCTGATTATCCCGAGCAGAAGCAAGATAAGGTGTCCGCTTGGGGAAGTTTGCTCAAAGATAGCGTAAGTGGAAACTCTCTGGTCGAGGGGTTTTTGAAGTTCTTTCTAACAGACCTGACGTGTCTATTTGTCCTGATGATGGACGGATGCTCCAGACGTGTCCAACACCAGAGGATTACGGGAAGACTTTTCCTCTTGTATTGATTCTTTACAGGAACCGCAGAGCTGAGCTGTGGTCATCATGACACGCGAGTCAAAGGTGAAATGTGTTCGCAAAAACCAACAGGGACCAGAGTACAAATACTGCTTTAATACTCAGTCAAACAACCGGATCTTTTCCTGATTTCACCTCTGAGAGTGACTGGATAGCCATTCCCTGCTATGTGGCACCTGTCTTGTCCAGATACAGTTGATAGTACTGGCCAAACTACATACAGCACACCACTGGCCAAAAGTAACGCTTGCTTTTATTTGTCTCTTCTGCTCACCAAGGCTGCACTTATATTTGATCAAAAGTACAACACAAATTGTGATATATCGTCTAAAGTGTTTTCTATGTGAATATATTGTGACATATGATTTATTCCAGTGATCCGCATCTGAATTTTCAGCATCATTCCTCCAGTCTTCAGAAATCTGATTTACTGCTCAAGAAACATTTCTGATTATTATCAATGGTGAAAACAGTTTACACATATTTTTGTGGAAACCATTTTTTAAATTAAAAACCTTTAGAAATTAATTAATTCATACTTTTATTCAGCAAGGATGCATTAAATTGACCAAAAGACATTAATAATGTTACAAAAAATTATAAACGCTGTTCTTTTGAACTTTATATTCATCAAAGAATACAGAAAAACGGTGTCCAAGAAATATTAAGCAGCAAACACTGTTCAACATTGAAAATAATAAAAAACATTAATAATACATGAGCAGATTGAGCTCCTATGATAAGCAGCAAATCAGCATATTACAATTATTTATGATGGATCATGTGACACTGAAGACTGGAGTAATGATGCTGGAAATTCAGATTTGATCACAGAAATAAATTCCATTTTCAAATAATAATACAAAAAAACTGTTATTTTAAATTGCTAACATATTTCACAATATTCCAAAATTAGATATAGATAGACATATGCCAAAACTTATGATAAATGCAATCTTCATGCAGATAAAAGAAAACTTTCCAGTGCATCCAAAAATGTCTAATAAATCGATCAAATATCCAGTCTCTCACCCTTGATGTCCCATAGTGTAAAATGCCGGTTGTTGGAGGCCTCGGGTGCCAGTGTGAAATAGAATCGATGTCCAGACTGCGGTTCGTCTCTGTCCACCACACTGATGGTGTGAATGAGCTGGAGAGGAGACAGAAAGAGGTTAGAGATTAGAATAAACCTCCGTGTCTGCACCGTCCTAATCAGAGACTGTGCTGGAGCTTCAACCAGAAAACACCACACTGAAGGAACTTCAGCCAGACTGCATGACTACTCATATTTACGAGTTGACTATTCAGCCAGAAAAGTAGCCGACAAGTCAATATTTACCTTATGTAAATGACTCACTTCTGGCAAGTCAAACCGTGTTCGAGTCTAGAGAAGGTCTACTGCTGAGATGACAGACCAAAGCGTGTATATCTGCATCTCCAGGTTCATGCAGCTGCTGTTGTTACAAACGATGCAAACACAAGTTCTCCTCGCTAGAGTTCCTGTCAGCCTCTGGCCAACATCTGCTAAGCTTCTGGCTTGTAAGTGCCTCTAAATGCAGATCATCTCAGATATCTGTAGCTACAGTACGCTTCATTTTTAACGTGCTTCATGAATGCAAACACTCTTGAGTTCACAGGACTTTCACTTTTATGTAATTCAAAAGGTTTCAAATATTGGGCATTACAGGTTACTGTACAAAGCTGCTGTCAAAACGTTACATAGATGCATTAAAAACCAGACTAATCGCATAACTAAACTACTGATCAAACTGCTGCATAACATTTTGCACAATGGTTAAATATATATCTAGAATAATACAAAATAAATAAAACAATACATTTCCTTGAGGGACAAATGAAGGGTTCGATATTCTATATATTCAACAGTATAACAAAATATGTATGTGTGTGTGTGTACAGATATATATATATATATAGGTAATTTTAATTAAAACTAAAACATTTTCATCACTTGAATTAAAATAAGCATTAACTGAAATATAAAATCAATTTTAATTGTATTTAACTGATTTTATTTCACGTAGTTGTAAACTTAAAATAAATAAAAAGTACATACACAAATAAAAACAAACTAAACGTAAAACTAAAATGAAAAAGAAAACAGAAAATATTCAAAACAAATATTATAAAACACACACACACACACACACACACACACACACACACACACACACACACACACACACACACACACACACACACACACACACACACACACACACACACACACACACACACACACACACACACACACACACACACACACACACACACACACACACACACACACACACACACACACACACACACACACACACACACACACACACTGTTTTTTCCACTTATTTTCCTTTATTAATAATCCTGTTTAATATTAATTTATATGCATATAAATACTTTTTTAACAGTACATTTATATTTTGACATTAGCTGACGCATGAACTAACCATGCATATTTGTAAATTATAATCA
Source organism: Ptychobarbus kaznakovi (assembly GCA_027422405.1). Taxonomy (NCBI): domain Eukaryota; kingdom Metazoa; phylum Chordata; class Actinopteri; order Cypriniformes; family Cyprinidae; genus Ptychobarbus; species Ptychobarbus kaznakovi. The sequence goes on along the minus strand of CM049800.1, from coordinate 865,484 downwards.
AGATTAATTTTTAAATGCTCAATGTTACTGTTGTCCCATTACATTTAACAGATTCACATGCAGCACATCATTTTGCACAGCTTTGTACAGGTCAAATATTACAAATTATGTCAAGAGTGAATATACTGCACTATGAAGCCAGAGCATTTTGCATTCAGAAAGCACACTATAAATGACCGTGCAGGAGCTGCAGGACCTCCTTTCTTCCAAAAAAACTGTACTTTTTATCATATTATGCTAAAACTACACGGAGCTCTCTCGGCCTGCGAGGCTGTGGAATTACAGTTTCTGTGATAAATCAGAAGCGCGAGGCGGAGATGTTGTTGTGGCAGTGAGAGTGGGTGTACTTGGCCCAGTCACTACATTAGCCGGATTGTGAGACAACAGATGGAAGTGTTTAGGAGGGCGGGAGGAACAGAGGAGCGGCGGAGAGGGAGTGGGCGGCTCTTCAGACAATCCTGTGAAAATTCCCATGTTCTCTCATTGCTCATTTCTCATTACACGGTCATCAAGAGCCTCGCACGGTGTTTATGTCAAGTTTTAGGGAGGTGATAGAAAATCCAAGTGTAATTATTGGAGAGAGGAAAAAAAACGAAATTAAAATTCTTTCTGCAAAGTCTTTCCTGCGCCCTGAAGTCAGCGAGGAACACTTGCACTTGCTCGGATTGGAAATGAAAAGAAAAGACGTGCACACACCGGGAAAGTGAAAGCAAGGACAAATGCTTGTAAGGCACAGCCGTATACTCAAAGGAGACCCCACACTAACACTGATGTTTCCCCTCAAAATGATTAAAGCTGGAGCTTCCAAGAGAGGTAAAGTGCTTGTGTTTCAAGCCTCAGTCCTCCAGGACGCGCTCGTTTGACGGGCTCCGCTTTGACTCCCGCGAGGAGAAGCCCAACATTCACCGCCGGAGCCTTTCAAGAAACAGTTGACACAGAAATGAGCACTGTGTCAGTTCAAACCTGGATGCCGTTAACACCGTATGTCCATATGACTCATGCACTATATTCCACGTTTTCTGAAGTGCAACGGTAGATTGACAGCTGTCAAAAGTCACTGAAATGTGAACCGGTGCACTGTTTTTTGTTGTTTATTTATTTCACTATGTTCATATATCACTTCACTCTGGTTATTTTATTCAGATTTATGTCTTGCTATTATATGTCTCTTTTACATTGCCAATCCTAGAGAAAAACAATGACAACAGCGACCTATTCTATTCTATTCTATTCCATTGTTACAGCATGGAAACCATGATATTTGGCATCAATTCCTTAATCAAATGTGATGTATATTGCCTTTAAGTAATACATAAATAAATCAATTAATTAATATGCAAATAAATCTAAACAAAATGCATACATAAATAGACAAAATGATTAATGCATATACGTGCAAATGATTAAACATGCATGCATACAAATAAATAAACAAACAGCACAAGTCACACTTCCACATGTAACTTTAAAAACATGAATGACAAACAGGAGAATTATAAGTGAACTTCAGCAACACGCAAAGCTATTGTGTGACTTTACTTTTAAAGAATTACTACTTTTATGCTGATTTTCAAAGCCTTAATACTATAAACTGTCTTTGTATGCCAAAGTCTCTCCAAAAATAAATCTTTTGTAATCCTGAAAATAACTTCAGACATGAGGGTGAGCAAATAATGACAGAACTATTCCTAAACTAAAGTGTCATAATGACACAATCATCTCGGAGTACTAATGTCTGCTACCACCGCAGTAATCCTCTTTAAGTACACTGTGCACAGCATGTGTGTGCCCTGAGGTGCTGGTGTGAGTCTCGTGTAAGAGCTGGACTGTATATCTACTCAGATTCTGGGTTAAAGCCCACAGACTGTCAGTCACACTCACATAGAAACACATTCTGGCACAGAAAGAGAGCGCGGTGTTAACATTCATTCATGGCTTGTGCTCAGTCTGTGAGCAGCAGGCAGGCTTGCCAATCTTTACCAGGGTGAGTTAAGGTAAAGATAGGGTAAAGAAGCCTCTCTTTCCAGTCCTTGTCGTTGAACACATGCAATCTTCTGCTGTATTTTTTATTTTAAAATCTATTTTTTTTGCAAAAGTCCAACATGGGTCATGTCTAGATGACATCCCCTGTCTCAATTTTCCAATAAAATAAAGTCTAAATAAATAATTATGTATGTTTATATAATAAGCTCATGCATTTCACCATTGCAACATTTTCATTCTCATTGTAAAGTTTTACAGATTATAAAATAATCAGTTCTTCGTTGGTCCCTCAATGAAAATTAGGTAAAGTTGTCCAACATCTATTTAAAAAAAAATATATATATATATATATATATCCATCAATAAAAAGGGCACATTGATTTATTTATCTTTTTTTAATTTTGCACTTCATTGCACTGTGTTTTAGGGTTAATGGAAATGTCTATGAAATAATGTGCTGATAATGATAATAATGTCCTGGCAAAAAACAACAACAACAACAACAAAAACCTTACTACAGTACTTTGGGTCATATTTTTACAGACTTTTCTTTAGAGTGTAGATTAGCACTGACCAGCATAGACATCTATTACATCAACTTAATGTAGTCTTTTCTAAATGGTTAACCAGGTAAAGAACGAGGCTCAGAACTCCAGAAAATAGAAATGTTGTTGCTGCTGGAGTAAAACTGCAGGTGTTGAATCCCCAAAACATATTTCTCATAAGTTGAGCAGTACTTGCAGCATTAAACTAAACACTAACCTGTGCTTCCCATCGGCCTCATTATTCGCAGCGCTCCACTTCTGTCTGCGGCTGATAACACGACGCCGGACGCGTTTAAGAGCCTTTAATTAACACACACAAACTCCTGTGATGGGGTCCAGAAACACAACACCAGATCTCCAGATCTATATTTTGAAGATGTTTGTTTATTGGTCTCTTCTCAGCTGTGGTGGGACTCCTGCGGAGCGCCTGCTTTCAAACGTCCTTCATCACGGCATCGCTTTAGTGCTCGCCGATGAGATGCTGCTCACTTTCTCACTACTGTGGAAAGTTGGGAATTGGGAAACAGTACTTATTGATTTTCTTTAAAAAATATATTTTCATGATGCTTGGATCTGTTAAGCCTTCTTGAACCATATTCCTTTATTGATTCACCACTACTGAACAAATGACTCTTATGAATCTTTTTTTTACGAATCCTTTAAAAAGGGGGTATTTAGTCAATTTGTGCATTTAAAAAAAAAATATATATATCTTATGAAAATATCCAGTTTAAACATCTTATAATATCTGATAACTTTTTGTTTTTATATGCCAAACTTGTAATATCTAGTAATATCTCTTATATAAGAAGAGCAGATCAGATTTCTATCCATTTATATTTAGCATTGTTGTTGTTGTCGAAGTTAAGTAAAACAAAGCTAAAATAAAACGTCAAATATTAGGTTTAAGTATTAAAATAGCTAAAACTAAAACTGAAATAAAAATTATTAAAAGGTAAATAGAGCCATATGAAAATCATAAAAATGTCAAAAGCATATAATATAAAAATGTTATGACATTTTAAATTAATTATAATTATAAATTACAATTACAATATATAATAAAAGCAAATTCAAAATATTAGGACATACTATAATACTTATGTTAAACTAAAACTACTTCAAATATTTTTTGTTAATTGAAATAAAGCTAAAATAAAATATAAAAATTGCACACACAAATTAACAAAACAAACCTAGAAACTAATTGGTAACTAATTTAAATAAAATAAGTTTAAGTTGAAGTACTAAAATTAGTCAAACTGAAATAAAATAAAATTAAAGCTAAAAAGAGATATTAAAAATAAAAATAATAACAAATGACAAAAGCACATAAAAAAGCTACAATCTAAAATAAAAAGCTAATTCAAAATATTAATACTACAATAGTTTTCTAATAATACTACAATACTACAGTTTATATGACCACATTTATGACCAAACGGAGCATGCATGATCTGATCAATCAAACATAACTATTATGATTAGAAAACATCGACAGAACTCTATACAACAAAGTGATAAAACTGAAAGTGCGAGTAAATTCAAAGCAGAGAACTTTTATATACTGTCCTGAAAGATAAAAACAAACATGCACTGATGGATCAGAAACATGCATTTAAGGAACCAGAGCTGTTAATTGTAACGATTCTCATCCTTCCTCTTTTGTGACCCTCGTTTGTTTAATGAGCTGTTGTTTGGATGGGAAAAAGAAAGAAAGAAAAGAATGAAGTAAACAAGGGTAAATGAGAACACAAACTATATTAAAAAGAACAAACGAACACTGTTTTCTTAACTAACGCTAATTGCGATGCCAAAGACAGAAACAACAAAAGGTCATCTGATATTTCCGTTTCGAGGGCAAAACTAATGCCTGGGGGGTTTCTGGAGGGAAAGGATTGGGATGGAAAGACGCCGAGAGAGAATCAGGGACTTCTGAGAAAGAAAGACGGAGAAAAACAGTGTGAAGGAGAGAGAGGTTGTGAGCGGGAAGCAGTGTGTGGGAGTTTATTGAGTGGCAAACACAGCTCCCTCAAGCAAAATCATCTAATTAGATTTCCATCCAACAGCCCCCTCATGACCCTTTAAGCTGCGCGAGGCTCGGAAATCAGAAGCCAAGAGTCTCCCAAAAGTCTCGCACGTTCTCCAGAGTCTTCAGGACCAAAGGTCCTCTCCGAAAGTCTTCCTCCGGCTCACAGAGGAGGAGGAGGATGCTGACCTCTGAGACGGATGGAGAAGTTTGCATTGGAGTGATGAGGAGAGGAACTGACGGGAATTAGTTAGCGAAGGCCATAATTAATCTGGGCATGGAAAACCTGGAAATATCCGGGTGATTTTCAGCCAGAAAAAGTCAAAGAAATTAATCAAATATTCAACAACTGATGAACAGTTACACAGTAAATAAAGCACTCTCTAGTTATGCTCAGATTTAAAATATTGAACTGGCTAGGAAATGTTCTCTGCGACTGCAATCACTGTAAAATAATTCAATCACAGATGATTACATGTAAAACCACTGATCAAGAACCTGTTGAGCATGCTCACATTTCTCACTATTAAGTAGTGATTTTAGAGAATCAGTTCATACAGATGATTTAATAAACGTGTTCAAAAAAAGGTCATTGCACAGAAACCCCAGTGCCACTTAAAAAGACATTTCAGAAATTAATGACCAGTTTAGGAATTATGTCAAATAATATTTTAAAATCCTTGTCACGTATTCTCAAATGATGGCATGGAAAATCACTGATCAAAAATCATTTTAGTTCAATTTCAATAAATAAATATACAGATTTGAGTTATTGTGCAGAAATCATAGTGCCACTTAATGAAGTAATCAATTATTATCAGTCTTTTTAAAATGCATTTAAATAGCTACAGTATGCCTATATAATCCCATAAAATACAAGTTTTAAAATCATTTACTCTACATAAAATATATACATAAAAAATAAAAAATATATATGTCCAGTAATCATAAATGATTGCACGGAAAATCAATAATCAAATAGTGGTTAAAAATAAAACAGACAGACAAACAAACAAAACAACATTAACAAATGTGTTTTAAAGTGCAATAAAACAGCTATGCAATAAAAATTCAATAACGTTTGCACTGAAAGTTCTAATAAATTATTATTTTATTGTTACATTAAACTATCCTTTTAACCATTAGTTAAACGAACAATTATGAATATGCAGTAGCAGCACATTTGAGGAGGCAAGAGACGACGAGCTACGAAAAAGTGTCTCAACTAAAGATTCACTGCCGTTCTATATAGTTTACTTACTGAAAGGCAAAACTCAGATGCACTGTATGTAGCAATGTAAAAGATGTATGATGCACTACATGAATACCAGAAGAGGCTCACTGCATGACCAATCAGACCGGATATTCATGACACCGCACCATTAACTACCCTCCAAATACAGCTAAAAATCCTGGGAGAATAAAAGTGAATTTCCCTCCAAGCACATAAATAACCCTCATTATCAAGGTGACCTTTCAATTACTCCTCAATTCACATCACATCGCCCTCCTCTGAAAATCCATCACGGAGCATCACTGCAAACGTAGCTATGTGTTTGTCAACTAAAACATGATTGATTTATATTTGTACTTCCAAATAATACCTTAAAAATCGATTCCTAGTTCACGGATTCAGTCCAGCCTGAACTCTCAGCAACATAATTCCTGCTATTTTCCACAGAAGTAATGAAATATAAAATCATATGTGCTTTGAATGAAATGAGGGTGGGTACATTTTCATGTTTGGTTGAAATAACCCGTTTGCAGGAGTGAATTCAGCACGGGTTCGGTGTATGTGTCACCATGCGATTGGGAGCCAATCCATCTCCACGGCCGCTTGCGTGTGTATGCGTGCGCATGGGAGCAAGAGTGTACTTTTCCCCTCAAACATTAGTCATGTAGCCGGGACTGTCCCACGGGAGGACCAGACCCCTGTGATCTGTCACGGAGAGCCGCTCGGTGCCGTTTGATGTCTTGTGTGGAGCTGACAGGCCTGTCGTCCTCGGGCCGTTCTTAGTATTTGCCTTTCCAGCCGGCCTTTCCCTGCACACACGACTCTATATGATATCTGTCTCTCCTCATCCCATCAGCCCAAATACCACAGGGTTACGAGTGCAACAGCACGCGCTCACACCGCTTCACATGGCAATCTGAACAAGGGTCAGGCGTGTAGATAATCAACGAGACCATGAAGGGGACACGCCGTGAATCAGAGACCTCTCTGGAAGGATAAAACGGAAATGTCTCCTCGTACATTTGCGTCATTTTAAAAGCCCACTTGTGTGAAGATGCATCACTTTTCTTACTATGGTACTGAATAATTATCAAATTAATGCACTGTGGTATTTATATTTACAGTAGCAAGTACCACGTCTTAAAAAAACAACAACAACATGGTACTATAATGGCATTTTTGAAAGTATCATGGTATTCTTGGAAAATGGTTTTTAAATGGTACTTCAAGAAAACCATGAAAAACACGGCAGTACCATGATACTATTTTTAAGAAATGGGAAATATATTCAAATACCATTTACAGAAAAATGACCATAGTGCTACCATATTTTGGGGTACATGGTACACGTGGAATATGTCCCAAAAACATGGTAGTACCATGGTATAATTTGTAATTGAAGAGAAAGAGTTCAAAACAAGACCTTACCGGAAAAAAGTACCATTATTTTACCATATTTGGGGTAGTTTACAAAACAAGGTACAACACTGTACATGTTCTAAGAAACATGGTAATATCATGGCCATGGGGCTGTTTGCAAGCGAAGAGAAATAGTTAAAATAGCATTTAGTAAAAGTACTTAAAGTACCATAATTTTACCATATTTGGGGTAGTTTACAAAACAAGGTACAACACTGTACATGTTCTAAGAAACATGGTAATATCATGGCCATGGGGCTGTTTGCAAGCGAAGAGAAATAGTTAAAATAGCATTTAGTAAAAGTACATGAAGTACCATCATTTTACCATATTTCAGGGTACTTCCAAGAAAACCATTGTAGTACCACAGTCAGTGTCCTAAAACATGGTAATAGCATAGTACTACTTGTAAGTGAAGAGAAATAGTTCAAAAACAGCCCTTACAGAAAAAAGCACCATAGTGTTACCATGTTTCCAGTAAAATGCATTTTTGGACAATAATTAGATATGACAATACTAATGTGTGTTTTTTTCCTACTATTAAATCAAAGCGCGTCCCGTGGATCCTGGGCCTGCGGATCTACCTGACACTTAAATCCGCATGAGCCCATAAACGCTTTCTCCTTCCATGTCTAACATCGGTGTCACGGCGCTGGAGGGGGAGTCGTGCCCCCTGAGCCAAAGCTGCTTATGAGCTATCGGCTAAGTCCTTTTTCATGTCTCTAGCCCTCTTTCTCTGCCTGCGTCTGATTTATTCACCTTTTACACACACACAAAAACGCTGTGTTGTCATCCTTCAAATAGGATCAAACTCCATGCATTTAGCGGCTTAAGCTAATCTGATTTCACTGTTGTTCTATAAGAAACGCAAGCGGTGACGCTAGCGAGCGCTAGAGCGGAGAGAAAGGCTACGCTAGCATGGCACACCAACAGAGCTTGATAACTGGGCTAGCGGTAGTGTGACGTCATGTGAAATGTGAAAGCAAGCTAGTTTTTGAATTGCTCAACAGGCCGTATGCAGAGAATATCATTATTTTATGACGGATTTCTATAGGTAACTTTAGAGGCGCGATCTAATGAAGTTTGTCTTTTGCAAAACAAACTGTTTTCAGATTAGCCTAGTTAGCCAATTATCAACTACTTAAAGAGGAAAACATGAAGGTTTAATAAAGTCTTATGCTATTGTGAAATGTAAATCAATTATAAATAGATAAAAGTTTTTATTTTTCAAGTAACAATATACAAAACTATTCCATTCGTTAATGTTGGTTGATTTTACAGTATTTATTGATATTTGTTAACATTAGTTAACAAATATTAATTCAATAACATCAACTCAACATTAAAAAGATTAATAAATACGTAAGAAATATTTGCTAGCTCATGTTAACTAATATAATTACGTTTACTTTTTATCATATTATCCAACATAGTTGAGCTTCATTCTGAATTGAGGTGAGAAGTTTTTTTTAATAATAATATCATTTCAGTCAAGAATTTAAATTGAGATATAAATATTGAACTATTTAATGAAGTAGAATTCAAATTAATTGAAATTATTGAAATACCACTTATAGAAATTTGGATTTAGTTAATATCAGCTTATGAGTTTTACGAATTATGAATGAAATGATCTGAGATGACCGAACACCTGAGAAGAGATGAAGCAGAGGACCCCAACCATCAGACAATATACAGAACTAACCAAATTAAATATATTACGTTTCTACAATATATAAATCTATTGTAGAAACTTAATTTCCTGTAAAGCTGCTTTGCAACGTTTGCAAAAATCGCTATACAAATAATCTTGAATTGAATTGAATGAATTATACTATACTAGTTTATATATTTTGCCAATAAATAAATAAAACTTTTCATCCTTGAATGCATGACTTGTGCATGACAAATTATTATTCGTGTCATTCAATTTCAAATTCCAATTCAATTCAAATTCACACTAATAAATGAAAAGAGAGCTAATTTTTCAATTCATGATTGCTATCCAACATCAATTATAAAGAAAAACATTTGATTGAGGGATCAATAAATGCATTTGAACATACACATTATTTGATATATTTCCGTATAAATTAATTTTGTGGAGCAGGGTGGAAGAACACTTCACTTCCCAGAATGCATCACTTCATGCCATGCAGTCCAAATTCAATTCATATTCGATGAATGGAAAGAGAGTAAATTCCTGAATTCATCATTGCTATCCAATTTGAATGAAGGAAATAAAATGCATTTCTGGCCCAATTTTGTGTATGTATGTACTATGGTACAGTCTACTGTTTATTATACATATTTAAAGATGAAGATCATGTTTCTATGCTTTTCTATTCCTCGTTTAGAGGAGTGAATCTCGAATCTCACAATTCAATTCAAAGACAATGATTTGGTTATAAAATGATTCTCAATGCATTTTCTCCAAATCTTTTATTACTAATTACGATCTTACTAATCACAATCTTTTTGCCATCTTATCTTGGTTATGAAAAATAAGAACAATGGTGTAAATACCAAACAGTATAATAAATACAATATAAGAAAGAAATTAACAGTGCTTTACTTTTTTTATTTGAAATCAAATTAACAGAAGCATTCAAGTAAGAAATAAAACAGAAATTAAATAATAAAATGTAAAAATAACCGCACAATCTTTAGTGCATTAATTACAAATATTAAAGCAAAACAAATATTATTCATGCATGTTATTTTTAAATAATATTTAATAAGATTAGCCCACTTTATTTACAGCAAAACAGTACATTAAAATGTATGATATTGGCCTATTTAATCATTTTTTATAATTATTCTTTTATTTGTATTAATCTGTATGAATAAGTGTAAAACCAGCTCAACATGAAGAAGCAGCTAGTAATAGTTGTCAGCTAGTAAGCCGATCTGAAAGTGCAAACAGTGTGACTGTAGTGCAATCCAAACACTGACTCAAGCAGCCTGTTGAACGCAAAAAGCAGCTATCATGATTTATTCAAAATACAACTTATGTAATAAACAGGTTCCCTCTCGTGCAACCAAAAAGCATGCCCATAAAACTGTCTCACCCGATCCAGTGTTTATGTGGAGGCCGAGCTTGGTGCGTCTCCTACAAAGCGCCAATCTTAGGTGAGAGATAAATGAGTGTAATTGTGTGTTCCTCCACAGGCCTAATTTCCAGCCCAATCACCAGAGTGATTAATCACAGAGCCGGAGCGCGCGTAAAGTTTTAACACACAAGCCGCAGCGCCTCCTGGCCTCCGCGGGCGTCTCTCGCTCACCGAAGCCAATTTAGTCGACACAACGCAATGGGGGACCCTGGGGTGGCAGACTACAAATCACGTAAACATGCTACAGGTTATCTTAACGCTATTACATCGCTGAAGCTGCAGCAGGGGGCTTCCAAAGAGTCTGGTGTTTAATGAGATACATTTATTATGATAGACTGTCACCGGATTGCACTTTACCTGTGTATTTGGGGGACCGAGATGCCTGCGATGTTTCACCTTAAATGCGCTTCAGAAACAGCGGGTATCAGGGCCCTTCGGTTTGAAGCGGTCCTGCTGAAAGATGAAACGTCTTCTGAGCTCTTATGGACTCAAACGGCATCTTTTTCAGTATATACTGGTATTGTGTTGTGCTCCGTCTTTGTTCTGTCCAGCGAGTCGGCCGGATGAAAAGCGGCTCCACAGCGTGACGCTACATCACAGGATGCATGGTGATTGTTAAGGTGTGAACACCACCCATATCGCTTTGAGTTTCCACTAAAAAGCCTCGATCTCTGGCTCATCTAACAAGAAAAAGCATGCTCTTTTGTGTCTCCTTTCTTTCAGGTAGACTTTTGCTAGACTTTTAAAAAGTCACTGCTTTCATAATAAGAAAGTCCTTGCTTTTCCTTTTAGTTCTAGAGATTTCCAAGAACATTTTTGAGTATTTCAGTTTCCATATAATGTCAACATGAAATTTCTTAAAAACACATGAGCCTGCACGCACATGCACACACGTACACAAACACACACAGAGACACGCATGCACGCACACACACACACACACACACAGCACACGCACACACACACACACACACACACACACGGACACACACACACACACACACACACACACACACACACACACACACACACACACACACACACACACACACACACACACACACACACACACACACACACACACACACACACACACACACACACACACACACACACACACACACACACAGACACACACACACACACACACACACACACACACACACACACACACACACACACACACACACACACACACACACACACACACGACACGGACACACACACGGACACACACACACACATTTTTTTACTTTATCCCTGGGGTTTTATCCAAATGTAGTTAATTTAATGATTCACAATGTAAATAAACAACTTTACATGATTAACTGTTTCAATGCTTAAAAATAATTTAGATTAAGTTTCAATGCTTAAAACAATCAGCGAACAAAATATATAACGGTGCTTCAAAAATTCAGCAAAAAGAGAAAACTAACAGCACACATGGGAATAAAATAAAATCTTGTTTAGTCTTCCGAACTAAAATGAGCTATTTAATGGTTAAATAACTTACAAAAGAAAGCAACATTCATTCTTGTCTTTTTCCAAAGATGAAAACGGAAGATGACAAAAGCCCTTCTTACACACAGCCAAAAATGTAGTACAAAGGTTACTAGTTCTGTACAACAGAAAAATCTCAGAGAATCCTTAATCCAGCAATAACAGTCCTCATTCAGCGTCTCTATTGTGGAGCGAAGCCCTCGAGAAGAAGCACAGACAGGAGTGCACACAATCTCCAAAACTAACAAACCTTTTGTTGTTCTTTATGTTTCACGGCCGCTCTAAAAGAGGGCAGGAAAACGTTCAGCGGATCAACAAATAAACAGAGCTTTGAGGACACATTCTAATCATTCCAGTCAGAGAGAGAAGAATTGAAGTTATAAAGCATCATTGTCATGACAAAAATGTCATTATTTAAAAAATATTTATTTTTACAATTTTCTAGTTTCATACAAATACAGCCCATTTTCCCCTTTTATTAATGTACATGTTTACATTGTTTTATAATCATGCATATGTCAATTAGCACACATCGTGACTACCGCCATTGAAAAGCACATGTTATTGGCTGCATCTCATCATATCTTGAATAAAAGGACATGGCACAGTCAAATGAAGTACCTGCTCAATGTCAAGTGTCTGGACTAGCAGAAATGATTCTACATGCTTCATGCAGTTTGTTTACATGGAACACCATTCTATAGGTTTTCATGGTCAATGGCAGTATGACGTGAAAAACCTACTCGATGCTTTCTTCAGATGAACATTTAATGTACTATACTTCATAAAATCCAGTGTAGCTCTATTTCAACACCTTTCAAACTATCTCAAACTATCTCAAACGCACATAATGCCCTAGAAATGCACGATACCTTTCAGTAGGACCAGGTGGTTCATTAAAAATCATTCATTTTTCATTTCATTTTATATGGTTTTAATATCTGTTAACATTCAAAATCAACAAGTTGTTAATAAACAACATGAAATAATGAATTATTATTATTATTATTGATGTTATATTACCAGATACGTTCACAATTATATATTAAAATGTGTTAGCATTTAAAATCAACATGAAGTTAATAAATACAATGAAATATTGAATAATAGTAATAATAATTATTATTATTATTACTACCAAATATCGTCTGTCTATTTATTTATTTGACCAACTATTGTCAATTTTTTTATTATGCATATTTATGTTAACATTTAAAATCAACAACATGTATAAGTTAAATGAAATGTTAATTCTGAATAATATATAACATTCACTAACATTTAAAGTTCATAAATATAAAATAAATATAAATACATTTAATAAATATAATTAAACAATAAAAATGCATTTATTACTATGCATCTACTATTATTTGATTTAATTTAAATTGGAAGTTTTCCAAATATCACAAGTTTGCCAGGCAGCTCACCAGGTTTGGAGCAGAGTTTGTAATTTTCATCAAAAATGCACTTTTTGTGCTTCACAGAAGACCGTTGGTCAGCTGGGTCTGAAACAGCATGAGGGTAAATAAAAGATGACAGCAGTTTCACGTATTCTTCCATTCCACGAGTAAACAAATGCGAAGATCTGCAACAAGTCGCTACAAAAGCACTGCAGGTGAGTTTGCTTCACTGCTGCCGTTTCTTCACGACTAGAGTTTATAAATTGCCTTTGGGACGAAATGTCAGACGGATCATTCTTTCCAATTGAAAAAGGTCCAAAGCAGGAGCAAAGCAATAATGAAACTATTCTGACAAAAACAGGAAAGCGATTGGCTCGGTACTAAATCTGACACACACTGATTGTTCTGCCGGACTCCAGCGCTTCGGTCTGGGTTCAGAGGTCACGCGAGGTCACGGCGCTGTATCTCTTCTAAGGGCATGGCCAAATGGGAAGGAGAGACCGGTGAGTTGAGCCAAACTACATTAGCCCAGCGGGATCAGACGAGATATTGAGCTTGGGAAAACAAATCTCGTTAGGCGTTGTAAACTGCCATCAAAGCGAATCAGGCAGGCCATGCTGAGCGCGGCAGTCCCACAATGCAATTAGAATCTGACCACTTCATCACGCCGCACACCTGATGTTCCCGCGTGCGCCTCGATTGATATATATTAGCGGCGAGCGCAGCTGTCTGAGAGGAACTGGCTGATGTCAGATTACATATGCTTTTCATGGAAATGACAATGTTTCCCTCGCAGGTCCGTATCGCGGCTGACAGCTTTATCAACACGACTAAGTCAGTGTCTCCTGACCGCAGATATCCTATCAAATCAGCAGTAGTGAGGATTTGTGTGCGGCACAACGCATCTGGTGTGATTTCTGATTGGACTGATGTGAGTTATCTCACCTGGCCAGGTTTGGCGTCCTCGCAGATCGACGCCTCGTACGGAGTGGCGAGTTCGGGAGGGTTGTCGTTCACGTCCAGGATGCGGATGCTCACCACCGTCTGAGACGCCATGGTCTGGTTATCTGAGGAGAGAGAGGCAGATGAAACGTCATCAGAGCCATCGCAACTGGACTGGAAGTTATGTGCAGCACTAAACGTTTTCAAAGTAAACCTATCACACTCGTTTGTGTGGAGTGACGCGAGCACAGGTTCAGTTCCTAGGAAACACACGCTTACAATCTGAATTCACTGTACCATACGTCACTTCAGATCAAAAGCAGAAACTTACTGTAAATACACTCACAGAAAACACTGAAAATACTATTCTTGTTTACCAGTGAAAGTCACATATTTTTGTAATAAATACAATAATATTTATAAACAATACTGTATTGTATATGATAATACTATAGGAAGAAAAAAATAATAATAAAAAAACACTGATTTATTTAATGTTTCATTTCATTTTATAGTATATGTTAATATTTGTTAACATTCAAAATCAACAAGTTGTTAATAAACAACATGAAATAATAGAGATAGACAGACAGACAGACAGACAGACAGACAGACAGACAGACAGACAGACAGACAGACAGACAGACAGACAGACAGACAGACAGAGAGAGAGAGAGAGAGAGAGAGAGAGAGAGAGAGAGAGAGAGAGAGAGAGACAGAGAGAGACAGACAGACAGACAGACAGACAGACAGACAGACAGACAGACAGACAGACAGAGACAGACAGACAGACAGACAGACAGACAGACAGACAGACAGACAGACAGACAGACAGACAGACAGACAGACAGAGAGAGACAGAGAGAGAGAGAGAGAGAGAGAGAGAGAGAGAGAGACAGACAGACAGACAGACAGACAGACAGACAGACAGACAGACAGACAGACAGACAGACAGACAGACAGACAGACAGACAGACAGACAGACAGACAGACAGACAGACAGACAGACAGACAGACAGACAGATAGACAGATAGATAGATAGATAGATAGATAGATAGATAGATAGATAGATAGATAGATAGATAGATAGATAGATAGATAGATAGATAGATAGATAGATAGATAGATAGATAGATAGATAGATGTTGAAGTGAATTAATAACTGTTATGGGTATTGTGATCTTCCTCTCTGTCAGGTTTTCACCAGAGGTTTTTTCAGAGGACACTTGTTACTCTCCTGATATGATACACTGCAGTCTGACATACAGGCCAGAATATATCCCACAGCATGAATGTGGCATCAGTGTATTCACGATAGAATCCCAATCCCAGGAAACAATGTATCGCACACCGAATGTTACATCTGAAACAAAGAATTCTCTTAACACATGCACCGGTTGTCATGACGACATCTGTGAGCAAACCCAAACACTGTGATTGTGTCTCATTAGATTCCACAGAAACACCGCAGCTGTATTTACATGCATGTTAAAGCCTCATCATGTGTGTATGACACTGACCAGCACAACACTGTCCTGCAGATGAGGACACTTTGGATTCGGGGCTTCAAACCTCCCTAATTAAGACTTAAACGCCCTCCAATAATATATAAACACAGCCCTTCGAGCCAGTCTCTCAACAGTGAATTCATCAGGAAGACAATTCTTCTGCAACAGTTTTGAGGAAATTAACAATTAGCAACTCATTTCTTAACGAAGACAAACAAGACTATACACACAAACATTTCGTGATGAGAGCTCACCGTTTGGGGCTGACACAGTGACATCAAAACAGAAAAATGGATTCAATATTGGGCTGATCATGGCCTTATTAAGCTACAATAAAATGGAAATATTATTGGAAAACGTGTACATAATTAGTTCCATTTAAGTCCATATAAGTAAAATGATCTAGTAATTAAAACAGCTCTCTGTGTTGGAGGCGACTGATCCTGAGCTTATTTCTGTGCTTCATTATTTCATTAGAAATGTTTTAATTTTCATAAGAGATGCTTCTCAGCACCACAGCAGGCCACCGAGTGGGCCACCATTTTAATTGTAATGAGACATAATTACATTTTCCTAATTAACACCGTGTTGCTGTTATGCTTGTGTTTATTTACGGTAATGTACAGTAGTCCACGCATTAGTGCTGCCTAATTTAAATATGCAGTTTCATTGTCTTGTTTGCCTATGCATTATAAATAGTGCTGTCAACAATTAATCCCATCCAAAATAAACGCTTATGTTCACATAATAGATGTGTGTGTGCTGTGTATATTTATTATGTTCAGATAAATGCACGTATACATTTCAGAAAAATATGTTATGTTCATAAGTTAAATATATTTATATATAACATTAATTACATGAATATAAATATAGACATGTAAATGCATGTAAAGATTTTCAAAATATATTCTGTATGTGTGTGTATTTATATATACATAATAAATACACAGTACACACACATATATTATGTAAACAAAATCGTATTTTGGATGAGATTAATCACGATTAATCTTTTGACAGCAC
Organism: Ptychobarbus kaznakovi; assembly: GCA_027422405.1. Lineage (NCBI taxonomy): Eukaryota > Metazoa > Chordata > Actinopteri > Cypriniformes > Cyprinidae > Ptychobarbus > Ptychobarbus kaznakovi. Next base: position 848,781 of record CM049800.1, on the reverse strand, counting down.
TAATTATAAAGCACAAACATATCTGTAAACCAAATAAATATTTTTTTAAAAAAAATTTCACCCTAAAATTTAAAGAAATAAAGATAATTTATTTTATAATTGTAATATTATATATATATATCTAACACAGAAAATAAACAAACAAATAAACAAAAATTAAAATAATAATAAAATAAAATATTTTAATTGCAAAATATTTGTGAATTATTAACTGCAGAGCTGAAAAAATCAAATAAAAAACAATTATTTTAAAGCTGAAACTATAAATTCATAATTTTTTAATACAGAAAATATACAAAAAATTGCTCTAAAATTAAAAAAGACTAATAAATAAATACATATTGCAAAGTATTAATCGTGGTCACATTTATATATTGCCTGATATTGTTCTGATTTAAATAAAATTAAAAATTAAGTATTTTAAAACAAATCTTAAAAGCTGAAACTGAAAACTGAACGAATTTTGAAAGGAGAAAAGCTATATCGTATGAAAAATCTGAGATTAATTGTAGAAAAAAATTAAGTAAACAAACAAACAAGTTAAATAGGCAAAGTACATCACGTCATTATTTACTATACTGCCCAATACTGTGCTGATTTTGTTGAATATTGGTCACGTTTTCATGAGAATCACCCAAATATACCAAACACATAAGAACACAAAGCTCTGATCGAGTGCAACAATGCATACGGAACAGGTTTCAAGTGTATTATTCATCTAAAGCCAGCAATACTTTCTCTGTGCTTATATAGAGCAGACATCAGAGCTATATTTAACTAGCGATGTGCGTCTGCGATATGAAGAGAAGGGATTTGAGCAGATTATGGGATGCAGGGCTTCTGTTAGCGGCCCAGCAGATGTTGGACGGCCACATATCTTCATGACATATTACCAGTCAGGCACTATATTAGAAAAGCTGCTCCTCAATCCTGTTTGAAAGCATGTCGCGGAGCTCGGCACGCGACTTACACGGAAATGAAGTCTTATGGGGTTTGGCAGTACGCTAAATCCAAAAGGACAGGAGGGTGATTATGAACCGCTATCTCAACGATCCGTGTATCAAACATGGAGATAACACGGCAATAAACACTGATGACAATCGGTGCAAATCACGAATGACAACGCAATAATAGATTCTTTATTTCAGATGAAGATGCACAATATGACAACATTTGTCTCAATGCACAACTGTGTTAATTAACATGGAAGTCACAGCATATGTCTAAATATAATAGATAAAATATTACACTGAATGAAAACTGCATCATAAAAAAATTATAAAAAAATTATTTAATATTTAACTATATTGTGCTGATTTAAACAAAAAAAGATAAAATCAATAATTTTACTTTTTATTCATTTATTTTGTAAGTAAACACACAATAATAAAATAATAATATTTCCTTACAAGTCCCAGGCATTTGACATTTATTTAGGTAAAGTGTAAGTCATTGCATATGTGTCCAAAAGATAAAATATGAAACTGAATGCATCCTCTTAGTCTTTTATAATAACCAGTTTAATATAAAATTTTGATATTTTTGAGTTCAGAATGGTACTTTGTAAATCAGTTTCTCTCCACATTGTGAGAAATCATATTTAAGGAAAGTCTAAGCAATCGTGCATGATTCATATCCAGTCTCATAAAAACAGAAGTAAAGAAAGAAAAGAAAGTTCAGATTGCCTTTGGTGCATTTCTGACTCATAAGAGCTCCAGCGGGAGTTACGCGCAGCAGACGAAACCTTCTCTGCGTGATAGTTGGCACTGAATTAGATGAACTGACACAGACTGCAGACCTATGGCCTAAATATTAAATTAAACTCGTCTTGTTCTATCAGCTCTCCCGGTTGCACTAACCGTGCCTAATGAGCTTCAAATGTTGCGCAAATTGACAAAACAATATCTCTGTCCTCAACCCACGCCTGAAGACATCAGAGACGTCCAAGAGCAACAATTTGGCATGAAAGCAATACGTGAATTTCTAGTCTGGACGAGCTTGACTCATTTAAAATAGTGTATACAGGGCTAAATTTAACTTTGATAGTAAAAGCACCGCTGCTTTATTTTCACTCGGACAGCCGATGTCAGATGAACTCGGGTCATCGCTGCAGATGAAATGTGTGAATCATGTTGAACTTCATCTGTCTCCTCAAGAATAAAACAACCCTGACCAGTACAGTCACTTTCTCTCCTTATACAACTGAATGAACAGCAACACGTCATGTTAAACATCTGAGACAAAAAACTAATCTAATTACAATAAATGAATGAATGAAAGGAGGAAAGCATGAGCGAATGAACGAACGAACGAATGAACGAACGAACGAACGAACGAATGAATGAATGAATGAAAGAAGGAAAGCATGAGCGAATGAACGAACGAATGAACAAACAAAAACAAAAGAATGAATGAATAAATGAATGAATGAAAGGAGGAAAGCATGAGCGAATGAACGAACGAACGAACGAATGAATGAATGAATGAATGAATGAATGAATGAATGAAAGGAGGAAAGCATGAGCGAATGAACGAACGAACGAATGAACGAACGAATGAATGAATTAATGAATGAATGAAAGGAGGAAAGCATGAGCGAATGAACGAACGAATGAATGAATGAATGAATGAACGAAAGGAGGAAAGCATGAGCGAATGAATGAACGAATGAACGAACGAATGAATAAATGAATGACTGAAAGGAGGAAAGCATGAGCGAATGAATGAACGAACGAATGAATAAATGAATGAATGAAAGGAGGAAAGCATGAGCGAATGAATGAACGAACGAATGAACGAACGAATGAATGAACGAAAGGAGGAAAGCATGAGCGAATGAACGAACGAACGAATGAATGAATAAATGAATGAATGAAAGGAGGAAAGCATGAGCGAATGAATGAACGAACGAATGAACGAACAAAAATGAATGAATGAATGAATGAATGAAAGGAGGAAAGCATGAGCGAATGAATGAACGAATGAACGAACGAATGAATGAATGAAACAAAGCATGAACGAATGAATGAACGAATGAATGAATAAATGAATGAATGAAAGGAGGAAAGCATGAGCGAATGAATGAACGAACGAATGAACGAACGAATGAATAAATGAATGAATGAAAGGAGGAAAGCATGAGCGAATGAACGAACGAACGAATGAATAATGAATGAATGAAAGGAGGAAAGCATGAGCGAATGAACGAACGAATGAACGAACGAATGAACGAACGAATGAATAAATGAATGAATGAAAGGAGGAAAGCATGAGCGAATGAATGAACGAACGAATGAACGAACGAATGAACGAATGAATGAATAAATGAATGAATGAAAGGAGGAAAGCATGAGCGAATGAACGAATGAACGAACGAATGAACGAACAAAAATGAATGAATAAATGAATGAATGAAAGGAGGAAAGCATGAGCGAATGAATGAACGAACGAATGAACGAACAAAAGAACAACAAAAATGAATGAACGAATGAATGAATAAATGAATGAATGCATTTGTTATTAGTAATATAATTGCAAGTAAATCATGTCTGATGAACTTTAATAATTCTAAAAAAACACCAACATTTTCTTAAAATATATAACAATGTATAACATAGTTGATGACATTTTCTTAAAATCATTCTTAATAAAATCTATTATATGAGAAGCAAACTTGCAAGAAATATTAAGATTATATTTTTGGAGAATATATTTTTTTAAGAATTTTTTTTCTAACCGTAATATTATAAAGTTATAAAAACAGCATAATTATATTTCTTATATGTTATTATTAATATAACGGAAGAGTCATGTCTGATGAACTACCATAACTACAATAAATACAAATAATGATGATGATGATGATAATAATAATAATTACATTATTTTAAATTTATTGCAAAAATGTTAAGTTTTGCATTAAAAACAAAAACCTTAAAATAAAAATCTATCTGAGAAGCAAAATTGCATGAGATATTAAGACTGTAGAGAATGTCTAGAATCAAGTTAATTTTTCTAAATATAACATTATAAAGTTGGAAAAACAGTATAATAATTATATTTCTTAAAGTATTATTATTACTATACATAAATAGTTGATTCAATACATTTTTTGTAATATATTTGCAATAAAAAAATCTGATGAACTACCATAATTAAAAAAAAATCTTATTTTTTCTATTAAAAAGATATAAACATCTTTCAAATAAAATATATTAGAGAAGCAAGCTTGAAAGATATATAAAGACTATATTGTTTTCAGAGACTATAACTTAAATTAAGTTAATTTTTCTAACTCTAAAATTATGAAGTGAGAGAAACAGTATTAATAATTATATCTCTTATAGTTTCATTATTATTAATACAATAAATAAATAGTTTATTCAATAAATGTATTCTTAGTAACAAGTAAACAAGAAAAATCATGCCTGATGATCTGCCATAATAACAATTCATTAAGGTTTTGCATTAAAAAAATATGTAAAATCCTTTAAAAATAAATAAAACTATTTGAGAAGCAAAACTGCGTGAGATATGTTTTCACACAATATATCTTGAATTAAGTTCAACATTTATATTTATGATTAAAAGTTGGAACAAGTTGTCCTTTTCCTCCCTGTTGGATTTTTTTTCTCTTTCTTTTCTTAGTCATAATTCAAACAAAATTTACATTTATGACTAAAGCTACATTCTTAATGCAAGCTGCCAATAGGGTGAGAAAATACATTGAATTTTGTCCTTGACTGCTCATCAAATCAAACTTTCTGGTATTTTAGAGGTCAATTACTGCATGAACACATTCAAATCAAGAAAAATGATAAATCAAAATACTGCCATTTGACGTCGAAAGCAAAAGCCACTTGAGAAGCTGAACTCGACCAGCAGTGAAAGGAGCTCCTCCGGTCGTGCTCGCTGTGCTTTGGCATTTTCATTAAAAATGAAAGCAATGAGGTTGGCCGTGATTACAGAAATGTCATTTTTTGTTACATTTAAACCCTTCTGTATTTCTAATGGCCGGAAAAGGGCAAATTTTAGAGCAGGAGCCTTGGAACGGCTCAAAATCCAGAGAGAGCGCAGTGCAGTTATTTTTCACTCTCCACACCAAATGTCCTTTCTGTCGAGATAAAGACACAACTGTGTTCATAGTATCTCTTTACCCTAAGGGCAAGACATGATGGTTTTTCCTCTATTTATCACCTGAAAAAGACGAAGCGAGTAAGCGCGCGCGAGAGAGAGAGAGCCTGTCTGCAGTTTGATATCACAGAGCCTATCAAACGCACAGAAATTATATGTCACTCTTCTTCAGCAGATAGGATTCTGCGGCGAGCCGAAGGCCTGCCAGACTTTCTGACAGTAAAACTCCAGTCTGGAAGCATCGTGCCAAGACTTCGCAAAGAAGCCGCCCTGATAACTCCTTCTGGACAGCACAGAAAAGTCCATCTCCTCAAGTCGACTTCTAGCGCTGGAGCGCGGTGCAATCGGTCGACGTTTGCCACGCCTGCTTTAGTAGGACTAAACCCACAGCCTTGAAAAGATTGAACTTGTATTTATTCCCAGCCCACTGAGGCATACTGAACTGTGCTTCTGTGCATGACCAGATTTCCCAGATTTGGTCTGAAATATCATATTTACTAATATCTCCAGCAATGGCGCGTGAAATGCACGCCGCACATCGATCTGCAGACGTAACTCTTCGATGAACACTCATTACGCTCTTGAGTGGAGTGTGAAAATGTAAAATACGAATGTACGAGGGAATTAATGAAAAGTGTTTCCAAACTGGCCACTCGACGCCTCATTGGCCAGCGACTCCAGATCCCATGTATTCTGCAGCGGACGAGCACAAGCTGGAATTCGCTGGGAATTCTGATTAAGACTTTGCTGCTTCTGTTTTTCCTGCAAAAAAGGACTTTATATTGTAGCAAAACCCTGGTATTTGTGTCTGAGATTGAAGTGCTTTCTCTCAACTTTAATACGACAAATTTCGACTAAAACCCAAGATGTGACGCAACTCTTACTGTACGTTCACACCGGACGCGGCGAGAGCGTCACAAGTCGCCCTGGCCACCCTGCCAGCAACGCTGTAGAAAGATTTGTAGAAGCTCTGACGCTGTGACGTAGATCGAATGCTTGTCTTGTATTTAAAGGAGCCGCAGAGCAAACAAGCACGTTAATCTTGTGCAGACTGACCACAAGTAGGGTATAAGTTAACCTCATGAAATATTTTAAATGTGAAAGTGAGAAATTGATCGATGTAAAGAACTTTATTGTAGTTACACGTTTGCTAACTAAATAAACCAATTAAAAGCCATTTGTGTGGTGTGGATTTGTGTTCATGGTTAAGTGCTAGTCTAATTTCAACATTATAGGAGACATTTACTAGCCTCGGTATTGTTTTGAGCAAATGAATTGAATTCCCGCTGAAAGACAAACATTCTAGTCCACGCATCATTTTTGTTATTTATGTCCCTGTACGCAAACAGGGACACGTCATATATGACCGGGAAACCGGCCACAGCAATTATTAACTTCTCCATTTTGCTTGGGAACTAATGTCGTCGGAACAAAAGTTTACGGGCTGCGTTCTCTGGAATCCTTTCAAGCGGAGGACTTCTACGTTCTGATTGGTTGCCGCCCAACCGCTCATCATTACCATAAAGTTGAATTCAACTCCCTCGAACTCCAACGCGCCGCTCTCGCCGGAGCTCGCCGCCGGCTCTCACGAAAATTGACTCACTTTGACGCAACGCACAGTTAGAAAGAGCGATCATGCGTCTGGAGAAAAAAGAAATGCTTAAAACTCCAGAATTGAGATCCGAATGTTAAAGCGTGAGGTTAAAGGGGTCACAAAATGGAGAAACAAAATGTTCTTGACACATTTGAGAGGTTTGCTGCAAGCTTCAGAATTCAAAACTAACTCCCAAGTTTAAAATATGAATTACTATTTTCTATTTTTCCAAAACCTGGATTTTAAATCGGGACAAACTTGACTTCACAATTTCTCCTTAACATGCGTCATCATTCGAGGCTCACAAAGAGTTGCAAACTTTATAAACTAACCTTGAGAAACATCAAATCTGAAGCTGCATTTGATGAGCATGATGGGCTGTGATCGGTGTAATACGTACAGACGTGCTTTACTGCTGTTTATGCATGAGTGAATCAAGCCAGTGACTAAACGATCAACTTCACTCGGTTCCTGTCAGTACAAGACCAGCCGTTCTCTATATCGTTAATATACAGAGAGCGATCCAAGATCAGTCTCTTTATAATCGCTGGAGCAGCAGGAGTCTGTCAGTGGTTTGATTTCTGATTGTGCATCAGTAACAGTTTACACTACTCAACAAGTCTCTGAATTATTTACATGGTGTTTCCACTGTGTAGGTTATGATGGAGGTATTCGAACATTGAATCGTGTAGATATGACTGTGTTTGGCTACATTGTAGCATTGCAATCTTTCATGCAAAAGACGTCTATCTAACTATAATGCTATAATCAACACTTTTCACATTTAGGTAATATTGGTGGCTTTTTCAAGAGAGTTCACATGTAATGCTCTTTTCATATGCAAAGATGTTAGCCAATCACAGCAGGGGGCGTTTACATTGCGACTCACAGCAGACACGCCCCTTTCAACAAATCAGAGGGCTAAAAATGACCATTTGTATCTAAATAATGAGCGTTTTGATCATTTAACCTCACAAAATATTATAAAATAATTTCAAAATGCATTTCATGACTCCTTTAATGTTCAGAAATGAATTGACACTTGCTTAGCTTTTGTTATCTAATGCAAAGGCATAGAGACATTTTTAGGCGTCAATATACTTGTAAAGCACGGTTTCTTAACTCTCGTGCTGGAGAGGATTTTCTTTTCCCCAGAAATGCTAGTTAATAGCACTGGAATAAAACATATGAATTGTGCTCACACATGGTATAACAACCTCCCTTTAAAAAGGGATCATTTCTGTAGTTTTTGGGGATTTGTCTGTCACACTTGTGGGTGGTTTCCATTAAAAAATTACTGGCCAGCAAAAGAAGCTTAGACATTTCATTGTATACTTTATTAGATTGAGTCTTTTATTATCAACTTGTTTTCTTTCAATTAGCACAGGTTTAACATTTCTTGATTGTAGGTCTCATTGGTTTTGGAGTGAATATTGCAAAAAAGTTTTTCCATAAATAATGCATTTTTCACTCAAAACCTGCGATGCATGATCTCAGATCAACATGGCCTCTGATCAAGAAATACAAGACCTGCGCTAATTGAAAGAAAGCGAGTTGATAAAAAGATTGAATCAAAGCTTTGGGGACAATGTAGCATAATGACAGATTTACAAGCAATATTTACCACATTAACACCACATTAGCTAAAGGACTTTCAGCACAGCACAAGGTTTAAACTGATTTCTGCGTCAATCTGTAATGCAAAAACGATGTAAATCGTTAGGGTTATTCGTTATGCTGTGTTCTATATAAACACAGTAACTGCTTTAGCTTCATTATCTCAGCATTAACGCATAATACTTCAGCAAACACCATATTAAACTGAAAACCATCCCTCTGTTTTGACTTTAAGGGAATTAACTCTGTAATTTGGGTACAGAATTTGGGCCACTTGACTGAAACTCATTAGCGATTGATGGAGTGCAGTAAACCGGGTTTGTACCTGCTTCCACCACGGTAACCGTGATGTTGTGCCAGCCGGCAGTTTCCCGGTCCAGGATCTTTCCCAGAGTGATGGCGCCTGTTACAGGATCGATGTTAAAGATCTGCTCCTGGTCTGTGCTCTGGTCTATAGAGAACCTGGGAATAAAGCACAAATAAGGGTTTAGAGAGACTGAAAAATCTGATTCATGCCATCCACTCGAAACTGTCATTTTTCTTTTAATACCATTTTCAGTGGAGACGGTCAAGCAGTAAAAAGGACATGAAAATTAATAGTTTTTTAACATAAATCCAAAATTAACAACAAAGCAGAAAATACAAAAATACATATATATATATATATTAATAAACACTACAATAATATCTAAATTACACTAAACTAACACTGGTTTTAGCTTTTAGTTTTAGTTAATTTGGGGCTTTAATCTAAACTAAACTAAAGTGAGAAATGTTGCCTTCACATCTAGTTGAAATATATTTTTAAATATATATTTTCTGCGTAGTGCTTATTTCAAACCTTTATTTATGTAAGTTTGTGTCAAATACATAAAAAGACAGAGCATCAGGCTTATGTTTTGTGAATCGCACAAACTTAATCCAAGACAAAAATGACTTTATGATCATCATAATATAATTATGTTAACATCTAGTCACGAATTGTGAGGACAAACTAGAGTCAGTACTTCAACTGTCCTATCCAACAAATGATTGATATTTCATACAGTGCTTTGATAAAGCATATATATATTGTATCCCGTGTGGAATACAAACACCACTGACAGAGAGATGAGGAGACAAAACTCAATGAGGGTTTTGATTTGTCCCTCCGACTCGCCGTACTCTCTTCGTTTTTATAAGACCCTTGTGGGTTTAATGTCAGCTTCTGCAGTTTTAAACTTTATATGGAATACAAATTCATCTGAATTAATTCACTTCTTATTTTACCTTGCGCTTATTACTCTGTGCCAATAGGTTGAGGCGACGCTTTGGAAAAAGTTAAACTGCCCAAAGGGAGATGGAAGAAAAGAAGCTATTAAAGTCGAGGTGCAGAAGATCCTGAATTTGGGCCACGGAATTATTTATTCTTCTTGGCTTTTAATTGTCATGGAAGCACAAGTCCAGTGTGTGTTGATTTAAAAAAGGCCTTGAGTTGTTCAACTTCTGCATGCATTAATGTACGGCTGCATTCGAAAACATTCTTCATGAACAAATACACAAAAACAAATACTTGTACTGAAACATTATTTAGTCTGCCGCTCATGCCAGCATGGGAATAATACATCTGGTTGCTTAGAAAACTAACAGCACAGCTCTGTCCTTAGACTCAATGTCACCCAAACTCTAGTAAACTTTAAGAAAAGTAAACATTTACGCTATACAAAAACTGATTTTCTTGCACAGCATTTTTTACTTGCTTTGCAGTACAAATATCTAAACATTCTTAAGTCAAGATACAGATACAGTGAAGATTATTTTGCTTCTTTACTTGAAAAAAATAAAGGAATGGCAAATGAACATTTGCTAAAGATGTGCCCACCCTCAGGCCACCCAAGATGTAGATGAGTTTGTTTCTTCATCAGATTTGGAGAAATGTAGCATTGCATCACCTGCTCATGAATGGATGCTCTGTAGTGAATGGGTGCCGTCAGAATGAGAGTCCAAACAGCTGATAAAAACATCACAATAATCCACAAGCAATGTTGACCAAGTGGTGTGGACTACTTGTGTGAATTGTGATGTTTTTATCAGCTGTTTAGGCTCTCATTCTGACGGCACCCATTCACTGCAGAGCATCCATTGCTGAGACAGTGATGGAATGCTACATTCCTCCTGAGGGTGAAATGAGGGTGAACACATTGTCAGCAAATTTTCATTTTTGGGTTAACTATTGCTTAAAGTGAGCTTGTACTTAAAACAAGAAAAATCTACCAATGGTATAAGAAAAATAAACTTAATTCAAAGGGGAAATTAGTTGTCTTACCCCATCGGCAGATATTTATTAATGTTTTAAGCATAAAGTCCCTTGATTGATTGAAAAAAAATCTAATTAAAATTGTGCTTCTCAAATAAATGCATCTTGATTCAAGAATATTTAGCTGTTTTCCTGAAAAACAAGCCAAACACACTTTTTATAAAGTCATTTCTTGCAGTGTCTAAAGCAAAAATAGAGATTTAAATGTAGCACAGGTATCAATGTCTCTCTTGGAGCTCATAAAAAGCCACCGCCGAAGGAAAACAAACACATATTTCCTGTCCAAATAGCAGGAGTGTGTTTTTCCAGCAGGTATAGTGCTCTCCGAGGGCTCCATGCGTCCGCCGTCCCGCTGGTATTGGGTGGTTCGGGCGCGGGAGAGAGTGATGGGGTTCTGGGCAAAGCCCCTGTTTGCTCGCCGAGTCCAATGGAGATGAATAAAGTGGTACTGATGGGCACGGGCTCCACGCCATACGCCGACGTGTGCCAGCCAACCAGCAGAGTTTCCAGCCACTGTGCTGTGCTTTATAACACCTGGAGCACTTTGAGCGCAGCCTCATGCATTTTTAATGGAGGTAATTTGCAAAGGCTACGTGTATGTGTGAGAGAGAGAGACTATACGTCCAGCCAAAGCCTTTTACTTCCCTTGTGCGTCACCTTTGAGCTGCGGCAATGAGTGAATAATATTTCTGCACGCTGATGGCTCTGGGGAATAAAAAGCTCTATCAGGTTGTGGAATTGCGTGACTGAAATACAGGGCGGGCGTCTTTGATAATGGCCAGGGTTCGCTACGCAATTCAGACGACGCGGCCGCGGACCACCTGCAGTCCGTTCACTGACCGTCTGATGTACGTTATATACAGAAACATTACTCTAACAAACTCTAATTTGACTGACTCACAAAGGGGACTTCATCAGCTCGACTGGAAACAAATGACCATTGCTAAAGATTAACAGGTTATTGTCATAACCTGGTCTTAATTTGTGCCGGAACAAGACGATCCTGCAACTCCTGATTTAGTGGATATATCACCTCTGCAGCCTCTGAAAGAAAACTGTTCCATGACCTGAACATTTCAAACTATGTGGTTATTGTTAACTAAAACATGAAAAATTTAATAAATAAACAAATAAGTAAATAAATAATTACAATTAAATAAAAAAGGATGAATAAAATAAAATATTAGGTGAAAAATGTAATGTAATTTCTAGAAATTTAGAAATTAATTAATAAATAAAAAAAGAAATTGCCTTGAAAAAAAAGATATATATATAAAAAAAATACAAATATTCACAAAAGAACAAAATTACTACAACTAAAACTGAAAATATAAATATAAAGCAAATTTAAATATTAATAAATACTAGCATTCATGTATATAGTATTAATCAATTATTAAAACATTTATAAATTATATAAATAATACTAAACACTGAAAAAACAGCAACAACAATAAACGTATGGTAATATTCAATTCAATTCAAGATTATTTGTATAGCGCTTTTTATGATACAATCGTTGCAAAGCAACTTCACAGGAAATTAAGTTTCTAAAATAGATTTATATTGTAGAAACTCAATCTAATTAACTTATGGCAAAATTTGGTTAATTCAGTATAATCGCTGATGGTTGGCTTCCTCTGAGGGGTCGTCATCATCTCTTCTCAGGTGTAATATATACATATATTTAGATTATAATTTTATAGTAAGTTACAGTAATTATGATTTTGGCAATATAAATGTAAAACAAAAACAGTGATGCTGTTTTGGTTGCTATTGTTTATCCTATGTTAAATCTGTCACATCATCTCAAATCAGAAATCTATGAAAATCTATTTTGCGCTGTAATTATATTATTTTCTATGAATAATTGAAAAATTGAATAAAAACTCAAAATGTAAATCAGTTCCTAAATCAATGCTATACGTAAATGTAGGCATCACAGCAATGTGAAATTATGAAGAAAAGCATTTAATACAGTTTATTAATAAATAAAACTTACAATCGTCTGAAATCTGATAACGATGCATTATGCATCTTTCACAATTTCCAAGAGTTTTCTGTACTTCTGTACTTAATTTCTGGACCTAAGTGCTTCTCCGTGCCAGGTTGTTGCAGTTTAATCTATTTATGATAAACCTGCCCGTTAAAGTCATATAAAAACAAACTGTGCTCGATCACTTAACATGTCAGTCACGCTCTCTTCACGCATACGTGTGCGGTTCCTGGCCGCAGTGTGAACCAGACTTTATGCCTGAAGTCACCGGTCTGGACACGCAAGACTACACAACAGCAGACATTGACATGCTTCCCAAGGCCTGGAGGTGAAGAGGCTTTGCTGGACGGCACGCATGTGTGTGTGTGTTTGTAAAGAAGGATGGCAGGTTGATAACTGTGCGTGCCATGATGCCCATAGCGTAATGGGAAAAGCCTCCGGCCAGCACATTCCAAGAGCCACACTTTGTTACGCGTCCGTGACTCCATATATCTCCAGTAATAGGCTCCTCAATGAAGGAAATTGATCCTTGTCTAAACTAAGAAGAAGTGGACTGTGGCCAGGGTGTGAACACACACACTAATGCACAAATACACACATAAACAAACTCGTTTGCCTTTTCACTTTATCTCATTGAGGCTCAGAGTCACTGAAGTTGTGCATTGTGATAAAATAGCTGATGAAGCACCGTCGCTGCCAAGCTTAATGATGTATTTAAATTCAAAACCGCTGTAAGATCTATAGCACCAGAGTTGTGCAACAAAGTTTTGCCCATGCAACAATTTGTTCTCGAAACGTCTGGGCATATTACTACGAAATATTTCAGGCCTGAAGTTCTGCAGTCTTTCCTTCACATGATTTATACAGAAATCACTCAAATGTGTTGATTTTCTGCTCAAGAAACATTGCTTAATATTACGATGATGAAAACTGTTGTGTTGCTTAATATCATAACCATATAAATGCCTTTACTGACACTTTTGATCAATGAAATGCATCCTCACTGAATAAAAGGATTTCTTGCTTTTTTTAAAAAAAAATTATAAAAATGACAGAAACATGAGAAAGTTACTAAAAATAATACTAAAATTTCAATGAAAACAATTATTTACTAAATTAATAATAGCTATACATTCTTTAAACATATGTAAAAAAAAAAATAGTCATTAGTATGTTTCTTTCTGAAACTGAAAATATCACAATAATAGCTATACATTATATGAAAGCATATAAATAATACTAATAAAATAACTTATAGTCATTGTTCTTTCAAAAACAAATAAACTATATAAGCACAACAAACAATACTAAAACTTACACTAAAATAAGGAAAAATAAAAAGTAATTAGGAGAATGTTGGCAACATTCATGTACATTGTGAAACAAATGAAGTATTGCTGTTTTTAATGTACATACACACACACACACACACACACACACACACACACACACACACACACACACACACACACACACACACACACACACACACACACACACACACACACACACACACACACACACACACACACACACACACACACACACACACACACACACACACACACACACACACACACACACACACATGTTGGACACAGAAAATCTAAGAACATTTTGTACTGTAAACTCTATTTTGTGTAAGAAAATAACAATTATTCCATATATGACATATTTCCAAATGTAATCTTACCCTAAATGATCTTGCAAGTGTAAATTCAGATGGGCTGCACTGTACCTGATGGGGACGTTATCCATATCCGGGTCTTTGGCGGTCACAATCCCGACCAGCGCACCCAAGCGAGCGTCTTCCTGAACCTCCATGATGGTGCCGGTCGGAGGGATGAAGATGGGAGGCTCGTCCACATCCGACACACTGACCCGCACGATGGTTTGATCCCGGAAAGAGCCGAGATCCACGAAACGAGGGTCCACGTGTTTGTTCACAGCCTCCACGACCACATTATGAGAGCGCTTGTTCTCAAAGTCTAGAGGCTGAAATGAAGGAGACATTTAGAAACTATAAAGACGACAATACACACATTCTACGGCTTCAAACTATTTTAGTGTAACTGTGCAAACGTCCAGCTTCAGCTTGTGCTTCACGAGTCCCTTTGCTGTCAGATCTGGACTGATTTTGATCAAGTAAACGTCAGAATAACTGCAGTAATATCTCCAGATGAACTCAGCTTTACTTGATTCTCCATCAATCATGTTTTAGTCTCAAATCTGATCATCAGGATCTTTACTTTCACTGAATGATCTTCATCTCACATCTTCTGAGGAGCGTTTATTTCTTCATCTCTCAATCAGCAGTGCATTATATGTCTGGATCATTTACATCTCATCTTACTGAGACATATTACTGGAGATATAGAGTGACGACTGATATTTATATGTGTTTTTACTGTTACAAAAATCTGACTTGATCTTTTTGTCCATATAAATAACAGCATCTGCACCAAAATTCATATACATATGCATACATACACGGTTTCCATATGCATGTATATACAGTATATATATATTGTGTTCCTGTGGCTCAGTGGTAGAGCATTGCGTTAGCAGCACAAAGGTTGTGGGTTCGATTCCCAGGGAACACACATACTGACAATACAAATGTATAACCTGAATGCACTGTAAGTCGCTTTGGATAAAAGCGTCTGCTAAATGCATAAATGTAAATGTAAATATATTCATCTTATTTTTTTATTTCTTTGTTAGAATACACTTCTGTATATTAAACCAGTTTGGTGCTGTGTTGAATCACCACTTGATGTTAAAACTCACTAGCTAACACCAAACACCATACGGCCCCATGTGAAGGGCAGGACGACCTTCGGAGCGTGAAATGTCTTCCATCTACCTTTTTGATGGTGATGACGGCCTCTTGTGTATCTCCATCAGTGGAGACTCTGAACAGCTCTCCGCCCTCCTCGTCTTTGATCAGGTAACTCATATCCGTATTCTCGCCCATGTCTGCATCTGTCGCGATCACCCGGCCGATCGACGTCCCAACGGCCACCCCCTCCGAGACCGAAAACTGATACATCTCTGTGAGAGAAACAGAGGACGTTACTTTCAGAGCGGTGTCCATTCATGTTGACACACTGAGGATGCATGCATATTAGGGATGGGGAATACAGCAAAAGAAAAATAAATCCTTTGATCATATTTAAATATTAAATAATAAATATATATACAGTATACTGTGAAATATTTAGTTTCTCGGTATGTGTGTATTTGCTCCGAATGGCTTAAAGGGGTGCTTTTTTTAATTAAAAGAAAAGAGTTTAAATATTTTTTCACTAAATATCCTATTAATTTTATATGCACCAATAAAACAGTGCATAGCACTGTAATTCTTATGCTCATCAAGGCTGCAATTATTTGATTAAAATACAGCAAAAACCATTAAAATTGTGAAATATTATTGCAATTTAATATAACAGTTTTCTATGTGAATTTATTGTAAAATGTAATTTATTTCTGTGAATGCGCAGCTGAATTTTCAGCATCATTACTCCAGTCTTCAGTGCCACATGAGCCATCAGAAAATCATTCTAATATGCTGATTTACTGCTTATTGAACATTTCTGATTATTAATAATGTTGAAAACAGTTTTTGTGGAAACTTAATGTGCAGAATGTTGTGCCCATCACAATGTCTGATTATCTTGAGTTATAAAATATTATGAGTCATACTATTACATTTTTAATGGATATGAATATGTTTGATTATTTTCAGGCATCACCCCAGACAGATGTTACGCTGTAGTCGGCACGCGTGTGTTTGACTTATATATCGTATCGGAGGCCAGCGCTGTGCCTTGACCCTGAATAGAGCGGCTGTAATACACATCACAGGCTCAGACAAATAAAAAGCACTTTGTCTCATTGTTCACATCAGAGCAGAGCAGAGCGTGTGGCCAATGCTTTAATACATTTCATGTCTGGATGCAGGACTCGTGTGTGTGTGTGTGTGTGTGTGTGTGTGTGTGTGTGTGTGTGTGTGTGTGTGTGTGTGTGTGTGTGTGTGTGTGTGTGTGTGTGTGTGTTTTCAGCCACACCGTATATATAGAGCAATGAAACACGTTGGTGTATTATGTTCCCTTTTCAGCTGTTCTTCCATCCTCCCTTTCCATTTCCTCCAGAGGAAAAGCAGCATTAGCTTTATTACAGCAAAGAGACTCGCTGCAATACTGTCTCAGATGCCCTGATGTCTGTTTTTCTCCATATTTCGATGACTCTCTCCTCTTTTTTCCCCTCTCATTCTCCACAAAAGCCTCATTTGTGCCAGTTGTGCTCTAGCATCTAATTCATTAAGCTGCTTTTCGTATTGTGGGCCCAACTGAAATCTTTATACCCTGTTATGACACATACTGCACTCAGGCATATTACCTACATTACATATATTACAGACTGTACATTATGTAAGGCCGGGCTGCTTATTAAAGCGAGGTTTGACATTGTGTTGTGTTGCTGTTGAAACACCTTCAAATTAAATAGCGCAACAGTCGACTTCTGGATGTAAACAGACCATTTATTTTCTCCATAGAGAAATCAATTCTTAACGATTATGAATCAATCTTTCTAGATGGATGTAGCTGGAGCTCTGAGGTTAAGAGATGACATGTGACTCTAGTAAACACAAGTCAGCCTGATTTGAAGATTATTTTAAGAAACATTCAGAATGTGTCAATGAATCATTCATTTTAATGAATCAGTTCAAAACTCAATGAAATTATTAATGTGAGTCATTGCATGTTTAGTGGCATTCGACATATTTTAAAATGTTTTAATATAAAATGTAATATAATGCATGCACACTATCGTTCAAACGTTTGGGATCAGTCTTTTTTTAGGAAGAAATATATTTGTATTCAAAAGGACACTGAATTGATTAAAAGTGACATTTGTGATGTTACAAAATATTTATATTTCAAATAAATGCTGTACTTTTTCAAACTTTCTATTCATCAAAGTATCTTGAAAAATAAAATGTATCACAGTTTCCACAAAAATATAGATCAGCACAATTGTTTTCAATATTGGTGATAATTTGAAATATTTCTTGAGCAGCAAATCAGCATATTAGAATGATTTCTGAAGATCATGTGACACTGAAGACTGGAGTAATGATGCTGAAAATACAGATTTGATCACAGCAATCACTATTTACTATATACTAATATTTTCAATCAATGATACTATTTCACAGTTTTTTATCAAATAAATGGAGCCTTGGAGAACATAAGAACATTTTTAAAAACCTTACCATTACCAAACTTCTGAATGGCAGAGTAGATTAAATTAAGTCACATCAACTTAACACCGATATGATCAACCTGTACTGTACACACGCTATATTACAGAGTTTCTAACCAATAGAAATCCCTGTCAAACAGGTCTTTCAGACAGTGGAATCATTTCGAGTTTGAAGGCTGGAAGGATTTGGACTGGACTTCAATGTTTCTGACCAAACACATACGACTGACAGGCTCTGACTGACGGGACGTTTGATAGACCTTCAGAACTGACAGCAGAGGTTTAGTGGCGTTCACACTCACAGCCATTTGCAGCAACAAAAAAAGCCATCAGTTTCAACGAGAGTCGGTGTTTTAAAGGAATAGTAACCTCAAAACTTCTGTCATCAGTTGCTCATCTTCACAAAGATGATTTTGACAACTGTTTTCAATATAACGAAAGGAACAAATCACCCAAAAATGTAAATATGCTGAATGGAATGAATTGATCCTCTGTAGTGAATGGGTGCCGTCAGAATGAGAGTCCAAACAAAACATCACAATAATCCACAAGTCATCCACACCACTCCAGTCCATCAGTTAACATCTTGAGAAGACAAACGAGACAAATCCATCATGAAGATGTTTTTAACTTCAAACCATTGCTTCCAACTAAAATATGTGTCCATAATTAATCCATAATAATGCGTCCTCCTGTAGCAAAGTCCATCTCCTGTTGTCTCTCACATTAAAATCCACACATATTTGTTTTAAACTGTTTTGGATTGTTTTGTGCTTGATCTGTGCGGATTTCTCTCCTGTTTCAGATAACTTTTTATTATTATTTTTTTATTGGAGGAAGCACTATTATGGAGAGAGGAATAAGTTAAAGTTAAAACATCTTAATGATGGATTTGTTTCTTTGGCTTCTCAAAACATTAACTGATGGAGTGGTGTGGATTACTTGTGTATCATTGTGATGTTTTTATCAGCTGTTTGGACTCTCATTCTGACGGCACCCATTCACTGCAGGGGATCCATTGCTGAGCAAGTGATGAAATTACACATTTCTCCAAATCTGATGAAGAAACAAACTTGTATGGCCTGAGGGTGAACACATTTTTTTTTTTAATAATTTTTGGGTGAACTATTCCTTTAGGACAACATAAGCATCATCTTATCAATATAGAGTATGCATATTGGATATAGCAATGAAACACCCAATTGAGACTGGAAAACACAAATACTAACTAAAACTAACCACCCTTTTTCTCTATAGAAGAGACTCTACAAGTAGATGAATGTCCACGAGCAAATTCAAATAGCAACATTCGTCTCACAGCCTGCTTGTGTCACTTCGGCAATACAAAACTCTATTAGTTTGTTCCAAATGATCAATTTTCAAGTAGTGTCTGCTTGTGCTGCATTCTCTCTTAGCAGGGACAAATTCTGGGCTTTATTAGTTTATAGCTGGAGCTGCTCAATGATTCCACCGCATTAGTCGTCTCAAAGTGAGCCAAAGCAAACAGAGCTGTTCTGTTCCAGCATTAAAGACAATGCAAAAGTCTTTTGAGCACTTAAACAAATCATTTAAAATATTAATAACTACAAGGATTTTATCAAGGTTGCCACTTTCAGTTGCACAAAGAGAGCTCTACTTTTTCACATAACATGTGCAACAGATTTTATGGATAAACTGCCATTTATGATCTTTGCTGACTGATTATTGATCAATGTTATCAATAAATGAGACCTTATTGTAAAGTGTTACCCATTTGTCAACGTCTATGTCTTTTTTAGGCTTGGAAATCACAATTGTTAAATGTCCAAGACCATTTGGTGAAGAACTAAAACATTAACTCGAACTAAAAATATAAAAAATAGATTTCATTGATTGAAATAAAGCTGCAATACAATAAAATCTAAATATTAGACAAAAAATATAAAAATAATAATAATTTAGAAATGTTGCCTGGGCAATTAACAAAAACAAAATAAGTTAAAGTACTACAATTACTAAAACTGAAATAAAAAATTATTAAAGCTAAAAAAAAAAAAAAAAATTAAAAAATGACAGAAGCACAAAACATTTACTTAAATGAAAAGCTAAAAACATTTAAATATAAAAAAGATAATTCAAAATATGAATAAATGCTACAAGATAATATAAATATCACTAAAATAAAATTAGAAATCTTCTCTTGGCAAGCTTAATAGGAAAAAATCTTAATAAAAACAACTTCATTAAAAAAGTTACTAAAATTACTAAAAATGAAATAAGAGTAAATTATAACGGATTATAAATATTAAATATGACAAAAGCACATAACAAAATGACCTGAAGGTAACCTAAAATTTTAATGAAATTTGAAAAAAACAAGAAGGTAATTCGAAATATTAATAATAGTATATACATAATACTAAAATCATACAAATTAGGAATTTGCAACAAACTGAATAATTCTGATCTATCGCATTATCTAATGTTAACATATGAGACCTTATTCTAGAGTGTTACCCATTTATTAACCTTTATGGCTTGGACATCACAATTTTAAATTTTGCAAGGGCATTTTTGTGAGCATGTGCTGAATAATCTGTCAGCCGGCTGTTCTGATGACAGCGTATTCTCTCAAAGAACATGTGGTGAAGCACACTCACTCTGAGGGAAGCGCGGAGGGTTGTCATTAACATCCGTGATCACTATGGTCACTGTGGTGGAACCGGAGAGGCCGCCCATTTGGCCTGCCATATCTGTTGCCTTGACAACCAGCTCATAGCGGTCCTCCGTCTCCCGATCCAGATCCGCCACGGCCGTCCGGATCACTCCTGAAGACCAAAGAAGAAGAAGAAGAAAGAGAAGTGGATTGATGGGTGTTTAAAGGTCTCACGAGCAGCTTTACATGTCTGAAACCACTAATACTTCTTCCTATGCTCTTAGAATTAACTTCAATTCAAAGAAACTATTATGCAATTAAAGAGCTACCTTGAAAAACAATTGAGTTCCTTTTGCCGTGGTTTCCAATTAGCACTCGATATGAATATAAATGTAAAGGAGAACTTATTGGACTCATTTGAAATTCTAAACGCCATAAGACTTTGTAGGCGAGCAGTTCACCAGTTTGACATTAGCGGTGTTCACACACCACCAGCGTTTGGGACTGATGACTGTATTTCACTCAAACGTCCATCCGTACAATGTTTTGCAGAAGTGGATCACATCTGTGTGAACAAGCAGCTGATGTGAGGCTCCTTTTTGAGATTCATAACAATTAAATATCTGCATTTTAACCCAAACAATACTATTCAAAATAGTTTTTGTTTACTGAAATACAAATATAAATATTGGATGAAAAAAAAATGGAAAGTTGCCTTGGCAGTTAACTGAGATTGAAGTACTGAAATAAAAACCGAAGAAAACAAAAATCAATATATATATATATATACACACACAGTCATGGCCAGAAATGTCGGCACCCTTGGTAAATATGATCAAAGAAGGCTGTGAAAATCTTCTGCATTTTTAATCCTTTTGATCTTTTATTAAAAAAAAATCACAAAAAATCTAACCTTTCATTGGATAATAAAATTGGGGGGAAATATCATTATGAAATAAATGTTTTTCTCAAATACACATTGGACACAATTAACGGCACCCTTTTATTCAATACTTTTTGAAACCTCCATTTGCCAAAATAGTATAGGATTGTTCTCCTATAATGCCGGATGAGGTAGAGAACACCTGACCGGATCAGAGACCATTCCTTCATCCAGAATCACTCCAGATCCTTCAGATTCACAGCACTCCAGATCAGATTCACAGTCAGTTCACCTCACTCATCTTCTATCCAGAATCACTCCAGATCCTTCAGATCCTTCAGTTCACAGGGTTCAGGTCATCAGAGACCATTCCTTCATCCAGAATCACTCCAGATCCTTCAGATTCACAGCTTCTCCTCTTCAGTTCACCTCACTCATCTTCTACAGGGTTCAGGTCAGAGAACACCTGACACGAGATCAGAGACCATTCCTTCATCCAGAATCACTCCAGATCCTTCAGATTCACAGCTTCTCCTCTTCAGTTCACCTCACTCATCTTCTACAGGTTCAGGTCAGAGAACACCTGACACGAGATCAGAGACCATTCCTTCATCCAGAATCACTCCAGATCCTTCAGATTCACAGCTTCTCCTCTTCAGTTCACCTCACTCATCTTCTACAGGGTTCAGGTCAGAGAACACCTGACACGAGATCAGAGACCATTCCTTCATCCAGAATCACTCCAGATCCTTCAGATTCACAGCTTCTCCTCTTCAGTTCACCTCACTCATCTTCTACAGGGTTCAGGTCAGAGAACACCTGACACGAGATCAGAGACCATTCCTTCATCCAGAATCACTCCAGATCCTTCAGATTCACAGCTTCTCCTCTTCAGTTCACCTCACTCATCTTCTACAGGGTTCAGGTCAGAGAACACCTGACACGAGATCAGAGACCATTCCTTCATCCAGAATCACTCCAGATCCTTCAGATTCACAGCTTCTCCTCTTCAGTTCACCTCACTCATCTTCTACAGGGTTCAGGTCAGAGAACACCTGACACGAGATCAGAGACCATTCCTTCATCCAGAATCACTCCAGATCCTTCAGATTCACAGCTTCTCCTCTTCAGTTCACCTCACTCATCTTCTACAGGGTTCAGGTCAGAGAACACCTGACACGAGATCAGAGACCATTCCTTCATCCAGAATCACTCCAGATCCTTCAGATTCACAGCTTCTCCTCTTCAGTTCACCTCACTCATCTTCTACAGGGTTCAGGTCAGAGAACACCTGACACGAGATCAGAGACCATTCCTTCATCCAGAATCACTCCAGATCCTTCAGATTCACAGCTTCTCCTCTTCAGTTCACCTCACTCATCTTCTACAGGGTTCAGGTCAGAGAACACCTGACAAGAGATCAGAGACCATTCCTTCATCCAGAATCACTCCAGATCCTTCAGATTCACAGCTTCTCCTCTTCAGTTCACCTCACTCATCTTCTACAGGGTTCAGGTCAGAGAACACCTGACAAGAGATCAGAGACCATTCCTTCATCCAGAATCACTCCAGATCCTTCAGATTCACAGCTTCTTCCTCTTCAGTTCACCTCACTCATCTTCTACAGGGTTCAGGTCAGAGAACACCTGACAAGAGATCAGAGACCATTCCTTCATCCAGAATCACTCCAGATCTTCAGATTCACAGCTTTTCTTCAGTTCACCTCACTCATCTTCTACAGGGTTCAGGTCAGAGAACACCTGACAAGAGATCAGAGACCATTCCTTCATCCAGAATCACTCCAGATCCTTCAGATTCACAGCTTCTTCTCTTCAGTTCACCTCACTCATCTTCTACAGGGTTCAGGTCAGAGAACACCTGACACGAGATCAGAGACCATTCCTTCATCCAGAATCACTCCAGATCCTTCAGATTCACAGCTTCTCCTCTTCAGTTCACCTCACTCATCTTCTACAGGGTTCAGGTCAGAGAACACCTGACAAGAGATCAGAGACCATTCCTTCATCCAGAATCACTCCAGATCCTTCAGATTCACAGCTTCTCCTCTTCAGTTCACCTCACTCATCTTCTACAGGGTTCAGGTCAGAGAACACCTGACACGAGATCAGAGACCATTCCTTCATCCAGAATCACTCCAGATCCTTCAGATTCACAGCTTCTCCTCTTCAGTTCACCTCACTCATCTTCTACAGGGTTCAGGTCAGAGAACACCTGACACGAGATCAGAGACCATTCCTTCATCCAGAATCACTCCAGATCCTTCAGATTCACAGCTTCTCCTCTTCAGTTCACCTCACTCATCTTCTACAGGGTTCAGGTCAGAGAACACCTGACACGAGATCAGACTCATCTTCTACAGAGGTCCAGAGAACACCTTCCTTCATCCAGAATCACTCCAGATCCTTCAGATTCACAGCTTCTCCTCTTCAGTTCACCTCACTCATCTTCTACAGGGTTCAGGTCAGAGAACACCTGACACGAGATCAGAGACCATTCCTTCATCCAGAATCACTCCAGATCCTTCAGATTCACAGCTTCTCCTCTTCAGTTCACCTCACTCATCTTCTACAGGGTTCAGGTCAGAGAACACCTGACACGAGATCAGAGACCATTCCTTCATCCAGAATCACTCCAGATCCTTCAGATTCACAGCTTCTCCTCTTCAGTTCACCTCACTCATCTTCTACAGGGTTCAGGTCAGAGAACACCTGACACGAGATCAGAGACCATTCCTTCATCCAGAATCACTCCAGATCCTTCAGATTCACAGCTTCTCCTCTTCAGTTCACCTCACTCATCTTCTACAGGGTTCAGGTCAGAGAACACCTGACAAGAGATCAGAGACCATTCCTTCATCCAGAATCACTCCAGATCCTTCAGATTCACAGCTTCTCCTCTTCAGTTCACCTCACTCATCTTCTACAGGGTTCAGGTCAGAGAACACCTGACAAGAGATCAGAGACCATTCCTTCATCCAGAATCACTCCAGATCCTTCAGATTCACAGCTTCTTCTCTTCAGTTCACCTCACTCATCTTCTACAGGGTTCAGGTCAGAGAACACCTGACACGAGATCAGAGACCATTCCTTCATCCAGAATCACTCCAGATCCTTCAGATTCACAGCTTCTCCTCTTCAGTTCACCTCACTCATCTTCTACAGGGTTCAGGTCAGAGAACACCTGACAAGAGATCAGAGACCATTCCTTCATCCAGAATCACTCCAGATCCTTCAGATTCACAGCTTCTCCTCTTCAGTTCACCTCACTCATCTTCTACAGGGTTCAGGTCAGAGAACACCTGACACGAGATCAGAGACCATTCCTTCATCCAGAATCACTCCAGATCCATTCCAGCTTCTCCTCTTCATCCACTCATCTTCTACAGAAGAGAACACCTCAAGAGATCAGAGACCATCCAGATCCTTCAGATACACAGCTTCTCCTCTTCAGTTCACCTCACTCATCTTCTACAGGGTTCAGGTCAGAGAACACCTGACACGAGATCAGAGACCATTCCTTCATCCAGAATCACTCCAGATCCTTCAGATTCACAGCTTCTCTTCAGTTCACCTCACTCATCTTCTACAGGGTTCAGGTCAGAGAACACCTGACACGAGATCAGAGACCATTCCTTCATCCAGAATCACTCCAGATCCTTCAGATTCACAGCTTCTCCTCTTCAGTTCACCTCACTCATCTTCTACAGGGTTCAGGTCAGAGAACACCTGACAAGAGATCAGAGACCATTCCTTCATCCAGAATCACTCCAGATCCTTCAGATTCACAGCTTCTCCTCTTCAGTTCACCTCACTCATCTTCTACAGGGTTCAGGTCAGAGAACACCTGACAAGAGATCAGAGACCATTCCTTCATCCAGAATCACTCCAGATCCTTCAGATTCACAGCTTCTTCTCTTCAGTTCACCTCACTCATCTTCTACAGGGTTCAGGTCAGAGAACACCTGACAAGAGATCAGAGACCATTCCTTCATCCAGAATCACTCCAGATCCTTCAGATTCACAGCTTCTCCTCTTCAGTTCACCTCACTCATCTTCTACAGGGTTCAGGTCAGAGAACACCTGACAAGAGATCAGAGACCATTCCTTCATCCAGAATCACTCCAGATCCTTCAGATTCACAGCTTCTCCTCTTCAGTTCACCTCACTCATCTTCTACAGGGTTCAGGTCAGAGAACACCTGACACGAGATCAGAGACCATTCCTTCATCCAGAATCACTCCAGATCCTTCAGATTCACAGCTTCTTCTCTTCAGTTCACCTCACTCATCTTCTACAGGGTTCAGGTCAGAGAACACCTGACACGAGATCAGAGACCATTCCTTCATCCAGAATCACTCCAGATCCTTCAGATTCACAGCTCCATGACGGTGCTTCTTCAGTTCACCTCACTCATCTTCTACAGGGTTCAGGTCAGAGGACTGGAAAACAACACGTGGTGATGTAGGTGATGTTTGACAATTTTGTTTAAAGGTTTTCTGACCCTGAGACTCAACTATTTTCTGCAATTCTCCAGCTGTGGTCCTTGGAGAGTCTTTAGCCACTCAAACTCTCCTCCTCACCGTGCATTAGGACGATATAGACACACGTCCTCTTCCAGGCAGTTTCGTAACATGTTCTGTTGATTGGAAATTCTTAATTATTGCCCTGATGGTGGAGATGGGAATTTTCTCTGCTCTAGCTCTTTTATTAAAGCCACTTCACTAATTTGTGAAGCTCAATTATCTTTTGCTGCTCATCAGAAATATATTCTTTGTTTTCTCATTGTGATGGATGATTAAGGGAATTTGGGCTTTGTTTTGTTTTCCTCCTTATTTATATTTCTGTGAAACAGGAAGCCATGGCTGGATAATTTCATGTTCATAATCACCCCGGAGTGCTCCAAATTGTGAATATGAATGGGAATATATTTCAGATATATTTTACTCATAAGAATATCAAGGGCTACCAATAATTGTGTCCAACGTGTATTTGAGAAAAACATTTATTTCATAATTATATTTCCCCCCATTTTAAATTCTTATTATCCAATGAAAGGTTAGATTTTTGTGATTTTTTTTAATAAAAGATCAAAAGGATTAAAAATACAGATACATTTTCACAGCCTTCTTTGATCATATTTACCAAGGGTGCCGATATTTTCGGCTATGACTGTATATATATATATATATATATATATATGTGAATGACAAAAATTCAAATAAAAATTGAAAAAGCTGATTCACAATATCAATAAATGCTATAACACTATATATAGTATATAAAAGTATATATTTCTATAATAGTATAAATAGAAAAAACTAATACAAAATACAAAAGCACTACACAAAATTACCAAAACTTAAAATGAGCTTAGGTTGAATTAATACAATTACTGAATAAATGTATTACAGTAAATGACTTGCTTTTCTCCTCTAAAGCCGAGCCAAGCAGGTCCTGGAATCAAGATATTTTGGGAGTGAAATAAAGACAATGGCACTGTGTTACCCTGAAGGACTGAAATTATCCTTTGTTGCCATGGCATTGGTTAGACACAGGCATGGAAATGATGAGAACAGTAAAGGACACACGCCAGCCTAACACTCCTGCTGCGCCGCTCCTTTATTCTGTTCACATCGTAGGGAAAGCTAAAATCTGCCTTTTTTAAGAATGCAGGCAAAAGATAAGCTGAAACACCAGAACCCGTTGCGTATAACCTTTCCTCACGCTCTCGCTCTCTCTCTTCTGTCCTCAAGTCACACGAGCACGACTGGATGCAGTGAGTTTGACACGAGATGTGACAAGCCACTAAAAATCAGTGTCAGTCAAACGGCAGGAGATGACTGCAGACGTTACAGTAGCGATGAGTGAAAGATTTCATCAGCCACAATCTCACATCTACATTAAAGAGCCCATGAAATCACTATCAAAGCCTTGTGCTTATCATCCTCTGTCTGTCAGACGCACTAGTGTGAAAGATGACAAGATCAATGCAACTGTTGATAAGAGTCGTTTCTTATCTCTGCACTGATCTATAATCATTTCTGCACAGAACTATTTACGCCATGTTCTTTATTCTAAAATGGTGGTTAACATTAGTATTAATTAATTATTATTATTTAAATTTATATATATTTACATTTGAAAAGGCTATTTTTAAGATTTTGTTTTATTATTATTATTATTTTTTTTCATTGTGACATTATTTTAATCACAATTAAGTAAAGCTAAAATGCCAGTGCCATTACTGTAATAATAATAATAATAATAATAATAATGATGATGATGATGCTGCTGATGATGAAGATGTTGATAATAATAATAACAACTACAAAATATACTACAAAAAGACAACATATTTAATTTTGCATTTAAAAACATCATATTTTTAAACCATTAGGATTTTTACAATTGCAAAAAAAATTAAATAATGGAGAATAATACTTCTCCCAAATTTACATTAATGTAAACATATTTTGACACAGAAAAAGTTAGGATTTTATAGAAAATAATATCACATAATAATAATAATAATAATACAATCTTAATGGTTTAAAAATGACAATATTGTGGTGTGAAGGTCTCCAAACTGAAAATGATACAATAAAAAGCGCTGTTCCTGTAGTCAAACACCTAGAGAACAAATCCGTGGTGCTCGTTGTGGGTTTGTGCAAACAGCCTCTCGTCTGGCTGTCCATGTCAGGTTCTTTCTGCATTTCTGTGACCTTCCCGGTGAGGAAGCACTAGTCATCGGTGATGTTTGTGTGCCGGATACATCTGTGCTGCTGAAGCCACTATTCACTCTTCAGCACAGACGGCTGCTGATCTGAGGTCACAGTCTGAAGTTGTGTCGGTTCATTATGTCAAGAATAGTCTTAATTGTGTGTAGATGTGTGTTTTTAGATGTAATGTAAAGACAAGGCTACTTTCACTTTGAAAAGACGTGCTAGCTGAGAGGAGTTTCGTCAAAGCTGACTAAAAGTGATCGAGGATGGATAATCTCGATGAACTTGATGAACCTGTGATATCTTCTTCAGGGCAAAAAAGGCCATAACGTCCATAACTGAAACGTCCATAACCCCCCCCCAAAAGAAGCGCATTACACAGTGTATTGTGAGTAATTTGTGTAGGGCACCCCAGAAGTCTATGGATCATAACAACAATAACGTTTGTCTCTATATTGTCATCTGAGGAGATTACAAAGATTAAACGAGTGTTTTTTTAAACTCTAAAACATGAAATGTATTATCTGCTTTTGCTATTTTATTAAATGTAAAAAACAACCCAACTGCAGTTTGATTGTATATTACTTGAAGAATGCACAATAAAATGATTTCATTAGTTTCATTTTAGAATTTCTGAAAACACATTTATTGTTATCGGTTGTTTTCTATAAGGAACTCATCATATATATGTAATATATAGACTAAAACATATTAGAAGTATACTCTAATAATCTCATTTTATGTGTATTTTTCTGATATTTTAGGAGGAACATCGAAAAAATGAAGGCTTAAATAAAATATATATATTAATATTATAATATTATAATATAGATATTAGAATGATTTCTGAAGATCATGTGACACTGGAGACTGGAGTAATGATGCTGAAAATACAGCTTTACATCACAGGAATAATTTACATTTTAAAATATATTAATAAAGAAAACAGTTATTTCAAATTGTAATATTTTTCTATTTTTCACTGTATTTTTGGTCAAATAAATGCAGCCTTTATGAGCAGATGAGATAGCTTTTTCGGAGAAAAAAGCCTTATGAAAGAGCAAGCTCTGATCAATCAAATCTTCCTCTGGTACAGCATTTCTTCCATATTCTGGTAGTAATTTCAGCGCGACGAGGCTGAAAAGCCTCTCATTTGGGAAAATTGCAGAAGCAAATGAGAACATCATCAAACGGTTTGTAGATTTGGAGAGCGTGAGATGAGAAGCCGTAGTTGAAACGCAAGCCACTAACACTGGATCTAATAAACTGATATTAATATCAAACTCCTCAACTAGCCTTTTATTTATCCCGTGTCAAAGACTAAAAGCCCCGTCCAGGGATTAATGCTGGGGTTTTTTGTAAATAAAGGAGGTCAGGAGCGAAACACGCAGCTCATCTGCTTCCAGCTCATCTAACTGTTCTCAGATCAGAAGGAAGGAGCGTGCAGAACGTGGCACAGGCGAAGCCATTTATCATCCGCTGCTCTCAGGTCTCGTGCCCGCCGGCCCCAAAACAGAAATCATTAAAAGTTTAGTGCTAGTTCCCCGGAGGACGAGCGCAGGCAACAAAAGCTGAGCTATTCCCTGGAGACTCCAGTGATGACGGTCCGTCTGAAGCGGCCGGACTCTGTTTACTTACACTCAGCCAAACTCAAACTAAACATGCTTCATAATTATTTAATGAAGGAAGGGAACTGTACATGTTTTCCAGAGTATTCAAAGCACACTCATTTGTGAATAATAATGTGTATGTTATACACTACCGTTCAAAAGTTTGGGGTCATTTGGTAAGGACGCATTAAAATCAAAAAAAATTTGAGTAAAGTAATAAATATATAATGTTACAGCTTTCTATTTTAAATAAATGCTGTTCTTTTGAACTTACCGAATTCTTCAGAAAATCCTGAAAAAAACTTGATTTCCACAAAAATATGAAGTGTTATTTCAGTATCATTATTAGACATATTTTTTGTATTTTCCTTTTTTATTTTAATCTCAGGTTTAGTAAAGCTGTTGTTTGCATTTGTGTCATTTTTTATTTTATTGTATTTTATGACTATATAGTTTTTATTAATTTGTATTTCAGTTTTATTTACAATTTTAGTCCAAGTAACATGAGAAATGTTGTTGAAGTTGACATAATACATCATATCATATCATATCATATATTACATTATATTATATCATATCATATTATTCTATAATAACCCTGTTTTCAACAAAGCATATAAGAATGCTTTCTGAAGATCATGTGACACCGAAGACTGGAGTAATGATGCTGAAAATCCAGCCGCACATCACAGCAATCAATTACATTTTACAGTTTATTCACATAAAAAAACTGTAATTTTAAATTGTAATAATATTTCATAATATTAGTTATTTTATTGTAACTACAAATATCATTCAATAGCAATTTCTCTAAATTGCTCACATGTTTTTTCGGGGCTTTTTGTGATGAACTCAGTTCTAAGAGCTGGTGCACTTACAAACGAAAATAGCCAAGACTAAATTATAGTGCAGTCTGCAAAAAGCAAGGAACAACCAGCAGTACATTTCAACTAGGAAGTCTCCAGTCAAAAAAACTAACACTAAAAATCCCTAAAACTAAACCATCATAGCTCGAAAAGTTGATTTGTACAGTTTCTGAACTAAGTGAGTGCAAAACCTTGAGCACAACTTTTCATCAAGACATGAATAAATATGATCTCTCAATAGGAAATGATAGGGAACTCATTTCTACACTTACCGGTTTGTCGGTCTACAGTAAAGAATCGTTCTCCTTCCAGAACGCTGTAAACTATCCGAGCGCTGCTTCCGTAGGTCGGATCATCAGCGTCCGAAGCCATAACCTTCATCACCGACGTACCTGCGGTCAAACACATCAATTACATCAGCCCGAGCCTCACAATGACAGCATTTCACCAAGAAAAACAGCACTCTCATGGATCTCATTAGCATCAAGTTAGAAGTGTTTCCGCAGCATTTAGTTGTTCTTTAAGTAAATTTATTCAGTGCATTTTCTGAGCCAATTGTGCGCGCCTCAACAGCCTCCTGGCTCACGATACAAAGCACATATTTACATTTAGTCACACGTTTTAACTAAAGCAAAGCCCGCAGCCTATAAAGTTTAATGGACCATATTCCTGAGGGGGAAATGCAAGCTTCTCGCAAGAAAAGCCCGGAGAACGCAGACAGGAGAAGATAAGACACTCAGAGGAGTTTTCACACTCATGTCGCTCCAAACCTGGACGACTTTCTCTCACAAAAGGAGAGTTTTGGAGGAATCTCTACAAAGCTCTTTTCTGTACAACAACAGCTCACTGTGACCATGTCTGTCAAGCTCCAGAAACGACAGAAACGTAGCAGGAAAGACTAAGATAAGATAACTGTGTGTGAGGAACAGACTGTATTCTCTCAAAATCTGACGCAAATTATATAGTTTCAATCAATCGATCTTGTTCAGAATGTTTCAGAATAGTGCTAATAGGGGAAAGAAGTATACTAAATTTTAAATTTGACTTCTTATAAATGTTGAAAACAGGGTTATTATAGCTGAAACAGACTAAAACCATAAAAACATTACCTTACTTGAAATAAAATAAAATAATAAAGATTAAACTTCAGCTAGTTGTCAGGACACGGTTTCTTATTTTCATTTTATTTAACATGATAAATAAAATAACTAAAACTTAAAAACAAGCAAATAAATACAATACAATACAATACTTAGGGTAGAATGGGGGAAAACACCCCCACTGTTTTTCCCAAAATATTCCAAAAGTAGTACGTTTTTTTATATATATATATAATATAGTAAATAAAAAGAAAACAGATAGAATAGAAAAAGAATAGTGCAAGCTAGTGTTAGAGGCTCTTTTTTCCTTTGTTAATTGTTTAATAAATGAAAAGAAAACAAATGGATAGAATACAAAAAGACTAGAAAAGCTAGTGTTAGTATTTTTTTTAAAGAATATAATTAGAATAGAGAGTGCTAGAGTTTGAGGGTCAAATAAAGATGGAAGAGATGTGTCTTCAGCCGTTTCTTGAAAATAGATCTTCTTGGTGTTGAATAAAGCAAATCTACAGGACCGGGCAGTTTTAGTAATGTGGTCTGTGAAATTCAGCTTATCATCAATCACAACTCCAAGGTTTCTGGCTGTTTTTGAAGGAGTTATGGTTGATGAGCCTAATTGGAAGGTGAAATTGTGATGAAACGATGGGTTTGCTGAAACCACAAGCAGTTCTGTCTTAGCTAGGTTGAGTTGAAGGTGATGGTCCTTCATCCAGCTAGAAATGTCCGCTAGACATGCTGAGATGCGAGCAGCTATCGTCAGATCATCAGGATGGAATGAGAGGTAGAGTTGAGTGTCATCAGCGTAGCAGTGATATGAAAAGCCATGTTTCTGAATGACAGAACCTAGTGAAGCCATGTAGACAGAAAAGAGAAGTGGTCTAAGAACTGAGCCCTGAGGCACCCCTGTAGCTAGATGTTGCGACTAGCCAATTAGCATCAGCTAACAACATTTTTTCAAATAGGCTATTATAATTTTGCAATTCATAATTATTGATTATATACTATTTAATTTTAAGCAAAAACTGTCTGTACTTTGATTTTGCTGTAAATATTTAGAGCAAATTACTTTGTCAGACTGGGGGGACTTCTACCCCACCCATGGGGACGTTTTGCCCCATAAGGCGGGGTAAAATGACCCCTTGGCACATTTTTTTTTTTTTTTATCTAATAACATTTTTCATACTTTGTTTATAATTTATGTCATTTTCATTAAAACTACGATTTTATGAACACATTTAACTTTTGTTTCACCGAAAAAAATTACACATTTATGCATTTAGCAGACGCTTTTATCCAAAGCGACTTACAGGCTATACATTTTTTTTATCAGTATGTGTGTTCCCTGGGAATTGAACCCACAACCTTTTGCGCTGCTAACGCAATGCTCTACCACTGAGCCACAGGAACACGGTGCTTAAAGGGGGCCTTTCCCCACTCAACCCAGTGTTCCTGTGGCTCAGTGGT
This sequence comes from Ptychobarbus kaznakovi, assembly GCA_027422405.1. Classification (NCBI taxonomy): domain Eukaryota; kingdom Metazoa; phylum Chordata; class Actinopteri; order Cypriniformes; family Cyprinidae; genus Ptychobarbus; species Ptychobarbus kaznakovi. The sequence goes on along the minus strand of CM049800.1, from coordinate 815,577 downwards.
AGAGCATTGCGTTAGCAGCGCAAAAGGTTGTGGGTTCAATTCCCAGGGAACACACATACTGAAAAAAAATGTATAGCCTGAATATGTATAGCCTGTATAAAAAATGTATCAGCCTGAATGTAAGTCTCTTTGGATAAAAGCGTCTGATAAATGCATAAATGTAAATGTAAACTATAGAACACTTATAGAAATGTCAGAAAGACAACAAAATTACTAAAGCTAAACTAAACTAAAATTTAAAATTAAAATGGAAAATACAAAGATAGATAGATAATAGATAAATAAATAAATAAACAAACAATAACATTGGTTGAAAAACAGTTTCTTTTTTGTGGAAACCATGATACTATTTTCTCATGATTCTTCAAAATAACAGCATTTTTTTAAATAAAATATGTGTAACATTATAAATGACTTTTGACAGTCACCATGATACTGTCAAATGCTCTTAATTGTAATATAGAAACAATCTTTTTCTGTGAAGCTGCTTTGCAATGATGTGCATCGTTAAAAGCGCTATACAAATAACCGTGAACTGAAAAAAAGACTTTACTGTCACTTTTGTTCAGTATAATGCATCATTGCTAAATAAGAGCTTTTAAGAGATGACTGTTCCCCGCTCGGTGACTGTATATATGTAGCGTGAAGCGGTTCTGAAGGACTCCAGAGCTTGTATTCGGCCGATCGCTCTCAGGTAATTGCTGACAGCTGGTGGTGTCCGCAAAAGGTCATTGTTGCAGTCTCTCACCGAGGCCTGTCACGATACTGTCCAGCCACATAATAGGCCTATGCTAATTAGGTTAATTAACGGGAAGTGTCAGAATCTTGTTTGTCTTCCGTCATGAACGCCGCCTCCCATGAGGGCTTACAGAAAAGGACAATGTTTTAACATTAAAGCAAAGCGCTTTCGCCGAAGCCAAACACCCCGATCGCTATCTGTATGATAGCTTTCTGCTTTCTCTAACCGTCCATCCGTTCGGTGGTCTGAACAGAAGCAAACATCAAACGCTCGGATAAAACTCGGAGGATATTCGACACGTCTTGTCCGTTTCAGTGTGCGGCCGCTCTTTCAAGTTGAGTTTTGTTTATAGCGCTCTATTATGCCTAATGGGGCAGCGGAGGCAAACTTACCGCCAGGAAGATTTGCTGGTATATTAAGGAAACAGACTCTGCATATCGGCATTCAGTACAACAAACAACTGCCGAACATTTTCAGAAAAAAGCACAATCTTCAAAAGATCACGAATGCCTACTCTGCTCCAGGATAACTCTGAAAATCATCTGCATTGCATTAAAAACCGAACTGTAAGATTGCATTTCTCTTCTTAACTGGGGGTGGAGATGCAGAAGTCATTTCCTTTCATGGGATTACTTACTTATCTTAATTTTCCACAGGTAATAATCAGCATGAAGCTGTCCGACGGCCTGCCCTGAGTCGAGTAATGGCACTGGTGAAAAACTATATAAATGCAAATGCTATTGTATTGTGTTTACACTCAAACAGGAAGAGGAAGCACATTAATGCACAGCCTCGGATTCACTAAGAGGTCATTAGATCCTGGTTTATGCATCCCGCGGCGGCTCCTGAGAACACATAAAAGAAAAACACACTCGAGGAGTTGGAGACATACCCATTGACTTACATGATTGGAAACTATTTATCAGATGAGGGAAAAAGGCCAGTCAGGCTTGATGCATTAACAAGCTTGATAGCCTTTTATTTTATTTCATTATTTCATTTGACTGGAATCTAAATCTTTTTAACTCATTTTCAAAGATCTAAGTATAACTTAAATTCTAAAATAAATCAAATTTGGTGTAAGACTTAATTGGAAACAATATTCGCTCAATAATTGCTAAATAATCACAAAGAAACTGCAAGTAACACATTGAAGTAGAAACTCTTGTACAACATAATCTTTGATTTATCTACTTAGAAAAATCATTTTTATACTGACATTTAAAACGGATTTAATAATGTTTATAATAATGGTAAAAACTGTAAAAATGCTTTGGTAAAAAACACTGGTTAAGTTAAAGGCAAGTTCTCTTATACAGTGAAACACTATAATAGATTGAATTTGTCTTATACAGTGAAATACTGTTAAATATACAGACTTTGGAAGTAAAAAACGAACGGTTATCTTTAAAACCACGGCAAACAAACAAAAAAACAAACTGATATTCCCATATTTTTCCAGCATGTCATTCTGACAACTGACAGTATTTTGTTTAAACAATTGATATTGATGTTTAACGTTATTTAAAGGTTACAAAAATTATGTTCACCTGAAATATAATGTTATTTGAACACACTTTTTTAACATTCTAAGAACATTTGATCTCAATAGTATGGGAATGTTCATTAAGTGCAAATAAAATGAAAATAACATCATACAGATGTTCCTGAGAACGTTGTTCTAAAACTGTTTTCTCTCAATTTTATGAGAATAAAGTTACTAAGAACATTCCTTTAAGAACGCTTTACTGTAACATTCATATAACTGAAAGAACATTCCCTGTTAGTTTTGTACCAAAGTACATGCATATGATTCACAACAAAGTCTAGCACTACCATCTGATGCCATGCTACTGCACGGTTTTGTAAGAGTGTCCAGCTTCATTTCCTAAACATAAAAGGGTTACGGGTGAGATAAGGAATGCTTGTAGTCTGGAGTGTAATAGTAGTGTGTTTGAGCTCTCTGTGTTTTCTAGCAAGTGCAAATATTGCTCCAGAAGTAGATGGAAGAAAAAAAAGTGCATGTTTGCAGGCCTTGATCCAGCTCTTCACAGTTATAACCCATGTCTGGCACACACACACACACACACACACACACACACACACACGCACGCACGCACGCACGCACGCACACGCACACACACACGCACACGCACACACACACACACACACACACACACACACACACACACACACACACACACACACACACACCCTATATAGCTTCAGCATCCTGCAAGAGTGGGCTGGGAATTCAATATGTGCAACCTTTATTTATTATTTATTTGTGGTTTATTTATTTATTTTCACTGTTCTTCTAAAATAGCCTAACAAATGTGTGCGAGAAAAAGAAGTTAAAAGTACACTGAAATGCCCTAGAGTTTTAGCAACAGGTTGTGCTTTATCAGTCACATTATATCTATATATATATATATATATATATATATATATACATATATATATATAGGAAACAGTTGTACTTAATATATTTTGTTTGATTTTAGTAATATTTTATTCACCAAGAATATGTTACCTTGATTAAAGATTTAAATTCCATAAATAAATAAACAAACAAACACTTTTTTTCAATTGTAATAGTTCACATTATTGCGGCTTGTACTGTATTTTTATCAAATAAATGCAGCACTGATGAGCATAAGATATAAGCAACATATGCATATAACAATTGTTATCAATTCAAATTTGAGTTTTTTCTTCTAGATAGAAATGAGAAAAAATGGACAAAAAACCAAGAAGCCTCCTTTTTAGTATTTCTTTATGAAAACAGCTACATCTGTATCTGATATAGCTGCATTCATAAATACATGCTATTAAGTTTTATTAATATTGAAACAATTCCCTGTGATATGCCTGGTCTAAAATTAAATCTTTATCATATATTAAACTGTAACAGTTACACAGTCATAAATATTTACAGCTCTCAACAGATTCATTTCCAAGTAAAAAAATAAATATGACACATTAAATATGAGTAAAAGGGTTCTGAGAAATCTCTGGGTCTTATTTTGCCTCAACAATCAGTAATAATGTTTTACATAATGCAAAAAATGCTCTTAAAAACAAGCCTCATTTGCTTCGTGACAATTAAGCCCATTAATCACCCAATTGTCAGTGGCAGATTTAATTAGCATATGGGTTTTAATTAAAAACAAAAACATGTTTTCGGACAGGATGTTTTTGTGACTGTGTTTCAATAATCCACACATTGCTGTGGCTGAGCTGAATAAGACCTAGCGTGATTCACTGCAGAGTTTCTATGGGAAGGAAAGCGCACAGCCCTAGGAAGTCATCACACGTACAGCATCAGAGTTCAGCTGGCCCTTCTTCACCCGCAGCATCCCGACCTCCTGCTAATATTTGCAGAGCGACACGGGGTGGTGGATGTGGATTAAACAGGGCTTGTGTAGGGCATGCCGGGCCGCTTTGTTTTCCTCTGCTAGGATCTCCACACACGAGTCTAGATTGGCATGATCATCAAATATAGATCAAACAATAAGCTGATGTGGAAGCTCTCCATACCATACCCACAGGAGACGCTCTGGTCCAGAGACTTATCTCGGGGATGGCGTGAGATTAACCCGCTGGGTGATCTTTGAAAATCTACAACCCAGAAGGTTTGAGATGAGGAGCTGTTCGTGGAAGAGCTGAAGGAAGCTGTTTAGAAGCCAACGGCACTGTAAATAGCCAATGAAAAATGCATACGCTAAGATATAAGAGGACATGAAGCTCTAAATCTAAATTAATTTTAATGTGCCCGACCTTATGGAAGATTGCATTTTTAGAGCCACTGCCTCCTCATCCCTCGCCACCAGAGATTTATGCATAAATGCACTTCCCATTTCTATGTCCCATGTTATATACATCTCAATATATTGATACTAGGGGTATAATGATACACATATTCTTACTGAACCATTCGGTATATATATACACACACACATTATATACACACACACACACACACACACACACACACACACACACACACACACACACACACACACACACACACACACACACACACACACACACACACACACACACACACACACACACACACACACACACACACACACACACACACACACACACATACTATACAATATACACAAACCGTACTGTGTGTGTGTGTGTGTGTGTGTGTGTGTGTGTGTGTGTGTGTGTGTGTGTGTGTGTGTGTGTGTGTGTGTGTGTGTGTGTGTGTGTGTGTGTGTGTGTGTGTATGTGTTATTATATATAAATACATAAAGTATGTGTTAATTTATTTTTTATTTTATTTAGTCAGTCTCTTACCAAAATGTTAAATATTTTCTTATTTTATTTATATTTATTTAATGTTTTAATAACTTTTGTAAAATCCTTTAAACATACAAAAGCCAGTCTCTAGTAAGGATGAATGGATTTGATGAATTAGTTCATTAGTGTCTCACTAAAACATTTCAACTGGTTCGATAAAATCACAGAAATCAGTATAACAATATAAAAACTTCAATTAGTAACATGAAAACCGGCTTAATCTAACGCCAGTCCTTTACTGAGCAGCGACTATCCTCAGCTCTTGCCATTATTATTTGTGGGAGTAATTACTAAAGTCAAAATTAGTCAAGTTGAAGCTTGACTGGAGAGTTTTTTCATAGAAATACACCCTTAAATTACACCACCGGCATATTCATAAAAGCTCAAGAGTTCATAAGGCGCTGTGTAACAGGAATGACCCTCTTAATGGTGTGAACACAGTGTGTTTGACGCTGGCAGCCGAGGCTCCGGAGCAGATGTTCAGGAGAGGTGAGCTCAAGCAGGACCACAGACTGACAGCTCTTTAAGAGCCGCCGTCGTAAACCAGATTTGTGCCCGCCGCTCGCTTTCTCCTCTATTTAACCCCGTCAGAGTCGCTCGCACCGAACGCCCCGAATCACTCCGCATTATCAGTCGTTTAGTGCTCCCATAAAAGCCAAAGTGTTTTCACATGAAACATTATTCCTCTCACCATCTCAACACTTGATTCACTTTTCATTTGCCCACTTAAAAATAAAGAACACGCGTCCAGATATGAGCAAAGACTGCAGAAAAAAAAGATGTTGTGTCATAAAAGTCAACGGGCCGCTACCGGGATCTTCGAGGAAGTCCCATAAGATTTACATGGGATATTTTCATCCACTTTGACAAAGACGTACTCAAGCAGTCCCCCATCCAGGGTGCTTTATTGGGCAACTATGTCTCGCAATCATCACTATTGCGATTGTGCATTGAAATTAGGATCCGAGAGATACTTTTGAACACCCTAGCAGCTACATAGCAACAGTGTTAAAGCCTTAGCAACTGCATAACAATGCCCTTACAACCACCCACAACACCTTAGCACCATGATGCTGAGTTTGCATGGGAAAACATCATAAACTAGATTTGAGTTGCAAATAAACTTTCTGTGCATTTAGATTTTTTTTCAAAGTAAAAATTGCAAGTAAATATTATTTCAGGATTTTGGTTTCAAAATGTCATGCAATTCCAGTTTTTTTCAGTGTATACTGTAAATAAAATGGGTGAGATTTCTGTAATATATATTTATTGTATATTGTTCCACAGCTAGTAATGTTTTAATCATGGTCATATTTGTAACTACAAAATTTTTATTATTTCCACACTGGTTATAAGCTATTTTAATTAATTTGAAAACATTACTACTGTTTAACAAATAACAAAATAATAAATCAAATAAAAAAAGATGAAAATAGTTGATGATAAACTATTCTATCATTTTTGAGTGCTGAAAAATAATGATATAAATCAAATAATATAAACAAATAATGTCAAACAATTCTAAAAAGTTAATAATAAACTATATGCCATCAATTTTTTGAGTGATAAAATCTTAACTGTTTCTTACCTGTATGATTGACAAATATGCTTCAACTGCATAATGATATATGCAAATATAACATTCTGTACTATTTTGTCTTAACATATGTAAAAATATAGTTTAATAATTTATTTGTTTATTACATAAAACTGTAAAAGTGCAAGACAACGTTTTAAATGAAAGTACTAGAGATTAAAAAAAGATACTGAGTGTAAAATAATTAACTGATGGGATTAAAAACATGTTTAAGGTATTGGCCCCTGGACATTCTGCTAAATATTCTGTTAACGAATGAATGACAGAATTTTAATATCGGGGTGAATTATTCCTTTAAGCAGACATCAAAAAGCAGAAGTTTATGACATCAAAAGCAGCAGACTGCAGATGGATCGAGGCACAGCAAATCTCAAAATCTAAGCACAGAGGATTAGATATTAATCCCATTTTATTCAATTTAACACAGAGTAAAAGCAGAATCATTTTCATTTGGAATATTTAAAGGCAATCTGTTTAAAATAGACCAGAACGCCCCACTTCTCCTCTCCTCCCTTCTCAGAATGTGACCATTTAAATAAAGCGCTCGCAGCGATGAAATACCTCATATCTGGCATATCTTCTTCTGATGTGCTTCCAGTCTCTGGTACTTTATTAAAAAGCTGTACCTTGTGTCCACGTTTACAGCGGCCTCGGTTCCAGATGTCATCTTTCCATTCATTTTCTCCATAGGGAGTTAAAAAAGAAGTCCAGCGCTAAAGAATTCTAAACCTCAAACTGAACCTAAAGCTATTGTGCAATATACACCTGCTGATCCACCTTCATAATGCATCGTATGATACCTCAATGTCATTTTATGAATTTAAATATACTTTATTAAAAGGCGTGCACTGAGAGTCCATGTTTTCTCTATTAAAAAAAATTTAAAACACACTAAAGAGTTTACCAAACAGAAAAACAATGAAATTTAGGTTGAAAAAGTACAAAAAATTGACTTTAATTTGTTTAGCCTACAAATTAAACACATGTTGAGCTGAATGTAATAAAATCAAAAACTAATTAATTTCTCCATTAATTTTCTCCATAGGGATTTTAAAAAAAATCACTAAAGCGTTTTAACCTTAAACTGAACTAAACCACAAAACAGTGACACTGACTTTGTTTGCCAAAAAAAAATATATTTACCAAAATGTAACCAAATTCATGCAAAATGTAACCAAATTTAACCAACATTTTTAACTACCTGCTTAATCAACTACTCCTCTCTATCAATAGCAAAATTATGTAAATCAAATAAATAAATAATTTCTCCATTCATTTTCTCCACAGGGATTAAAAAAAAAATTCAACACTAGACTTTTAAATCTTGATCCGAGCAGAACCCGCAGAACCCTCTCCGGCTTGAACTGATGGTAAAACTAAGGACATTATTAACTATCTATACTTTCATTTTGAGAGCTGGAGCTCGTGATTATGGAAAGGGGCGTTATATTTCCTGACGCAGCTTGTGGTGTTCGGCCAATCACAATGCAATGTGTCAGTTGGCCAATCAGAGCAGACTGTGCTTGTCGGAAGGAGGGGCTTTGTAGAAACCGATGCGTTTGAGAGAGGCGGGGCATAGAGGACCTACAATAATGTACAGTATTTGAAAAATAATGTGTTTTGTTAAACATTGAAGCATGTTAACATATTCTGTTACACCAAATACACAAAATAATTATCTTTAGAAAAGCATCATATGACTCCTTTAAAAAAAATAAAGTACAAAACTTTGACTTTCAACAACCCCAATGCAAAATTATGTAATCAAATCAAAAAGCTCAGAAAATGACAACAATACAGGCTTTGATTTGAACCCAAAACATCTGAAATTCAGACAAAAAATAACAAAACTGCATGTGACTTTATTTTGTTTCAGCCTACTACAAAAGCAACTACTCCTCTCATAATGCACTGCAAAACTCTGTAATCGAATACAAATAGCCAGTGCAATATGACTGAACTATACACTTTATTGCATTTTAGAATATCCTGAATGTCTTTTTAGATTAAAAAGGTACAAAAATGTGGCAAAATCAACCACCCCTCTCATGATGCATTGAAAAATGATGTATTCCAATCAAAAACTGCTGTGCAATATAAACCTGCTGACTAGAACTATATGCATTTTGGAATACCTCGATGTGTTTTTGTGCATTTCGATGCCGTGGCTCCTCTAGAGCTGATGAGCCGTGTCAGTCAACACAGATCAAATCAGGTCAGTTCAAACCCAGTGACATAACCTTTCCATCGGCCATCAATCAAAGCTCTCCACCACAACCATCCATCAAGCAGCACTTCTGTCACATGCAGGCATGTTACGGCCCGTCACGGTACAACAAGACCGTGTGTCACAAACACATGTACCTCCGTGTCATTCAGGATAATTACAAAGCAGCACCGATGCAGAACTAAAGCCTGGGTCCTGAAGTCACCCAAAGAGTTCAACATTGTTCTTCTGCCGCCTGCTCTGTTCTTTCCTTCTGAAAATGCAAATCTCTTGTGAATATGATGGTGCCGCCAGCTTTGTGTGTCTATTATCCGACACTGGCAGAAAGCGTATTGGTGAATCATTCAAAGGGGTTTTGAACATTCCCTCTAAAACTAAACTACGGTTAGACATCTGTTGCACAACACGAGCAAGCATCATATTATTTTTGCATGCATCTGAAGGGTTCTGAAACTGTGGGCAAAGCTTTGCCGAAGCGTAAATATTTAAAGCGATACTTTGGCTCTCACAGCTGGAGATGCATTTGGTTTAATTATTCACAGATAGTTTTACTCCAAACAAACAAGAGTCAGACTTCAAAAAGAAAGACACGAGAGATGCTTAAAAAACGACTTATTGAGAAAAATATCTGTGTTCTAAATATTTCACTGCACTGAACTTTATTTACATTTTTGAATACATTAAAAATCAATTGATAAAATTAGTCATGCATTTTGGGAAGATAAATCAATCTATTATTAATTCAATTAAACATCATGGATATGTATTAATTTGCCACTTTTTTCCAGGTTATTCCACAATTTTAAAGATCTTAAGATTTCAAATATGATTTTTAAGCATTTACCTAAAACATCGTGATTTGTTAAAATATGGCATTCGTTTATTGGTTATCACATTTGAAAAGACTTTTGAGATTAAATACATATATAATTTTAATATGCTATAAATCGTTCTAATTTGATGCTGAAGAAGTATTTCTGATTATTATCAATGTTGAAAATAGTTGTTGTGGCTTATTTTTTTATAACATTATCAATTATTATAATATTAATTATAATTAATTAACGATAATGACATTTTAAATAAGAATATTTTTTATATTAAACATTACTTTTTACAGAATATTAATTTTCTTTTTTCTCTGTTCTCTAGATATCACTTACATAAAACGTATGCGTGGTCTCAGTATTGATGTTTTATTAGACACCATGAATGACTTTTATAAGAAATATGATGCTTTCATGCAGAAAATACAGCCATAGAATGCATGTTTCATAAACCAATGTCAAATGTTGTGAAAAACAAACAAAACAGACAAAGGCTAGTCACGCTGGAGTGATTCTGACTAATGTGATTATCAGCGGTGTTTTGGTTATCTCGAGGTTAGCCAGCATCGAGCATCTATAGTGTGAGAATAATATACAAACGCCACTGGAGAGAGAAAGAGAGGCAGAACATGACAAAGGCGTGAATATGAATATCCCCGGGGCTCGTCCGTGATTACTTTTTTATGATTATTGCGGAATACTCTCTGGCGGAGTGGTAAGAATTATTAGATCAGTTGTTCACACATCTACGGGGCGAGTTTGCTGGAAAGCGACGTTAAATTAGCTCTATCTGCTGCGGGACGATTAGTCCGGTTACGTGCGACCACCCGTTAGCCGGTCACTTAAAGCTCTGCGGCTGGAAATGACTGCAGATCTTTACGTCCGATCAGGAGGACCAGTCGAGTTTAATATGAAGCGTGAGCCAGGCCTGGCTTCAGATCCCTGTGCTGTTAATGAACACGACCAATTAAACGTTTGCACGCCTGAAATTAGTTTAGCAAGTGAGAACACTGTGCCTACAGTATTTACAAATGTACTATATGATTTAGCTATTACATGGATCATATCATTTATTTATAATAAAGATGAGTTGTTATTATAATTATTGTTATTATTTTAAAAAATCATCAATCAATAAAAAAATAGAATTACATTTCTAAATTATTGTATTATTTTATAAAAATAAAATGATGTATTATATAATGGATTATGGATAATGTAATAAAAAAAAAAAAAAAAAAGAAAAGGTAATATATGGGGAAATTGTTGGGAATAATTAAGATTATCTGAAGGATCATGTGACACTGACTGAAGTAATGATGCAGAAAATTCAGCTTGGCATCATAAAAATAAATTACATTTTAAAATATATTCATATAGAAAACAGTAATTTTAAATCATAAATAATATTTCACAATATTACTGATTTTACTGATTTAAATAAATGCAGACTTTTTGCCAATAAATAAATCAAATCTGCTGAATTCCATGTAGCAATGTAACTGATATGAACTTTTACCATTATTTTGCAAACAAGATAACTATTTATCTATTTTATATTGTTTGAGATAACTGTACAATGTGTTATAAACTCTATAGACCCTCTTATTATGCAGTATTTTTTCATGAACCTAAATGAAAATGTGCCGTTGAGTTTGTTCTAACAATAAGACCATTAGCACTCGTTCCGTCCAGGACCTCAAACATAAGCAGAAAACAAACAGGAACTGCTTGACTAAGCAGAGCCGTTATTTCATTACAGCCGCCGCTGTTCGATGTATAAAACATGAAGTCCACACTTCTTTAATGTATAATTTGACTGAAAGGTGGAGAAGCCTAGAGGGAGCAGAGGACTTGCTCATATTTCTCTCTCTCTTCTGCGTGTCAATAAGCAGCGGTGTGCTGAGGAAGCAGGAATTAATTTCAATCAGAAAGTTCACAGCCGTGCAGCGCTACAGGTGATTACATTATTGTAACCTGCATTTAAAATCCGTTATATCCGCAAACACGCACATAAGAGCTTCGGCTGAGGTACACCTGATCCAAGACACACTGGAAATAACACAAAATACTGTGGCGGGTCATTGTACAGTGCTATCAGATGCCAATAATGCGCTACTTTGACATTTATATGGTGCTTCTAAAAATACTATGGTACTTCCATGGTACATTTTGCTAAGATACCCACATTGCAAAAGCAAGAATTGACTCAATCAATTTTATGCATCTATTTTGACTCTCTGAATAATGAAAACAGGAGTAAAATGCACCATGTTTGTTGGACTTGCACCATGTCGTCGCTCAGCAAGCATCTGTTCAAGTTGTTGTTTTGCCACGACAGTAACTGATCTGAAGGAGAAAACTACTCTGGATGCATTTTGAATCGTGATCTGAACCAGTGTTATTATTATTTACAATCTACTAACACCGGTGTTGCAGACGCTACAGTTCTTACCGATAGGAGAGAGCTCGGCCACACTCCCGATGTAGGGGCCTTCTAGAAACTTGGGCTCGCTGTCGTTGATGTCCTGGACTTTGATGACGAACTCAGACTCGGGTTCCAGCGGCGCGTCGGTCTGGCGGTCTAGCGCCTGAGCTCGTAAGGTGTAGAAGGTCTTCTCCTCTCGGTCCAGACGCTCGGTGGCGTGGATGTCGCCCGTGACCTCGTCTATGATGAAGACGGTGCCTGCTCCCTCTCCAGAGATCGTGTACTTTATAGAGCCGATGCCTTCATCAGAGTCTGAATGGATCTGTGGATTAAAGCAGAGAGCCGCGTCAGAGGACAGGAATCCAGTCTGGATATAGTGGAGGTGTTCAAGGAACCTGAAACATCTGAATAGTGTCTGAAACACTGAAACGGTGAACAGGCATTTCAATGGGAATGATGAGAAAACAATTACAAGGCATAGAAATTAAACACTCAGACAACAGGGCAATTACATTAGTCCAAAACAAGTTACAAAACATGAATTATGCCTGTTTACTTCTGATCTAATGTAGAGCTGTCAAAACCATACTGCAACACAAAAGGTTCTACACATTGGTTTAGGGCAACTTTGTAACTTAAAAAAAAAAAGAAAAAAAAAATATATATATATATATATTATTCATTTATTTATATTGAAAAACACTGTGTCAGGAAAAGTGTAAATAATAATAAATAATAAATAATAATAATAATGTAAGGTTTGTATAATGAAGAAACTATATAAAAACATTGAGAGAGAAAAAAGAGTTCTTCCACCACAAAATGACTACTACTACTACTACTAATAATAATAATAATTGTGTAGTAAAAAAATAATTCTATGAAAAACAGTGAGGTAATTTCTGGAAAAGTGTTTACCAACATAAAACTATAGGCCATTTATTAAATCTAATATTTTTTTATTGGCACTGTATAATACAACATTGCTTATTAATACATAATATTTCTAGAAATATTCCATATTTCTCATATTACAAACTACTCCTGTTTGTGAAATCAAATTCAGTTCTAGTTTGGGAATTGCACAGCTGTGAGACTTACAGCAACATAAAGCTTGATGTTCACAAACATACATTTTGCATAGAGTTCGAACTAAAATGAAAATGCATTTACTGAGTGACTGAGAGAATGTTTGAACGCACAACACACCCATGAGTAAAACACAGTCCTTTCTGCATGGCTAATGTCATCTGATCTGCCTCATGGGTTCAGTAATATGGCCAGTTGCCACGATGAACGGCACAGTTCCCAGTTCCCCATCCTCTCTTTCCACAGCTCCTCTGGTTCTGCACAAGACTCTTGGCATCGCTTTGACTCATTCCTGTGGCAACCGATGTACGGTACACAGAGTGGATATTGACAAGGCCTGAACAAATGCATTTCATCTCCTACAAAACAATGTGTGGGCAGCCAGTCCTAAAACAGATGTCTCAAAAGTCAAAGAGAAACACCCTTATTAACTTTCTTAATGCATGTTCCTGCTCTTATTGTGAAGGATTCATTCAGTGATTCACTCCATTCAGAACCGAATGACATCCATTCCAATTAAATAACAGCACTGGAATTCAAGCAGAATATAGAATTGCTATATACATTTTCATTTGAATGCAATACATTTAAATCTAACAAATAGCATTATAAATATCTAACTTTAATTTTGAATATTAATAAAAATTGATAAGTTTATACAATTTATCTTAATTATTAATGTTAATTATTTTGTGTCTCTGTCTATATATGGATTACACCACACACACACACACACACACACACACACTCACACACACACACACACACACACACACATCACACACACACATGTGCGCACACACGCACACACGTACACACACACACACACACATACATGTCACACACACACACACACACACACATGCACAACTCACACACACACACACACACACACACACACACACACACACACGTACACGCACGCACACGCACGCACGCACACACACACACTGACACACACACACACACACACACACAATTATTAATGTTAATTATTTAGTGTCATATATGGATTATACATATATATATATATTATTTAATTATTATTATTTTAGATATTTTTTAAATATATAGTAACCAAAAAAGCAAGCTTTTAACTTGTTTGAAAAACAGTTTTTAACTTTTAACTCATTTGAAGTAAAAAAAAAAAGTGTAGAAAGCCTTTAAACTTAAAAGGTTTGTAAGCCTTGCAGACAGACTAATTCCTGATGCATAAATGTAAGTCCATGCCCTGCTTTTGTTTTGCCATTCAACATCCTATTTCACACGGAAACACATCACATTACAGAGGTTAAATGGGTTGAGAACACCACTTTAAATATCCTGGCGTACGGATAACGGCTAATTCTGTGGTTCAGTTTACAGTCTAAAGTTTGTCTGGGGTTTCTGGAGTGTTTAAATGTATTTTCACCCAAGCAATCGCTTCCGGGCGACTATAACAATCCTTTCCATTCATCTACGGATCAGTAATGAAGCCGGTCAGTTCAGAGCTTTAGGGAGGAGGTGCTCTGGAAACACGGCCTGCCGGAGGCTCGTTATATATAAAAGCAGACGTGTTTCTAAAGTCTAGCCTGGAAGAGATGTTTGGAGGCATTCTGGGGTCCAACAAACAAAACAAAGAAACCAATCTCTTTCAAACTTAACCTCAGCCGAGATGTTTAAACACACCAAGACGGGCTGTCTAGATGGTTTTAGACGGGTTTTGAGCACTTGCCAAGCTGGTAAACCGCGCAAATCCAGACCCAGCGAGCAAAAACTCAATAATAAGTAGTTTCAAAAGTTAGAATAAGGAGCTCGACTTTACTCAAACTGAGCAAAAATATGCAATTTGGTGCAGATGTTGATGTGTTTTATGGACAAAAAGTAAAACGCAATTCTGATTGTAATTGTAATGTAAAGCAAATCTCAAGATACTGCCTCTGCATTCAATAGGATTTCCTACTGAACCTGTAAGATGGTCTGTCTAGATGATTTTACAGTGTTTTTGGACACTTGCCAGCTGGGAAACCCTGCTAATCTAGATCCAATAATCAGAAAATGTTCATCTTTAATTCTGGTTTCAGCTGTTTTTAACAGCAGTGTGTGTGAAACATGATGTGTGAAGATGAGAGATGAACAAATGTGTGTCATATTTTATTCTTATGTTTACTTTATAAAAATCAGTGTGTGACACAAAACAAGAAACAAATGGAAGAAGATGTCTGTGTGTTTTTTGTTTTGAGTTTTAAACCTGTTTACATCCAATCAGTGTCTTTAATTCTGCTTTGTGTGTGTGTGTGTGTGATGTGTGGGTGTGTGTGTGTGTGTGTGTGTGTGTGTGTGTGTGTGTGTGTGTGTGTGTGTGTGTGTGTGTGTGTGTGTGTGTGTGTGTGTGTGTGTGTGTGTGTGTGTGTGTGTGTGTGTGTGTGTGGATAAAGAAGCAAACCTCAGTTGATTGAGTTCAGTAAGTGTTCATCTTGAAATATGACTGACAATATCAAAGTTATTCTGACATTTCTTTGATTAAAAAATAATAATAAAGATTTTACCGCAAAAAGACAAACCTCAAGAAATCAGCTCCACATGTCACTGGATTTCCTACTAAAAGTCCAAGATGGTCAAACTAGATGCTTTCAGAGGAGTTTTGAGACCTTGCCAGCTCTTAAATCCTGCAAATCCAGATCCAACCAGCAAGAAATAGGTCTTTAATTCTGGTTTGAGCAGTTTCTCTCAGCAGGGCGATGTTGATGCTGAAAGGCTGATGTGAGCTATTGAAATGCAGAGGTATCTGTTGTAATGCTCTGTCGACTGTATCATTTTGACTGTTCTTTAGCTTCAGTCTGTGCCTGTTCCACATTACAATGTGCCTGGAAAAGTCTTCTAAACAGCAGTGGACACAGCGAAATCACCCTCTCCATCAGCGGCGTGTTAAATATTTGATAAACTCTTAATTAAATAGCGGCTTCTATCACCCCCGTGGGGATTTTCATTAGGTATTTGTCGTAAAACATAGGAATAACGCAAGCCGGCCTACAGTATTGCATTTTTTCCCGACCTCTTTCCTCATTTCAAACCCTGCCTCAACCGAATAAAACATGCGCTTTGGAAATATCCTCTTTTTAGGTGTATCAATATTTCAACAGTAATAAAAAAAACTCTCTAACAGGAAGACAAAGAAAGCTGGGCAATATCTGGAGAGCTGGAGGATGAGAAATCCTCCTCCCTGTCTGCTCACAGCGAGCCTCGGAGAACAGAAACACGACGCGCTCCTGGAGTCGTTTGTGCACATTAACGTATACGGAGATCATATGATCAACATCACATCTGCTGCCTCAATTAGGAACAAAACATATAATAATCGGATCTGCGGACTCTTCTGGATTTGCTGTGACTCCCTAATGAAATGAAAGCAGAATATCATGCTGAAAAAAACAATAGAACCCTGCCCAAAACACAAGAGAAAATGTAATGGATGTAATGGTTATAATGGGAATTGTATTGGTTTTAATGGAAACTATGGTGTGTGATGGATTCTATTGGTGGGATGTTAAATACTATTAGAAAAATGCCCAAAACACACTACAAAAAGGAATTTTGTAATGGTTTTACTGGAAAAAGCTAATGGTTTCTAATGGTATTTTAATGGAAACCATTGGAATTTCTGTGATGGTTTCTATTGTATTTTTTAGCAGGGTAAACACGCCACAGTGAAACTGAGATGCATCTTTTACCTGATGTTAGTGCTGTTATTGAGTTTGAGACGCAGACGCTTTATCTGCTCTAGCTGCATTACTTGCTAATAACTTTCGTTTTTAAAACTCTGCGGCCGTTTGCAATATTTGATTATAAGCAAGCAGAGGCGACAGCGGCAAGGAACGAAAACTCTGGTGACCTGGAGAAAAACCTCATTTACTCCCTAACACGAGGCTTAAACCAAACAATATCACTTTGCAGTCCTCAAGCCGGCTTCATTTCGCTGCACAGTTAGAAAATCCTACCCTTAGGCTAAAACACTACTGCTTGTTCTCTGCCTGCTGTCTACACAGCCACCTTCAAACCGAGATAAGAGACTGATCTGGAAAACTACATCGACGGCAATTAGCTCTACACAAAGTAGAGTTGATTCACAATTCGTTCCAGTAGAGTTCGTGATTAGATTGTTGATGAACTAATGGTATGATGCTTTAGAAAACAAAAAATACACACGCAATTATGCAAATTAACCTCGTAATAAGAAGTAGTTTTTAATTTTTTAGAAATTGAATATTTTATCGAACCTTTAGACAACATATGAAAGAAAATGTGTTGAGTATTATCTGTTGCATCGTGCTTTTATGGCTCATAGACTAAATTAGAGGATAAAGCAGCTAAATGTTATTCAAACTTAGCAAAAAAAAGTTATAAATAAATACAAATATATATTAATATAATACATTTATATTATTCTATATATTTTATTTACTATATTTTAATTAAATAATTTGAATTTTTTTTGGAGCAGATGCTGATTTATATGGACAGAAAGTATCAAATTCTGACTGCTTGTAACATAAATAAATAAATCTTTATTACAGTAAAAACCCATAAATATCAGTCGTCACTCTATATCTCCAGTAATATGTCTCAGTAAGATGAGATGTAGATGATCCAGACATATAATGCACTGCTGATTGAGAGATGAAGAAATAAACGCTCCTCAGAAGATGTGAGATGAAGATCATTCAGTGAAAGTAAAGATCCTGATGATCAGATTTGAGACTAAAACATGATTGATGGAGAATCAAGTAAAGCTGAGTTCATCTGGAGATATTACTGCAGTTATTCTGACGCTTACTTGATCAAAATCAGTCCAGATCTGACAGCAAAGAGACACGAATAGAGATGTTACTGATACAAAACTCTGCACTTTTAATCATGAGTGCAACAGGTTTAACAGCAAAGTTTTGATCATGTTTATCATTTACAGGCCTTAGACATGTTTAACCAAGGAAAGCTAGAAGTCAACCATGGACAAACAGCTGGAGCCTGAGTTGGTATTTGAGCGGTGTAGTTAGCATGAAGTGGCTGACGGAGCTCCAGGCTCTCAGGTCACACGCTAACAAAGCAAACCTGTTAGCTGCTAGTCGCAGTGAAGGAGCTAGCCGACACTCCCAATATCTCACCTCTGATGAGCGCTGAGGGCAGGAATAGCTCCTGCACACGGACTGTGACACCAGAAACACTTCAGAAGTGTGAATAAACCAGACACGCGGGTCCGGAAGTCCCACTACGACTACTGGCGTTGAAATATCCCTGAATGCATTGCAGACTGCACCTATATTCTATTCCAAATAAATATTTTATACGTACAGTATAATAGTTTGGGGTCAGGAAGATTTTTTTAATGTTTTTGAAAGAAGACTGTTAATGCTCACTGAAGCTGCATTTATTTGATCAAAAATACAGTAATATTATGAAATATTAAATATTTCTATGTAAATATTTCGGAAAATATAATTTATTGCTGTGATTAAAGCTCAATTTTCAGCTTATTTCTCCAGTCTTCAGTGTCACATGATCTTCAGAAATAATTCTAATATGCTGATTTGCTGCTCAAGAAACATTTCTGATTATTATCAATGTTGAAAACACTTGTGCTGCCGCATATTTTTGTGGAAATGTTGATACATTTTATTGTTCAGGATTCACAATCAATAGAAAAATCAAAAGACCAGCATTTATTTGAAATATATATTTTTTGGTAACATTATAAAATGTATTTTTTGTCAATTATGATCAGTTTAATGCATCCTTGCTCAATTAAAAAAAAAAAATCCTACTGATCCCCAACTTCATAAACTTTAAGTCTTGCATTTATAGCTGTGAAAATCTTAAACAAAAGAAGTGCACAATCAAAATAGCATTTATGTGCACAATAATTAACAATAATTGATAACTTCCAGCGTCTCTTTTGATGAATTCAATTTTTATGGGCCTGATAATTTAACACTTTTCATTGCAGCTTACAAAACCACGAAACAAAAGCCTCCAGCAAAACTGCACATCAGGTCACGACGGCCAAACCTCATCAGCAAACAGGTCTTTTGTTTAGCTGAAACTCATTCGCTACAAAACACTCTCTCTCAAGTGAAAGATCAAAACACTAATAATGGATTCATAAAGCTTCGTCTCACAATCAACATGCAGATTCCACGCACACCCCTGACACTTAAACTATTACGATTCATGGATAAAGAGATTTTGCATGAACATCCGGATACGTTTTTAACCAGGAGTTTCGGCCTGTCAGACAGAGATGCTTATGAGGTAGAGAGGATATGAAGCTAATAATTATTTATCAATTATTCAACTGAGTAAAATGCAGACTATGAAGATGAAATACTCAAAGCAGGACGCAACTTTAACCTAATACTCAAATTCAATAATCAGTGTGTGGATCAGTGTTGTACTTTAAAGGGGGAGAAACATGGTTATTATTGTTAAACAAAACAAAAACCTATTACTATTATTATTGTTATTTGTAGTAGTAGCAACATTTTAATGAAAAAACAGTAAAAAAAAGTTTCAGTGAAAATTTTTGTAATGTTAGATTAAATATGTGCACGAAAGGAAAAAAAAGTATCAACTGAAATAAATTAAAGCATAAATAAATAAATAACTGAAATAAAAATAAATGAATCAATCAAAAATAGTAAATATATAGTAGTAGTAATAATAATAATAATGACAAAAGCTTATTACAAAAATTCAACAACAAAAAATAAAATAAAATAAAAAATAAAAGCTAATTCAAAAATGAATAAACAATGTATAGTATATAAATATAAAATACAAATAGCAATGGGTGAAAGCAAACTGCCCTACAAATGAAACAGTTCCTAACTATTCCCAATCCTAACTGTTGGATAAATAATAGTTTATTAATCTCTGGCTTTAAACAAATATTGCACCTTCAACCTTTTTTTCCAGACACAAAAATAATCCTGCGTGTAAGTTTGAACGATTCAAGTCTGCAGGAAATAATTTGAAGACGTTCAGACATCCTTGGCATGCGCGTTATGAACGCCGCCGTCTGTTCAGCGTCTCGGCTCTACACGTTCACATCCTATCAATCAATGTCCGGCGCTCGTCTGAAGGAGGAGGCTGGCAGACTTTCAAAGCGCAGTGCAAATCTTTCCACTTTCCTGCGCTGCCCATATGGCGGGATGTTCTTGTCTGTGTTCGGCGTGTAAAAACTCTTTCCACTGTTCATTTTTACTGCCCTGCTGCCTTTCCCTGCAAAGAGACTTCTAATACTTATCGGCTCGAGGTTTACATACGTCTGGACTTCAAGGCTCAGAGTCTGCAGTGGCCTTTTCCTCAACTTTCACTCTCTCTTAGAGCTCTTTGCAGAAAAGGGACTGATGCGTAGAATTAACCTTCAGGATGTCCGTGTTTCTTCTGAGTCGATGCGGTTTGAAAGTCTAATGTAAATAGCATAAGGTCACCGCAGGCTTTTGTGAATGCAAGAGCACCATTCCTTGCAGACAAAGACACAAGACATCTGCTGAAGAAAGACTGCTGTCATAATGAAGCATTATTGGGCTTAAAGTTAATGGCTGCAATTAAAGCTATTAAATTAAAAGAACGAACGAGACGTCAAAGCCACTCCAGCAGGAACAAAGGTTTAGCAGGTTTAGTCTGATTAAAGAGAAAGAAAGAAGGGAAAACTATTCATCTATTCATCTAACAGGTCACTTCAGCAGGACTCAATGTTAAACAGTTCAAACTCTGACAATTCTCAACATGAGATGTTATTCAGAACCCATTTTACTTCTGTAACGTGACAATTACTTTTTTGTGTGTGTTTGATTTGCCAGATTTCATGGGGGAAAAAATGTATATGTATAATACAGATGCACAGTATTTTTTCAAAAGTTGTTTTTGTGTCACTGCACAGTACATTGAATGTTATTAGACTGCAAACTCAACACATATTATAGTCAAGCCACGTAATATAGACACATAAAACCGCTTGTATAATAACTCATTCATTTTACAAATGCATTGACGAGAGCTGCCAATGCAGAGGCCAAAAGTTTAGAAAAATGATATTTCATTAGCAGATTAATCACAGGACAGTGCTGGCGCGAGGAAAGAGCAAGAAAGGGATTGTTTTAAATGGCCGTCATTGGTAAAAGGCAATGGTCATATTTAATTCTACATCACCCTAATTAAAGTCTGTGATACGGTGAGCAATAGACACACAACACCAGCAGCCCTATTAATAGTCTGGGCTCACGGCCTGACTGACTTCACAGGGAGCAGTAACTCTGGCTAATTTTATTAATACAATCATCTCTCTCCAGAACACCCTTCCATTTCCCACATCATCCTTTATGGCTCTCATTTAGACATCAGCTCCTCTTTTTCTGGCACACACACAATCTCTTAATGAATTACTGCACGAGTCGCTTATATCTCTACAACACACCACTGCTGTGCATACTGCTCAAACTATTACTACATAGCCACACACACACACATACATTAAAAACAAAGAAATATCACAATATCATTTACTCGAGACAGCTTTCTGTAATATCATATTTATATAATATCAATATATAGTATTTAATTAAGCATTTTAATATAAGAAACATGCTACAAAGAGGATGTTATGAACATTTCCAGATGATAAATTTGCAAAGGGAAAATTGATTGATTGCTATGGACTCTTTCTATTTTTGCTATTGAAGTTTAAATCTTGACGCTCTCCAGAGATTACAAAACTAATCAGCTAAAAAAAATAATAATAATACAAAAATACATCATTAAAATTACTGAAATGTGCTGTATAAATGTTAATTACCACAAATCATTGCAAATAGTTCAAAAACAAGACACGATTTTGGTGTCCACATCAAATTAAATGTACAAAGCTACAATAAATACAAGTGTTTACTTCAATGTTTCAAATAATAATACAAAATAAAATGGGTGAAGTAATGTTTCATTGCTATTCAGTGTAAAAGATAGGTAAAATAAATCATACTTATTTGTGTTATATTTTAAGTGATTTAAAACGTCTTGCTGGCACATGGGTAAAACCTGGTGGTTTGAAGGATGGTGGCAAAGATTGGAAAGATTTAAAATTACAATTAATTAGTATTTTAGGGGCCACACTGTGATACAGTCTTTTAATTTCATCTAATGATTCTTGTTCAAAATAGAACAAGATTTTTTGGTATATAAACTATGCTGAATGATATTTTAGTGGGTGTCTTTTGTAAATGATGGTAAAAATGTATTATAGTCATATTTGTTTTGCTCAGAAAAAAATAAATAAACAGGACACATTCTAATGTACAAAATTACTGTATACGACTTCTATTGGTTTTATTTGTCTTAGACCTAAATACTGTATGTCGTGATACTGCCCAGCGGCACACAACTTATAAACAAACATATACATGCACACTAAATCACTTTTTCAGTGTTGCTAATGCATTGCTAATGTAGACAAATACATGCATATTCATAATAAGATCTTAAGAGAAGCTGTTTTAGTTTGGCCCACATATATCTAGAAGAAATGCATGCCTTATGACCAAACTTGAGCTTGATCTGTCCTCGTCAACTAGCCTGATGCCATCTGCACACTTTGAGGCACATTCCAGTATTGGCTCATTTAAATGCACCTTTCTTGGCTTTCATTGTGCAGCTATAGATTTTCTCCTGCATGGAAAAATAAGCAGTAAGCATGCAACCAAAAACACGTTTTGCAGTCCTACCTTTCCAACGTAAAGCGGCTCCGTCCCGGTGTATTCCTCCACGACGAAGAACTGGTTCCACACCCATCCCCTCTTCACCCGTTCATGGGACATCGGCCATTGCTCGGGACGTCTTCCCAGCATCCCAACACTAGTCCTTATGGTCTGACCGGACAGCCATCCGCAGCACTGCAGAATTCCCAGAGTCACTGCCAAAACCTGAGCTCCTCCTCTCCAGCGGGGAGCCATGTTTGAAAACGCTCTCGTCTCTACATGGGGCAGAAGTCAGAAACTCGTTCAAGATTAAGCTTTCCACCCAACCGCCTGATTGCTTGAGAAAAGCTCCTTGACTCTGGGGTTGAGAAAGGTAAACGAGAGTTGGCCGCTGCTCAAAGAAACTATAAATCCAATAGGTTTTTGGTCATCGCAGAGGCCACCGGGTCCTCAAGAGGGCATTTAAGAGGAATCTTGTTGGGGATATGAGGCCGTTTCTGTGGTACACAGTAATAACTCCTCCGTTTTGATATCTGAGTTGGGTTTCTCAATGACAGGTTCCAATCACAAAGCCATTGAAGTCCTATCTGTGCTCGAGTTGAGTTTTAAGTTGAACAGCTATTGGACGAAACTGCAAACATGTCGAAAAATAAATTAGTTTTATGGTTCAATCTTGGAAATCCCATTGTGAGCCTGGAAATGTATGAATGCTCCATGTTAACTGCTTTAACAAAAAGGGCGTAATCCAACCGTTTTCCATCTCATTTCCATGTGTATGCTTCACATCCCAAAGACAAAAATGCAATCCTCTAATTTCATGGATACAAGATGTTCCTGAAAATCATATGCATTATTATCCCAATCTAGATCCACGCGCTGTGGGTACTTCTGGACCTGCAGGGTTGAGAGTTTGACATGGGTGAGTTCATGTCCACCTCAGCATCTGATCACCTGGAACAGAGCAAAGATAGCGGATTAGAAAAGCAAAAGACCTTATGTAATGGGGAAAAGCAATACATGGAAACATTA
Source organism: Ptychobarbus kaznakovi (assembly GCA_027422405.1). Taxonomy (NCBI): domain Eukaryota; kingdom Metazoa; phylum Chordata; class Actinopteri; order Cypriniformes; family Cyprinidae; genus Ptychobarbus; species Ptychobarbus kaznakovi. Next base: position 791,599 of record CM049800.1, on the reverse strand, counting down.
TAGCTGGCCATGCAGAGCTAACTAACCAACGAAACTAACTAACCAACTAACAGAGCGAATTAAGATGATAGATGGCTAAACCAATGACCAGCACTGCCTAGTTGAGAAAAAGAAAGGAAAGCCTTAAAAGAAAGTTCATGAGAAAATTAATGCTTTTATTTTTGGAGTGAAATATTTACAGGACCGTTTTCACAATTTAATAGATTTTTTATATTTTATTTTATTTAATGATAATGTATATTTAATAATATAAATGCAATTTAATAATTATTTTATATATTTATTTTTAAGTTTCCATTTGTTTTATTGCTACTGTAACCAGTTATCTTTGCTCTATAATTATAATAATAATAATTATTATTATTAAAGACCAAAGATAACTTACAGAAGCGAAATAAACATATGAAAAGGGAAAAGGCACTAAATGGAAACTCACAATATAGTTGACTATGCAGCTTCAAAAAGGGATCCAGTTGCAATAAATCAATAGTGGAACAAACTGTATCGATCCTTGACTTCTTGTTATGGCATTCTCATTCTTGTTAAACAAATACATAATTCAATACATGCCACAGTGAATTTGCCATCTTCCCTGACACACAAAACGCTTTTAAAGCGGTCACGGATCTAAATTCTTTGATTTTCTCCAGGATTCCACAGGACTGCAGCAAGAAAACGTGATCTACCTGAAAACATTTCTCAAAGCAGAATCTTTGTGCTCAGCAAGAATCCAGATAATGTGCTCAGCCCAAGAGCAATGTCTTCTGTGTTAGAGAGCCAGGTGTGGCTGGAAAAGGAAAAAGGGAGGTTTATACATCACGAACTTGAGCCCAAAGCATCTGTCTGCCGAGCTGCGGCCCACGGCAGGCGCTTACACTCGAGGCTATCTGATTAATTGCATGAGGGAGCACTAATTGGATAAAAGTATTAATCAATTAATTCAATCCATTAGAGCGGCAACCCTAACGCTTAAAACAAACACTGGTTAGGAAGGTGAAGATAAGCTATGGCCCCATTGTGCATCAGCCAAAGCGCAATTGAGCAGGGGAAATGATTAATGGTCTCTGAGGCTTTCAGAATAAGAGAAAAACAACAACATTTAGCATGGCTGAAATGTCACAACCTCAAGGCTAAAAGATTACAGCTCCTGCGGACGAGCGCGGGCCAAGAAAGGCCCTTTGGATATTGGTTGTTTAACCTTTGGCAGACGGTTGCTGCGGCTTCGCGTCTGGAGGAAGGCCAACGAGCCGTTTGAGTCGTCTAGCTAAGACATTCTTACAGAAGCATCCCGATAGAGTAACGACCTTGTAAAGAGGGTGGAAACCTAAACACTCGCAGCCAGTGCTGGTAGTAACCAGAGGTGGACAGTTACTGTACTTAAGTACGATTTTCAAGTATCTGTCCCTTACTGGAGTGTTTTTATTTTGGTTAAATTTTGGCTTCATTTTGAACTAGACAAATCTTCACTCATTACGAGACGTGGTAGTGGTTTCTGATTTTAAACGAGCTGATTCTTTTCAATCGGTTCGTAAATCGCAATGAAGATTCGATTGGATCTCTTCTCAAACTTGAGCATTTATTAACTCATGGCTGTCTGTTGTTTGTGAGCTAAAGCTAAATTAATGACCACACAACTCTTTTTGCAGTGTTTGCATAGCGTTCTTCTTTAAATCCGAACACACTTTGCCCAACATACATATATTGAATGTTTATATTTGGCAACACACATTTTGTTTTTCCTAATTTCTATACTATATGGTATATTTTGTAGTTTTTTACTTCTTTGCACACTTGAATTATCAGTATTTTTTGTATTTGTCAGTGTTATGACATATTTTTAGCAGGAGAATACAGAATTGCTAAATAAATACATTCATCAATCAGTACTTTTTACTTGTAATACTTAACATTAAAAATCAAGTACTTTTGTTCTTTGAACCCAAGTAAAATGTAAAATTAGTACTTAATAAGTTGACTGGAGTAATATTTGATTAGGGTATCTGTACTGTAATCAAGTACTTGATTGTTGTACCTCGTCCACCTTTGGTTGGTTACATGTAATCTGGATTACATAATCATCTTCTAAAACTTAAGTACTCATAATGAGATTATATTACATTTTAAAATGCACGTAATCAGATTACAGTAACGTTTTTGATTAGTAGCATGATTACATATTATTCATACAATGGCAGCAAATTATTCACAATTTATATTTTTTCTCTTTAAAATGTCCTTTCTAAAAATGTGTGTCAAAAAGTTTCATACCATTTAGCTTTGTTCACAGCCATTTATATGTTCCCAGTTCTTTGATGTCAGTTAAGTTCACATAGACATGCAGGAAAACAAAATAATATTTATATTTTTAGTGTTCAAGTGTTTTATTGTTTGTATTGTTCACACACACACGCACACGCACACACGCACGCACGCACGCACGCACACACACACACGCACACACAAATATATATATATATATTTTTTTACAGTTTTGTGATTTAATTAATTATTAGCTTTTTGTCAACTCAGTCAAACCCACTAGACTTCTTACATTAATCCAAGTTTGGAAAACCCTGGAGGAAATTCATGTTTAATGCATTTTATGATGTTGATATCAAAAAATGAAACATAGTTTATTTCTCTGTTTATATATATATATATAAGTGTGTATGTGTGTGTGTGACATATGTGTGTGTGGTACATTTAATGGTAAAAAAATTTAGAACAAGTTAGTTAAAAAGTAATCTAAAAGTAGTATTCAGAATACATTACCCAAAATAAGTAACCAATATTTTCATCATGTAATCTGTAATCAGTAACGGAGAACACTTTGTAAGTAATCTACCCTGCACTGATCATAGCAAGCCAAGGTTTGTGCAAACAACTGACAGTGATATGCATTAACACCGTGATCATAAATGATGAATTTCAGTCCAAGAGAAGATTAGAGGACTTAAGCTCAAAGCTGTCTCGAGAACCTGGTGAAACTAGCATGTACAGTATGTTTACCACCTCTGAGTGATGAAATCACCTCGTTATCACCCTCTAGGAAGACAGTTAGGTCTTCTTTAAACGCAAACCGAGAGAGATCTCCAAACAGGCAAAGCGAGAACGTCCAGCCACCATTTGGACACTGATGCTTTCTTTATCATGATAAAAATACCATGTGCAATTTACACAGTAATGGGACCCAGCCTATTGCAATCTTATTGCACAGTACTCATGTTAGCATTTTAGCAGATGGTAAACAAAGAAACCCAGACTTTGGTTTTGATCTTTATTATACTAAAGATAAACACAAAGTTTTCACCAGAGTAGCTTATTGAGCTTATTAGCCACCTGCGGCACGAACCAATGCAATGCTATCTATTTTTTATAAAGGGAATATTCTTTAGTTAACAAAGCAAAAGGTTTTCTGCACTTACTGTTAGTTATTTTTGATGCTAAAGGACAGTGACGTGTGACATTTAGCTCCGCTTCAACTAGCATCTCGGGTCAACAGTGATCCGGGTCACACTTTGCATCTAAACACGCAGGATGAAGAAATATAAAGTTCAGTGCAAACAACTGATCCTGAAAATATGCATGTGAAGACGGCCGACTACAAACAGAAGACATCAGAAAGCCCCGAATAAACTCCATTATGACTTCAAAACACACGCTCGCAAATATGCCAATCAAAAGAATCAGTCAATCAATCAAAAGCACGCTTTTGCATTCCATTGATCTAAGGTTATATGTTTCATGTTTCCAATTAGCCTGCAATGTTCTCGTCTTGAAGAGGCAACTTCAAAGTAATGTTGTTTATTCCCTTTCGCCTCAAAGAAAAACTATTTAGGGCAAGTCAAGATTTACTAGTATTTGACTATCTAGAGTTTCCTAGCAGGCCTGACCAAGTGCATATGATAAATTATAAACCATTTATATCAAATATTTTCTCTGGCTGAATGCACTGAAAGCAGTTCTCCAACTGTTTGCTCAAAACTCTCAACCCTTGGGCACTTAACGGAGAAAAAGCACAAGCTAGTTAAAGATTGTCCCTCTAGTTATAAACTCGTTGAAATTTTCATGATAAGTTTACACCCTTATTAAGATGTGGTATGGAGCGTAAACAAGTTGACTAAAGGATCTGGTTCTTTAGGGCCGTCCGTTCTCAGCTGTTGTAAAACAACGTCAATTAGTGAATATCTGCGGAAAGGCCAGTCGTGTTACAGTCCTGATACAGTCATAATGCCTCCGCTAGCACCTAAAACACTATTGGCAAGCCGGACGCGCTCATTCATGACCTATTAGGTCGTGGATTGAATATCAAACATGGCTGCTACTTCTCATCAGACGCCAGCCGGAGAGCAGGGGCCGTGACAGCCGGCAACCGGAGCCAGAGAGGAGACCGATCACCGCCGAGTGATGGGCTTCAGGCCAGAGAAAGAGACCATACCTCGCTCGCTCGCTCTCTCTCTCTCTCCTCCAACAATCTCCTTTTCACCTGCATGACATCCATCGCTTTAATGGGAATCACTGACTGCCTATTAGCCGCTCCTGCACAAACAGCCACAAACACACGGCACTCGCGAGAGGGGTTCGAAGCGCTGCTCCAACTTTAGAGCCGCGTGTCACAAACAACTCGCCCTTTGGGAACTTTTATAACATTGAAAACATATTTACTGTCGGTTTCTATCAATTTAATGCATCCTTGCTAAATAGAAGTATTCATATATTATTAGTATTTTTTTAAATGCTACTGACCTCAGACATTTGAATGGAAATATATCACGGTTTCCACAAAAATATGAACCATCACAACTGTTTTCAACATTTATAATAATAAGAACTGTTTCTTGGACAGCTTATAAAAATGATTGCTGAAGGATCATGTTAATAAATTAATAAAAAATTATACAAATTAATAAAAAACAATAAAAATGTATAATTATTACTATTATAACAACACTTTTATATATATTTACACCAGTTTATCTCAGTTAATAACTGAAGAACTAGTTTGAATATATTTAAATATATAGATTTATATTATTAAAACCAGTATAATTGTATACAATAAAAACAACAACAAAAACATAATACTAATTATAATAATATATAATGATAATAATTTATAATGATATAGTATTAATAATTGATACTAATAATGGCTAATTATTTATTTTTAATTATAAATTAATATTGAAATTACATGAATAATTAAGTTAATACTATAATAATTTGAATATATAGATTTATAGATGGATAATATTTAAAACAGTATAATATAACAACATTGATAATAACCAGATTTTTTTCTTGAGCAGTAAATCAGCATATTATTATGATTTCTGAAGATCATGTGACACTGAAGACTGGAGTAATGATGCTGAAAACACAGCTGCGCATCACAGGAATAAATGTCATTTTATAATTTATTCACATAGAAAACAGTTATTTTGAATTGCGATAATATTTCACAATATCACAGATTTTTACTGTATTTGTATCAAATAAATGCAGCCTTGGTGAGCAGAAGAGACTTCTTTCTAAAAGGTTTCACCTGCTTTTAATGTGAATGACTGACTGCCTTCTCCCGCTCCTCACAAACACTGCACTCGTTAACACTCTTATACACCTTTTTCTTACAACTTTGGGAATCTCCACAAATACGCCGCATGTCAGAAATGGCCTGCCTTTGTCAAAGTAGTTCAAAGTATTAAATGAGAAGAGATCCAAGACATCAGACTGATTCAAATCTGGGAGGATTTGAAAAAGAAAAACAGTATTTGGAAACTAATAGCCTGAGTTTAATAAGCAGCGCTGGCCCTCTTCTCTGGCTGTGCGATGTTTTGATGTGTCATCCGATTATACATTTGCCAAGCGCTCCCCCCCCCCAAGCATGCATCAACACACGAAAGCTCTCATCAAAGCCCAGACCACATGCACTTCTCATGACTGTGCTCATATAGATGAACCAGACACCTTCACTGCAGCAGTCACTAAACATCATACAGAGAGAACATATACATGCTAACTACTCACACCGTTTTAGAAAAAGATGCATTACCATATTTATTATATTCTTTTTTTTTATGTTATTTATAATAATAATAAATAGTTGTTGTTGTAGTTATTATAATTACTGTTCTAATTCTATATTCTAATATTTATTATGTGTATAAACATATAATTATATTTCTTAATAAAATCACTACTAAATATATTTATTTTTTATATTTTTATTTGTATTTTATATTCAAAACATACATTTTAATAATTGAAAAAGCTTGCTATTATTATTATTATTATTATTATATAGTCAAAAAAACTGTTTTAGAGCAAACTAAATAGTTACCCCACAATTTATCATTATTTTTTTTTTAATAATTGAATACTGTAATGAATTAAAATGAATATTAATTGAATACATTTTGAATAATAATTAATAATAATTCCTTACATTTATATATTGCTTTTCTGGGCACTCAAAGCACTTTAATAATTGATAATACTGCAAAGTGCATTTAAATAAGCATCATTAGCCTTAAAACATGGCAACTGGCATAGCAGCTATATAAATTATTATCCACTGTGTGCATAAACATGAAATTCAAGATGCATAAATAAATCACCAACGTTTACTCCCAAACAAAGCTGCCCTTCAAAAATGATTCAGTATTAGCATGGCATACATGATAATCACGTCACGCACATAAACCCAAATATTTGGGAACGCGGCGTCAATTAGCAGCACTCACAAACACCTGGACAAGCCTCAATGCCTCTAGTGTCGCCTCACTCTTCCATTTGGCTGCGACTCTGAGCTCTAGAGACCAGCTATTATGCCCCGGTTAGAAGTAGCCCT
>CM049800.1:657249-779749 GCA_027422405.1 Ptychobarbus kaznakovi | reverse complement strand
AATAAGTCCGACATGCCAAGAAATGCTCCGGCAAACAGTGGAAATCCACTCTCCTGTGACCTCAAGAGCTGCACGCATGATGACCGGAGTGGACAGGTTAAAAAATAACTGGCTGAGGACATAAAAACCAGAGGAAAGGTCATTTGGATAAGGACTGTATCGCCACGCAGCATTCAGAACTGAATAACTGGCTCTTTTTGAGTTTGATTTGAATTGGCACACTGGAATCAAATTGACAAAGATAAAACAAAATACATGTTAGTGGTATTTGAAATTAAATTAAATATAAATATTATTAAAAACTTGAAAGGCTGTCTTGGTGATTAACTCTAAATGAATAAGTTTAAGTGCTAATTACTAAAACTAACACTAAAATAAACATTAGACTGGAGGAATACAAAAATATAAAAGAGACAATCACAAAATGATTAAAACTAAACTAAAATCAAAATGAAAATATAAAACTATAAAATAATAAGCTTCAGATGAAGCACTAAAATTTATAAAAAACTGAAATAATTGAAGAAATAGGCCTAAAAGAAATGTTACAAAAATGACTAAATTACATACAAACGTAAACTAAAATGAATATTAAAATGACAAACTATCACTGTTTTAAAGTATGCATTAAAGCAATGGAGAAATAATACAAAAAATAATAAAAATGACAAAATTACAATTTTAATTTAATTTAAATGCAAAAATTACATTGAAAATGAAACAAACAAACAAGAAACAACATTCACATTTAATTCTGAATGATACACAACCCTGGACAACAATACAGTGATCAGTGTCTACGAGTTCAACGCAAATACAAAATCATTTTAGATTCAAAATCAATCATTTGCAATACACTTCTTATTTTTGAGTGAACAATCGTGCACTTCAGGGTTGAAGTTTGCAGTCAGTCGTGGAGCAGTCGTCTCCTCAAAAGTCACACGACGGCCTCTCCAAAGCTCTTCTCTGTTCGCCACGCTTCTCATTACACAGCAGCTAACGAGCCCTAAAGAGTCCCTGGGTGTTATTTAATTCCCATCAAACACTATCAGACCCTACAAATGTTTTGACAGGCCCGGCCCATCTCTCAAAGGCTTCAGGGAATACACAAAGATAACCGGCAACCTCTGAAACCCAACAACAGCCCCGGAGGAACAGGAACGCAGCAAAAAATGTGCAGATATTATATTATACAAGTCCAAAAATCTCAGAGAAGTCATTATCGCACCTCCATCTGAAGCAAGCACTCAGGGCACAGCAGCAGAAGACGGTGACTCGGACCTTTAGCGGCGCAGAGTAATGGGAAACATCATGTAGATCGGAGTCTTTAGCTTGCACGTCTCCAGGGCCGCGTGCTGAAATTGGAAAAACAGTGCAGATGGCAGGGGAGCCGAACGCATCTTCTGCACTATAAACGCCAAACATCTGGCCCATTGTGCATTTGTCATTTTCATGACCTTTAGATGCGATGAGAAATCTGAAACATGGCCGTGATGTGCTCGGGTGAATCTCACCAAACCTGTCAGAAGCATATGCCGCTCATATATCACTGCAAAGTGAAAAGACCACTTTTAGGATCACATTAAGGAGATTGTTGCCATCGTGACATTAATTTCATAACAGTTAAGTGCATCCAAGTCTATTCTCATTTTATAATGAAATATGTATATAGACTGCCGTTCAAAAGTTTGGGGTCAAAAAATCTTTTTTTTATGTAAGGGTAGTTGTTAACTAAAGCTAAAGTGTTTCGATAGCTTAAAAAATGTGGTAAATGAAAATTAGATGAAAACCGAAAATAAACTTGCATGAAAATGTAAAAAAAATAATAATAAAAAAAAATATATATATATATATTAATCAATTAAGTAATAAAATTAACAAAAATATAATAATATTATTATTAATTCATAATCTTTAATTAAATTGAATTGATCTAACGTAATGCTACAAATATTTCAATTTTAAATAAATGCTGTACTTTTTATATTTCTACTCAAAGAATCTTGAAAAACACAAATGTTTCACAGTTTCCACAAAAATATTCAGCAGCACAACTGTTTTCAACATTGGTGATAATCAGAAATGTTTCATAAGCAGCACATCAGTATATTAGAATGATTTCTGAAGAATCACGCTGAAGATTGGAGGAATGATGCTGAAAATACAGCTTTGATCACAGAAATAAATTACACTTTACAGAGTATTACAATAGAAGACACTTATTTGAAATTGTAATAATATTTCACAATTTTCAAATTTGTAATCAAATAAATGCAGCTCTGGTGAGCATTTATTAAAACTCTTACAATGGTAGTGTATATGTTAAACTATAGCGTATATAATGTACTGGTTGTGGTTTATGCTGATTGATATACAGTACATGCACACTTTCCTGTCTGTTTGTGTGTGAAATGTGACCCAGACGTTGATGTTTTGGAGTTCTTGGTTTTGTTTTGACCTCTAAACGTCATATCTGCTCACATGTAGCCTGAATATTTTGTCTGAATGAAAAGCGCTTCACTGAAGCCATCGCCCTTATTCTCCGGCGTTGACTGACATCCCCATTACTCTTGTCGTCATTACAATATTGGCTAATAAATCTATTCAGAGTTTTTCTTCGCCCCGGGCGTGGAATATGTAGCCTATTGACAGATGAAGATTAATAAATATGTAACAAGGACATCGGCCGAGCTAATACAAGAGCTCTTGTATTAGAGAGCTTGTGGAAATTGCTGAAAGAGCAAGACCCTTCGACCCATCATACAAAGACAAGCTGCATTTATTTATTTATTTATTTACGTTAAATTGTTCATGCATAATGTGCAAACAGCCGGTTTGATGGGGTTGATAGGGTTGCGGATGGCTTTTATTAAAAACACCACAGTTGTGTAAACATCTACATCTTAACTGAAATAGAAATGAACTCTACTCAATGCATAACGCGTTCATGGACATTCGTTTTATGATCGTTTAGTGCATAAAATCAGCTTTTTTAAACACTTCTTTGCTGTCACTAGTTCATTTTAAATGATCCCGTGGCGTGAGAAATTAATTTGGGAAAGTACAAATATTCCACGCAGTTTCTCATTTACTGTAATATGAGTTGCATGCATAATAATTACAAAAGAACCAGCAAAATGCTGTTTAAAGAAGTCAAACAGCAGGAAGTCGACATCCCAAAGGTATTTTACATCAGCTACTCAACTGCAGAACCGTGGCAAAAGAAATTATGAGAGTTATGAATCCAAATTCATGCGATGAGAGAGAAAAACCGAGTTGAGTAAAATAACAGAAAACTGACAGACAACACATCTTTCTAGCGTGTCGACAACAAACATGAAGCACAACAAGTGCAGTTCAGTACATTATGTCTAATGTATAATTGATGGGGGTTTTACAGATTTGACTGGAGTGTTTGAATACAAATGAACGTGATTTCTATGTGTGTCTCGCTCTAGATACACAATCTATTTGTCTAAATAACGCCGTTTTATCCTCGCTGACTTTCTCAGCGGGCTATGACTGTGCAAACAATCCCATAAATTAGTAGCGGAGCTGATAAATATCTTTAAAGCAAATTTACGAGCAAAACCACCCATTCAAAAACACCCAACAAACAGAAAATATGGGCCCAATTTCAGCATATTCTACCCTGCTATAAAAGTCTAACTCTGTTCTGAATACACAATGAGTCTCCGGTGTGATGTCCTCTCTATATTCCACCCAGAAGAACTAAAACCTGTCTGCACAGAATGCTAATGACACACTATCTGGTTGCTTTAGGAGCTCAGCATTAAACTAGTCTCACAACAAATGCACTGTATCATATCATACTGAATTACTTTCACATGCATATTCATTTACGGTTTTAAAGGAATAGTTCAACCAAAAATGTAAATCTGCTGACGGTGTACTCACCCCTCAAGACTTCCAAGATGTAGATGAGTTGGTTTCTTCATCAGATTTGGAGAAATGCAGCATTCAGTACTAGCTCACCAATGGATGCTCTGCAGTGAATGGGTGCCGTCAAACTGAGTCTACAAACAACTGATCAAAACATCACAATAATACACAAGTAATCCACACCACTCCAGTCCATCAGTTAACATCACATGAAGCCAAAAGCTTGTTTGTAAAAATCAAATCCAGCACTAAGACATTTTAGTGTAGCTTCTGGCTACGTCTCCGTAATACCATAATAACCATAACCATAATAACACTTCCTCCATTTAAAAAGTTCATCTCCTGACGTCTCACATCAAAATACACAAGCATATTTGTTTAGAGCAGTTTTGGCTTGATCTGTCCATATTTCTCTCTTGATTCAGACCAGACCATTTTTTCACTGGAGGAAGTGTTATTATGGATTATGGACTCATAATTTAGCCAGAAGCGATGGTTTGAAGTTAAAACGTCTTAATGGATTTGTTTCTTTTGGAATCTCATTTCGTTAACTGATGGACTGGAGTGGTGTGGATTACTTGTGTATTATTGTGATGTTATTATCAGCTGTTTGGACTCTCATTCTGACGGCACCCATTCACTGCAGAAGATCCATTGATGAGCAAGTGATGTATTTTGTCCAAATCTGATGAAGAAACACACTCATCTATATCTTGGATGGCCTGAGGGTGAGCACATTTTCAGGAACTATTCATTTTTTAATTAACTATTGCTTTAAATATGGCAACAACTGCAAAGCAGCACGGTAAGATGCGGTTTCTTTCTTTGCATTAGAAAATACTCGAATTGCACTGCAGATCCCGCAGTTTTGTGTAAGTGAGGGATCTGACACTTGTCGTGGCAATATTTGCCCATGTGAATAACACTGTGAAATATGGCAGCTGAATTGAAATACAGTATGGGAGATTGAGACTCTGTTAAACTCACGGTCCCTGCTGTGTAGAAATCTACCATTACCGGCCAGCCGTCCCACCTGACCTGCAACACCAGTGAAGAAGAACAGACTGGATGTCTTATTAACCCGTGAGCCCACAGAACACATAAAGACAGACCTGCAATACATCTACAGCCGGCACTGAGACTCACGAGGGATCCGTCACAGCGGCAGCGTTTATCCTACACCACCACAACAAAATACATCATCTCTGGATGTGAGTACAGTATGGATGATGCAGAATATGGAAGCAATATGATTAAAACCAATTAGATTCATTCAAGAAGCACTTTTCAGTAAATATATTTGAAAAATTATATTTATGTAAATGCATAAATATTTACCATACCTATTTAACTATGGCATTCCAAAAAAAATAAAATTGCAACTTGACATTAAAGTTGCATTTTCAGTGCCACTTGGAAGACTTATTTTTGTTAGCTTTACTGTTTATATTGGCTTTAACAATAAAATCAACATTAAATGAAAATTCTATTTTCTAAATGCATTTTGCAGATCACAATGTAAATGACCCATGTATGTTTAATTTTTATATGTAATAAAAAATTAAACACTAAAAAAAAATGCATCACAGACAAAATGCTCAAGGTGCTGCTTGACCAAAGATAACACGAGGAGAAAAAATAAATAAAGTCAGCACGCACCACGGCTCCAAAAATGACTAAATTACGTATCAATAAATTTACACTTTGTTTTGGAGCCATGGTGTGGCAAATTGATTTATTTTTTTCTACTACAATTTTTTTTAATCCAAATGTCCTTACTGGATATTCCAGTGACTTTCTTCAATCATACTGTCTGCTTAAGCTCCGCCCCCTCACGTTCACATTCATCTGCTTCCACTGTTGAGTGCCCCGCCCACATCTCAACATCCAATCAGCAACAGATGCATAGAAACAAGTGTCCGCCCTACTTTTTTTGATAATCAGGTCACTCGGATGTACGTCAAAATACATAAGTAAAGATCTGTCTCTACTACCTTTTCATCACAACTTCAACAACAAGCTGTACATTACAAAACAGTAACACGAGCTATCATGTGCTAACGTTAGTTAATTACATTAATGTGAAATAAAAAAGATCAATACTTTTACAGCATTTATTCATTTTAGTTATTGTTCATTTCTACATATAATGAATATTTGAATTGAAACTTGTATCTTTTAACATTAGTTAATGCAACGTGAACACAAATGAACAACTATTTTCACCCATAAATTGCTAGTAAACTCCACAAAGAAACAGCAAGTAAAACATTAATTTCAACTTAAGTAGAAAGACTAGACATTTATAGTAAAATGTAGATCTACAAAACAGCAGTTAGTGTAGAAATAATTTAGTACATTTCACAAATAATTGCAAAGGAACGTGCTGAATTAAATGTAAAGTCTTGAAGTAGAAAGACTGAAACGGTCATCTCTTCTTCAAAAATCTGTTATATTTACAGAACAACTTTGAGAAATATTTTTATTGTGATAAAACTTTGAAAGAAAATATTTGTTATAATAATATTATTTGAGAATATTTGAATCAGGGTTATATCACCCACAATAAAAATAATAATAAAACAAATAATAATAATAATATTAAAATTAAGCTTGAAATAAAATGAATAATAAAAACACAATAAAAAGTAAACTTATTTTATTTCAGTTAGTTTCCAAGGCAACATTTCTTCTTAATTTTATATTAACTTGATGTACTAAAATAACTAAAATGAAAACTGAAATACAATTTTGAAAACTTTGAAAAATATTTCTAGACTGTACTCCAATGATGTTTGTTTTATTTATAACTTCTAATAATATTTTTCTATAGTGTGTATTTTATTAATACATGCTGTAAATACATATTGCTCATAGTTAGTTCACGTTAACTAATGCATTAACTTATTGTAAAGTGTTACCAAAATAATAAATCATTCTGTGAACCTTCTGGAATGACTTCATGAATAGTTTTGAGCCAGAGCTCGTTGAAATGGACAGTTTGAGCTGATTCACAGAAACGATTCAAACTCTCTATCATGATTTTAGCTCCTGAAGTTGAAATAAAAACAATCATAACTCTCTCATACTCGAAAGTCGCTAATATAATGACATGCTCTTATGGAAAATGATTTGCCAAATTATCAGCCAATAAAAAGACTACTGATGGATAAAATCCCATGAAGTGTATAATTGTGAATTCTAGTTGCTCAAACACATTACATCTCATGCGAACTGTAGAAGTGAACAGGGTCCAATGTTCTGCAGAATCACAAACACAGACTCATGAACGCATCTCATGCTGCAGCAGTCAGTCTCAGCATGTAGCACACACACACACAGACACACACACACACACACACACACACACACACACACACACACACACACACACACACACACACACACACACACACACACACACACACACACACACACACACACACACACACACACTCACACACACACACACACACACACACACACACACACACACACACACACACACACACACACACACACACACTTCAGCTCTCCAAATCACAGTCCTGAACACTGAGAGCCGTGCGACCCACTGCTACAATGACAGAGTAATCTCGGCACACAGTAGCACCTCTGCGCGAGTGCGCCGGGCTGCTATTACTTTGACCACTGTCATTAGACCTGTACGCTGCTATTATTACCTTCATAAACAGCATTAAAGCCACACAGGCATCATTACCCCACCCTCTGCGTGCTCGAATGGCCCATCCGGAGCAGAAGATTTGAATTCTGCCAGAGCCTGATATCGTGAGTGATGTGCTGTTCGGAAATCACGTCAGCGGCTTGCGCCGGGTCGCGATGTGCTTTCATTTGTAAGAAATGAGAACGGAATGAAACGTGTGCCTGCGAGCACAAAGCATCATTCAGTGACGGTTTACACAGAAATGCTTGATGCGGCTGCGGTTACATTCTGTATAAGTCAGAAATCAAAAGCTGTTGTTGAAGCATTTTAAATGACTATTGTGTCACTGTGACAATAGTATTAATAGGATCAGGGCTATTGTAGTCAACTGAAACTAAAATAATAATAGTAATAATAACAATAATAATTTATAATAATAAACTATTTTATTTTAGTTTCCATGGCATCATTTATTTTATTTTTGCTTAACTTAAATGTACTTAAATAAATAAAATAAAGTAAAATAAAACTTAAAAAAAAATAAAAAATCACTAAAATGTACAATTAAATTAAAAATAAAAATATTATTGAACAAATATTCAAACTATCAATTCAAACGAAAATAGTTATGTAATTATTTATCAAAATATTAATAAAACTGACAAATTGAATAACAAATTCAAATTTTCCTAAAATTAAAATGAAAAATATATTTAAAAAATGAATTAACAGTGTAGTTTTATATACAAAATATTAATACAAACTGACAAAACACATCACAATTTCTAAACTAACTAAAATTAAAAATAAAAATATAAAAACGAATTCTAACTATCGATAAGAACTGTAATTGTAGTATAGTTTTTATATTCAAAATATTAATAAAAACTGACAAAAACAACAAAATTATTAAAATGTTAACTAAAATGAAAGCTAAAAAACACTATTCCACACTATCAATAAAAAACTTTAATAGTATAGTTTTTATATTGAAAAAACTAATAAAAACGATATTATCTTGATGATACTAAAACAACACTGTTTAGATAAGTTTATAAATAATAACTATAAAAAAGTCAACATAAAACAATATTTGAAATACATTGACTTTTTCAAAAGGGAATATGCTATTAAACGAAACATTTTAATGTAGCGCTTGATTTTATCAATCAAGAGCTGACTGCATCATAATTATGTAGAGTTATGTACAAGAACAAAATCAGAAAATGAAAGGGATTCTGAAAATAAAAGTATTTTCAGAGGCAGAGCAGAAACACATTAATGAAAGATTATTAAAACAAAAACACCATTTTAATTTGGAATAACATGCAACGTTAAAAGGGTCAGTTTTGATTTGGCTGAACCAACTGAGCATTAAAATGTTTTTGGAGATCGATTCCAAATAATAACGATTGCTCACAAAGGCTGGACTTCCTCGGGGAAGCATTAAAAGCCGCTTCCCAAAAGCAATCTCTTCACAAAACAGGGCATTGTTGAGCAGGACAAAGTCATTTGTTGTTGTCTGAATAGAGCGATATTTCTCGACATCTCAACAGCTAACTGATGGAATTACACTCTGAATAGGCTTTTCTAAAAATAATTAATTTCATATGTGTCCCTTTGTCACTAGCGAACCTTTCATCTGTCTCTCAACCGAAACCAATATGCAACCAAATCCCACAAAAGTCCAGAAACTGTGGTTTGCAGGAGGTCTACGGAAAGCGTTAAGAAACGGTGTTATCTTTGACAGCAAACCGAGCGACCGCAGCATTCCCAGCGCCTCACATTCATTACATGCATGAAGTAATGGGCCAAGAAGTGGGTGCACAGGAGAAAAGAAGTTTAAAGTGGACCTCATAGAGTAAAGGACAACCAAAGGGCACGTGACAGCCTCCGTGTCGCCTCTTTTCATTAATCTTAATTACCGGGCAAATATTCCTCCTCCTCTGCTTCATTAGGTCTTTTGTTGAGCGGTTAGAGATGTCAGACAGAAGATGGAGGGATAGAGCGGCTCTGAACATATTACAGATCGACTCCTGAGAGAGTGTTGCAGACCGATTGAAAGACTGGAGAGAGAAGCAATGAATGAGGAAAGAAGGCCACAAAATACACTTCCCGATCAGATCTCATTCTCTGATTTCACTGCGGTGACCTAGAGAGCAAGGGCCAATATAATGCAACGAGTTCAGAAAGTAGAGCAACACAAGGTCATGGGTTCGATTCCCAGGGAATGTATGAGCTGATATTACGCATGTATTAAATGCAAGATGCTTTGAATAAAAGTGATATAAGTGCACTCTGAAATTTTCATCTAAAAATGAGCATTTTTGTCAGGCTCCTGTGTTTAGGTTCAGTCATTTTACTCTAATGGCAATGTATAGGTCCTTTTCTATGCAATTAAAGTGAAATAACTTAACATAGGTGATCAAAATGCTTATTTTAGAAGAAATTTCAGACTTATGGTATGTATATATATATATTATTTATTAGTTTTAGTTATTTTTTGAGAAATGTAGCTGAAATAATTTTTTTTTAGATTTTTGTTCAAGTAATTTTTTTATTGTTTCAATTTTAGCTTCAATTTAGTTAACAATAAACCGAAACTAAAACTGAAATAATAAAAAAACACTATATAGACAATAAAAAATAACAAAAAATTACAAAAAACTAAAAAAACTAAAAATTACAAAAAAAAAAAAAAAAAAAAATAAAAAAAAATATTCAAGCTTAAACAAAAATAAAAGCTAGTTCTATTATTAAACACTAAACTATTAATAAAACTATAATAGTATTTAAGTTATAATAAACACTGATGCATACAGTGGATTTTATGAATGTGGATGATTTTAAAGTGAATATATAATATGAAATAAAATAAGTTTAATACATGTTCCTGATCATACTGGGAATGATTCATTTGTGCATGTTATTCTTTATCAAATACAATGACTTATTCCACCTCAGGATTGAGTTTCCTTATACAATGACATCACAAATCCATGTCACCGCTTCTAATACAGAAACTCTTATAAAATCCCCCTCACTGATAGTCATTTTTCCACTTGTAAATACAGCACATTATGGACGTGACATGGCTTGTGATTGTGCTTTGGCAAGCAACAGTTGAATGAACTCCTGCACTGGACTCAAACCATCATTTACTATCTGCTGGCTTTGCTCACGGCTGTCCTCAAAGTCCCTCCAACTAAGCAACTATCTTCCATCTGGACTTGTTCAGACGTCAATCAAGCGGGCAGCGTCTGGATGCAGGAGGGAACTGATGGGGGTCACCAGAGGATGCAGCAGTCGTGGCCTAATGGATAGAGCGTTGGGCTTGAAACCGAGGTAACCCAAGGTTGTGGGTTCGAATCCCGGCTCTGGCAGGAAGTGTCTACGACTGAGGTGAGACCCTTGAGCAGGGCACCGAACCCGGGCGCTGCAATGTCGGCTGCCCACTGCTCCACTTGGATGGGTTAAATGCAGAGAACACATTTCACTCCTCATTATACTCTGTATAATTGTGTATGTGACAAATAAAGCTCATCTGAGCTTAATTTGTATTGTAATTTGTGTATTTGTAGGATGCAGGAGGGGTCAGTCTATGAAGGGCCCGTACAGGCTGCTATGGAAATCACTGAGAAGACCTCATCCCGCTTCTCCTTACAAAGTTTGGAGAGACTGGAACTAGAGCCCATGCTGTAATTGTAACTCAGGAGAAAATGGAAAACAAAAATAACTCGGGCTACAGCAGCACGGCTACTCAAACACTTTCTGTTATATGAAGAAAAAGCCTTTGTCTTGTCAAACATGAAATGTTTCAGCCAGCCACAGTAATGTGTAACAGATAGAGAGGAAATACTGATTCATCATTTACAAGCAAATTAATTCATAATTCTAATTCTTACATTCAGACAATTTACATAATTGCTTAAAAAACTGTCCAGGTGACAAAATGAAAGACTGTAATATATGATTTGATTAACTTTATTTTATTTTTATATTTTAGTAATACATTACTTTTACTGAAGGAAGTAAATACATAAACATACCAACTATTTACACATACAAATATAAAGTAAGAGAATTTTAGGGAAAACTATGTTTAACTGTGATGCCACATTTACTGAAAAAATATCAAAATATAAAAAAGAGACATGTCTGAATGTCATAAGAATCATCAAAAACATGATAAAAGCAGTTCATATTTCATCCCAGAACGTAACAGAAATAAAATATTTTAAGAACCATTAAGATAATAACAAACAAACAATAAATAAATATAAAGTAAGATCATTTTAGTATAATTATAATTAGTATAAAATAATATTATAATCATCATTATCATAATTATTATTATATTGTGAGAAAATAAAGAACAATGTCTTTATCTGCCATGACATCAACTGGTCTGAAACTGTTGAAATATGACCTGCATGCACATATTTCTCATGTTTCGCCTGCACATCCTTCCAATGCACTCTAGGCTCCCAACCACTAAAAATAAATCATATTAAAAGCATATGGTCAGAATCAGCACATATAGAGCTTTGCTGTTGGGAGTATATGTGTTAGTCCACTAGCTGTGTACTCGTTTCAGGGGTCAGAAACCGTGCCCTCAAGACCCATAAAGCCCTAAGCCCGAGCTGCGCTTCTCCACGGCCTCGTCCATTACACACTGATCTGTGTGTGTACACGGTGTGTGTGCCGCATGAGAACGAGCCTCTGTCTCGTTGCATTAATCTTCACCAGGTCAAGGTCAGACACAACACAACAAAAGCCACGGCCGATGAACACGCGCGGAAATTTCGCAAGGGCCCTAATTTAATTTAAGCTCGTCGGCCCCGGCTCAGCGCCGTATTACAATCTCACATCAGATGGCATTAACGAGTGCGTTAGATTGCAGAGCACAAACAATTAACGGAGCCTTAAAGATAGCGTGGCGTGAACTAAAAGCTGCAGATTAGCAGCGTCTACACTCACCTTTCCATCTGCACGGATGAGGACGATTGTGCTTAAACTTCGGCTGATGCTGAAATAATGCGAGTGGACATGACTATGCATTCAGCGCTACTTTAATCCAGCCTGTTTATTTCATTTATTGTTGTTTCATGAATGCTAATAGTTCTATTTCCCCAGCTAGAAATCACGCTTCATAAAACTACAGGTGCGAAGATTGAAAGTCTCTTTTCATATCTCAGCCTTGGCTTTAAGAAAACACAACGTGTCGATTTGAGATGGCACCACTGTGTTTGAATGTTTAGAGGAATAATAAACAAAACCCACATGAATATGATCCATACTGAAAAATCCAGCTTAAGGTGGTAGATAGCACATCTTTAACTAATGAACAGTTTAGAGAAGGGTTATAGTTAAATATAACTAGTGCTGTCAAACGATTAATCACATCCATAATAAAAGTTTTGTTTACATAATATATGTGTGTGTACGGTGTATATTTATTATGTATATATATATTAGAACAAATTTGCAACCACTAATGACTGTGTTGTAAGTACCATGTTCTTTTTTATTTTTATTTTTTTATTATTAATCTTACATTTCTGGATATATGTATTGTTATGCCTTATGTGGTGTATATGTAATATTGTATGTTATTTCATGTGTTTGCCTGCCCAGGGACAGCAGATGTAAATTATCTATCAGCTAACTCTGGTGCAATTACTTTTAATTGTGCATTGTCCCTGTAAAAATAAACAATAAAGTAAAGTAAATATATATATAATACAAACACATGCATGCATATATTTAAGAAAAATATGCTATTTATAACATAATAATATAAATGTATATACATGCAAACATTTAAAAAATATATACTGTATGTGTGTATATTTATACATACATACATAATAAATAAATACTGTACATATACATATAGTAGTAAACCATTTTTTTATTTTGGATGCAATTAATCGCGATTAAATCATTTGACAACACTAAATAAAACAAAAACTAAAATAATAAAAAAGTTACTTGGAATAAGATAAATGTTAAATGAAATAAAATAAAATTGTAAAAAAGTTAATCTAACTAAACTAAAAAGACCTAAAAAAAAAAAATATTTTTTCAAAAAGGCGCATTTTCATTTAGTTTAATTTTATGTATTTAACTAAGCACAAAAGCTAAAACAAACTAAATATGCACAATAAATAAATAAATAAACAAACAAATTACTAAGTAATAACTCAATTTTGCTTTGGCAACTAACATAAATACATTTAATTTAAATAATTAAATTTAATAAAATTGGAAAATAAAAAATAAACAAACAAACAAAAATAAATAAGAGCACACAAATACTAATTTCTAAAACTTAAAATAAAATTCAAATGAAAATATAAAATAAATAGTAAAAAGTTATAAATAAATAATATGATAATATAAATAATAACAAAACAACAGTGAATGCAACTAATGCAGTTAATATATCAAATCTGCAGGATTATTTAAGGAGGAAAACATTAAAACACCATAGCAACTAAAAAGAGTTTTTGATGTATGATGCAGAATTGGTAAACTGCTGAAAATTAATTTATTATTTCGTAAAAGCTTGTTAAATTAGTTAAATATCAACGTGGATATGTTGTATGATGCCTCATCCTCAATAACCATGAACAAAAATACACAGAATAAAATCATAATAATAATAAAAACTCAGACTAGGTTATAAACACATTCATTTGCAGTTAAGTGTTGAAGCAAAAGCAGCACTAAATTAATGCAGCACAACATGTTTTGTTAAATGTTGAAATATTCTCTGTATAATGTGACACGGAGCTGTCGCTGGCGTATAAAGGAGCATCACTTCCAGTGGTGTGACTCCGGCTCGTTCTGAATAGTGAAACGCCATAGACCCGAGTACAACCCAGCACCAGATGCGAGGCAGCACTAGATCACGCGCTGCAAAATAAAACCAATCATTGTTTGTAATGATGTGTCCAAACCTGCAGCAGAGTCCCGCTGGGGAGCCGAGAGAGAGAGAGAGAGAGGCTTTACATGCGTTCACATCCACAGCACATTCATCATGCTGCAATGAGAGCAGTGTGTTCTCATTAGAGCCGCGCTGAAGCTACACACCAAAGCAAACAAGACTTCCTCACTCCTGAAAAACTTGCCGACTTGTGAGTCTTTTTATGTCTTACTTCTAATGGCCACATGCTTTAAAGTGTGCTAAACTCCCTTCAGCTTGCATGCAAACAACATCCCTTTTAAAGGAAGCATTCCGTCATAATTTACTCCTCGTGCTGTTCCTAAACTGTGTAACTTTCTTATGATGTGGAACACAAAAGATGATGTTTTAGTCAATCTTTTTGCAGCTCTTTTCTATTCAACGATAGTTCAGCTCCTAAGGTTTTTGTTTTTTTTTTAATGATCTATCATTTTCAGAATGTTTGGAACTTGAATGGAAGCCTGTTTCCGCAACAGAATAAAGAATAATAAAAAAGAATAACTGTGAAGTTTAACTGAGCAAAATCATTAGTCATAATTAGTTTAGTTTTTTTTCTCAAAATTGTGTGTGTGTGTGTGTGTGTGTGTGTGTGTGTGTGTGTGTGTGTGTGTGTGTGTGTGTGTGTGTGTGTGTGTGTGTGTGTGTGTGTGTGTGTGTGTGTGTGTGTGTGTGTGTGTGTGTGTGTGTGTGTGTGTGTGTGTGTGTGTGTGTGATATATATATATATATATATATATATAGTAAATATACACTGTATAAATGTACAGTTCTGAGAAAAAAGTCAAAAGTCTAAAAAAAGAGAAAATTAAGTTTTACGTTTTGTTTTGTTATTCCGCAGCACAATCAAACTCCTATAAAACTGTCCTGAAAAATACTGGATTGCAACAACAAGGAAAAAACTGATACTGACAACTTTTTCTTTTTTCTCTCCCAGTAACTACAGCTTTGAGTTTTGTTTACAATATTTGTGACAATGTACTTTTAAATGTCAAATGGAAAAAGTCAAATATGCACCTATAAACGTAAAACACACTGACTTTACTGTAGCATTTTGCACAACTTTTGCACATTACACATTTGACTGACCTTTTCTGCACTAGCCTACATCTGAGTTCATGCCATGATTATGTAAAACCAGAATACAGCAACTTTTGCACATCTTTTGCAATACAGTCTTGGGATACAAAAGGCCAGGTTTTTAAATCCAGAACATCTACCCTGAGGAGTGACCCTTGCTGTAGTTCATCCCCCTACAGTAGATCCAGACCTCCCAGCTCAACACCACACGTGCTTTAAGGAAGAATTCACTCACAAAAACACCAACTTCACATTTCTGCTGAGAGTCTACGTGATCTTCTGTTTGCCACAGACGCTGCTTTTATCATCTGCTTTACCTGCCACAATTAACATGACCTAAAATAATACTTTCTCTAAACGTTTAATTGTTATCTAATTATCAGGCTTTTTCATAGCCTTAACTGTTTATTACATAAACTGTGTCCTAATAAATATCAGCGAAAGAAGCGAGTTCAAAAGATTTAGCACTTGCTAGAAACAAAAATATCACAAGAAATAATAATTTTTTTTTCAAATTAAAGCAAATTTATGTACACCCAACATATGGAGCCACACTAGTGTAAATGACCTAAACTGAGCCTAAATTAACAGTTTTTTTGTTTAGGCTCAATCAGTAACCGGTACCCATTCCGGCATTAATATATATATATATATATATATATATATATATTTTTTTTTTTTTTTTTTTTATTGATGCAAAATAAAATATCAAAATTCTGGGTTTTCAAATCTATTCAAGCACGTCCAAAATGTAGGTTACAGTGTAACAAAAAAATGTCCAATGCTTGTAATGAATAAAAAGCAATGGGTTACTGTTTTAATTCTTGCGCACAATGAACAAACAGCAAGGCACACTATGTTTATAGAACAAATGACTTAATTTGCTGAATTTTGTTTCAAATTAAAATCTCACAAATATAGGTAAGAGGTTTAAAAAACCTGAGGCTGCAAACACTGTTAAAAAACTGTTGATCCAGCATTCAGCTTGACCTCCAGGTGTTTTCTGAAGGTTATGCACATGCTTCCTCTGATTGAGAAGAAGAACAGATCCTATTCCGTCCCCTGATCATGAAAAGCGCCACTGAAGAAAGTCTGGTATCTTCAGCGCTAGAACGATGCCTCAGGAGAACGCCGCACACGTTAGTCCTGGTACACTTTAAACAGATCCAGTTTAGCTCTGGCATATTTCTGCTGCGACGGCGAGTCTGGCAGATTGCAGGAGATGTGATGTGAATACACAACGCGGCACTTGGCAGCAGAAAACAGGAATTACAGGTGTGTGTTATAGGCCTGGTAATTACTCTTAGCACAGGGACTGTCTCTCCTAATGTCTTCTGATTCCTCTGGAAACGTGCGGGTAAACACGAGGCGGCTAATGAGGCCTTGCTCAGATTAGATACTAATGAGGATGAAGAATTGGGATCATTTTAGCCACAGCACCTCGGGTTAGTCCCAAATCTAACCTTTAGGATGAAAGCTTGACAGATTGTTTTCATTGGCGTGCAGTCAGAAGAACAAGATGAAATGGTGTAATTGACAAAAGCATGAGGTAAACGCTGTCTTGACTGCATTGCTTCACTGCTGCGCTTCAAACCAGTAAAAGCTCTGATGAAGTAGCATGTAGGGAAACGCAGCACTAGCAACATTTTTCTGTGCACCAATAAAACGTAAAGTGTCTCGGTGGACATTTTTAAACTCATTTCGGAGCATCGCTGAAGCCTCGCTTATCTGCGGATGTTATGGAAGATGGAGAATACAGATGCAGCTTGTTTGATTGCGGTTTACTCTGAGATACATCACGCAACATGCGTTTTATCAGTAAGCAAACAGATGTGATGCAACGACAGGAATGAATGAAAGGCAATGGGTCAAATAAACTGATGTTGACACAGATGTGAATATTAATCTAATCTATCCAGTAATTTTTTCTAACAGATTTTGTTTTTAATTTTCATGCACAGCATACAGAAAACAAGACATACACAGTTATTCCTGTGATCAAATCTGAATTTTCAGCATCATTACTCCAGTCTTCAGTGTCACATGATCTTCAGAAATCATTCTAATATACTGATTTGCTGCTCAAGAAACATTTATGATTATCATCAATGTTAAAAACTGTTATGCTGCTTCATATTTTTTGCAGCAGTCGTGCAAAAAATATGACGGGGGCAGTCGTGGCCTAATGTATAGAGAGTCGGACTTGTAACCCGAGGTTGTGGGTTTGAATCTCGGCTCCGGCAGGTATTGTCCACGACTGAGGTGAGACCCTTGAGCAAGGCACCGAACCCCCGACTGCCCACTGCTCCAGGTGTGTGTGTGTGTGTGTGTGTGTGTGTGTGTGTGTGTGTGTGTGTGTCCACTGCTCCGTGTGTGTGTGTCCACTGCTCCAGTGTGTGTGTGTGTGTGTGTGTGTGTCCACTGCTCCGTGTGTGTGTGTGTCCACTGCTCCAGGTGTGTGTGCACTTGGATGGGTTAAATGCAGAGAACACATTTCACTGCTGGTTATACTCTGTATAATTGTGTATGTGACAAATAAAAAAATTCTTCTTCTTCTTCTTTGTGGAAAGCGTAATACATAAAATTTTTCAGGATTCTGTGATGAGTTCAAATGAACTGCTTCTATTTGAAAATATAAATATTTTCGAACATTTTCAAATTTGACCAATTAAATGCATCCTTATTATTAGTATTAATTTTAAAGCAAAAAAGCAGCCCAATCTTTGAATGCTAATGTAAATCACATAATGTGAAAAAGCACTGTTTCCTTCTTAGCCTGCACAGACATGATAAAAGCATGAATCTGATTGTGCTCGAATCACGTTTTGATGGATTCACCCTTCTGCTGTCACAGTGATTAGATCAAATCACACAGCACTAAATAAATACATCCACAAAATCTGACATAACAGACGATTATGCTGTACATAAATCAGTAAAACGACTCGATCACTCTTCATCACACATCAAGTCTAAAGAAGTCGACGGCGGCCCTGAGGCTCTCCGCACAAATCTCCTCAAGAGTGATTTCTATCATTCGTTACACACACATCTCTTTATTGTTGATATAAATTTCAGCGCAGTGATGTACGATACGCTTGACGCATTGCATAAAAGTGTAAAAAACAATATTCGTCCGGGCCATTAACACTCAGTAGGGTTTGCGCCGTTATGCAACAAACCAGGCACATTTGGGATGAATATGAATTTTTGCTGTATGGCAGATGACGCATTGCATATTGGCGGTTCTCATCAATCTCATGTGAGATTAATACAAGCAGCAGTTTGAGATTCAAATGATCTTTGCATTTCCGTCAAGATCCCTGCGAGGTTACAGATGTCCCTCGGAACCGACGCAGCGTTGGAGTGCCATTTTGATTACATTTAATCACTGTTATCGGCCTCTCAGCTGCGGTCTACAAGAGTGAGGCATCCAAAGTAAATAAAGAGCAAGGCCTGTGCGAGAGAGACAGACTCATCCCCACTGAGTCAGCTCCGCAGACAGATGAATGACAATCACAAATTAAAGGCAAACACATGATGGCGTAAATCACAGCACCTCCGCCGCTCCAGATGTGGGCGTAGAACCCCTGCTGAGCTCGGGACGTTCTGCCAGACCCGCGGCTCGTTAGCAGCGTTCAGCGCCTTCGTTTAGACGTGTCATAAAACCCACATGAAACACCAGAGGAAGTGAGAGAATGAGGAAGCGGCATAGCAAACAGGAGACAAGCGCTGTGCTCCATTCAGGTCTGTTACAGGCTGTTCAGTTGCTGAATTTGAATTGAAGCAGAAAACTGGATGCAGAACCGATTTAAAAATAAATAAATAGAACTTGTAGCGGTTCTTTAATTTCATTAGGAATTAGTGAACGAATGAATGATGCATTTATATAGCGCTTTATTGTGTATTGTTGTACACCCAGAGCACTTTATAATCATCTGTGGGGGGGGGGGGGGGGCTCTCCTCAACCACCACCAGTGTGCAGCATCCACTTGGACTTGATCATAATTTAGTGAATTAGTGATCATTTTTATCATACACAAAGCATATTGACTATTATATTACAATAATCCACAGTATATTATTATTCAGTGTTAAATATGATAGAAATTAATTTTTTTTTATAAATAAATAAATAAATATACATTTTACAAATCTGTAAAAAATATTGAAATATCTTTAAAACACAATAGATAAGTTAAATTGGTTATTCAAACTTTTACACATAATAATAAGAACAATCTCACTGCCGATATTACCTTAAATATCATATAATTTTAATATTCATTGTTAATAATTATAGGAAATAAATGTAAATATCTATGAATAAAAAATATAACAATATTAATAATACGCTAAAAACTAAAATTCCAAGCAGGTCGTAGTCTTGTTTTGCAGTAAAATATCTAAAAATCTTTAAAAATATATATATTTACTTGACATATTTGTACGATTCAATCTTACTGCAAGTGATTAGATGATATTAATATTCATTGTTAAATATTATGGAAATTACATGTCAATTTCAATAATTAAAAAAGCAGCATTTTTGTCTTGTTTTCCAGTAAATTATCTCAACTTTTTTTTAAAACAAGATATATTTAATTTACTTTTTTAATACCCAATTTAAAACTTGTATACATGTGAATTAGAAAAAAATGTTAATGAGAAAATGTAAAGATATATTCTCTAAAACTATTGCTTCTCGAAATTCAGTATATTTATCTTGTTTTATGAATTTTATAATATTATTGACAAGACAAAATGACAGATACAGATTAAGATTGTGTGTGTGTGTGTGTGTGTGTGTGTGTGTGTGTGTGTGTGTGTGTGTGTGTGTGTGTGTGTGTGTGTGTGTGTGTGTGTGTGTGTGTGTGTGTGTGTGTGTGTGTGTGGTGTGGTGTGAGTGTTGTGTGTGTGTGTGTGTGTTGTGTGTGTGTGTGTGGTCTGTGTGTGTGTGTGTGTGTGTGTGTGTGTGTGTGTGTGTGTGTGTGTGTGTGTGTGTGTGTGTGTGTGTGTGTGTGTGTGTGTGTGTGTGTGTGTGTTGCTGAAATATATATTTAATTGCAGTAAATAAACATTAATTGTCAGAAGACAGAAGATAATTTCCAAGAATGCTCTAATTCAGTGCTTCTCAAACTAAAATTGGTCACAGATTGTGGTGTACACCAGGACAACCAGCTCGGCCTCCATCAACACAACTCCATCAAACCGGCTGCATTTGTCATTGGCTGTTAGACTGCCACATGACGGCCCTATTTCATAGCGCCAATTAAACGCCTGCTCTCCTGTAATTAACAGCTGTTTTGTCCACTGGTCAATAAAAGCTGTTCATTAAAAGGTCCCTTTGCTGTGTCCAGATCCCTGGCAAATGTCACCGCTCTGAAAAGGTGCCTGTAAGAATTACCATCGCCTGAAATGCAGTTCTCAGCCACAGCTGGCCAAGACAAACCGACTTGAAAGGAAACCGGCTGGAAAAACCACCACAACACTGCTTTCCAGCCTTCATAAAAGAGTGCAGGTAATCATGAAGACTAACTTATTTTCAACTTGAGGTTTTCCCCAATCGGACGCCTGCATTTCTCTTCCAACCCTGGTAAATAAAAGCCCTGTGAAAATGTTTGGTTTACTCCGCGGTGTCTCGCGTTGGCCTTTGAAACCTCTTGAAATACAGACACGGCCTGCTGGCCATCAATATCAGAAAAGCCAGAGAAAACAAAAGGCTGTGAATGAGTTAGAAAATCAATACTCTAGAGCAGAGCGGCTTCTAGAGCCAAATATTACATCATGACCGATTCAATAAAAAAAGTTTGAAATCACCTGAAATCATGCATTTTTACTATGTATTAAAAATACATACTTCCCTCTGATGGGAAAATGCAAGTACGCCAGTTTTGGGAAATAGTGTCACATCATAAAATTGACACTTTTATTAAAACCACTTTTATTATAACCATCACAAACTATTCCTCTTCTGTAGTGCGAAGGGTTTGGGGTAATTGCTCAAAGTAAACCAAAAAGCATGGATTTGTACCTCAAAAATCCACTAGTCCAGACACCTTCAGCATCCTGAGATTTAGGACAGACTAATCCTAATCGCACATACTGTAAGAACAGATAACAGAGTCATGCGGTTAATGCCAACTGGGATTCAGTCGAAACGTTCCTATGAATGATCCAAAAACTAACCATACAACAGTGTGACATTATGCTTTTTTAACTTTTGACTAAATAAATGTAAAATAAATAAATAAATGTATAAGTAAATAACATTTATTTTATATTAATAAATTAATTATTAATTTAAATGAAACAAAAAAATGTAGATTCATCTGTAGGCAAAAAATTAAATAAAAATTAAAGAAATTGTATCTTTTACTCACTATTCCTCAATTATTTATTTACTTATTTATTTGTTTGTTAACATTTAGAATATTTTTTTTTACTAGAAAACAAGAAATATTAAAGTATTTTTTTATTTTGTAATTTTAAATTAGCTAAATATTTTAGGCTACATGAACGTGAAAAACATTAAGATACTGTAACAGTAGACCATATTAATATGATGCCATAAAAGTCAAAGTCAAAAGCCATATCATATGACTTTTATATAGTCAACAAGTCATGTTGCTTTTATTATATATCTCCATAGTGATAAATTAATTAATTAATGCATTCATTCGTTTTCATTCATTCATTCATTCGTGTTCCACTGAAAAACAGTATTCAGGTTTTGGCCCAACATGAGCAAGAGAAAGAATTAACAATAAAAACCTTTGACATTGACAGATTCATTAAAGGGCAGCAGAAGCAGCAGACTGAGTTTGTGTTTGTAGAGGAACCAGTGTAGGAGTTTGTTTGTGTTCATGACTGCATTCAGTCGTCTGTCTCAGTAAAAAGACACCGCGAGGTGAAAACCTCTATAGATCGCCTTGATGTGTTAAAGATGTCAGTTGAGTGTGCAGCGGAGGCCTTGCCACTTATTTTTCCTCACCTACATACTTTGTTTTGCACGCCCCCAAACTCTACACATCAGCGCGAATGTGACTCTCATACGCTCTGAGAGCAACTGCAGCATTATTGCAGATTCTATATACTTCCTTTTCCATTCAATGTACCATACTGTACATTCACATTTACAGATACATCATCTAAGGTATGCCACTAAACAGTGCTGCAAGTCAGAAATCAGAATCAGAAAGAGCCTTTATTGCCAAGTATGCATTGCGCATACATGGAATTTGTTTTAGCGTATAAGCCAGTCAGAACAAACGAGACAAGACTAAAAATGTTGAAACATGACACACACACACGACACAACACAATCAAACACACACACACACACACACACACACACACACACACACATGCATATGCACACACACACACACACACACACGTTGTGTATTTATGGTGTCACACATAGCGTAACACAACGTATGTGCACACTACACACACACTCACAGAGACAGCACACGACAAAAAATATCACAGTATGATTTAAAAAATTATGGGGACACATGAGCACACCTTCTCCTCACACACACACACATAAAAAATTTGTGTCACACACACACACACACACAGACACACACACACACCACACACACAGCCACACACACACACAGACACACACACACACACACACACACACACACACACACACACACACACACACACACACACACACACACACACACACACACAGGCTTGTAACCACTAACCATTCCTTCAAGGAAAAACAATATTGCATCTTTTCACCATGCATAGCATCTGGTAAGTAATCAAACGTATTTGATGCAAAATAATGCAAGCTACTGTGTTACACACCTAAGATCTAATCCAAAACCTCAGCATTGTTTTTTAGTGCGACAGGCACTGAGCTGCGGTTTTTCAAAACCACTTTCTGCCCCAGTTAGTCCTGCGACTGGATTCCCAAGTGCGGCACACAGGGGTCCTTCAGCTGTCAGGACTCCTTTAAAATCATGCTGGAACGGGAAACTACTGTGCAGCTCTTGTTTTATTGCACTGTGCAGATTTTTATTCCTGGGCATCTTGTCAAAAAGCTTTAGATGGTGTAATTATAGTGGTAAATTCCAATGCTGATGTGAAAAGACTTAAATCAGCAATCACAACACGTAAGACACTAAAGACTCTCTTTGAGTATCAAACTAAAAGCCACTTAGCCTGCATGCTGAACTTGAGTTTACCAACATAGTCCCTGCTTACAAATGTTCATCATACGAATTACAGCAACCAAAATGCATTTGGACACTCGAGACACACTTAAAAATGTCTCAATGTCATTGAATTAGATAAAATATCTAACAAAAGCTGCAGGATCTTTTATCTACACTAACTTTGCTTTTCTTCATCATTTTTGATTATCTCAGTGTCATCAATCAGCTGGCGATTTTGTTCTTTTTTATTGAAAAGCATCTTCTTTACCAGAAATGACACTTGATATGATATTTAATCATCTAATACGATGACATTCAGGCATTTTAAGTGTGAATTTGGGTGGTTAAAAAATGACTTTTAATATAGACACTCTGTGATGCTGTGGTGCACGGCAACAAATCTTGCATCCTTTAATTCACACGCATGCTACATTTGAATAACTGAATCAGTGATTAGTCAATAAATGAGGAAATTGTTATATTATTAAACGTATAGAAACAATAACACACACTGCTGAAACTTTGGTAAAAATAGCGGTGCCTGTGGGCTCCACAGTACAAGAAAGAGATTGCTGTGTGGACGAAAGCACCCATTAATGTAAAAGGTATTTCTGTGTGGCCTAAAGGTACAATTACATGTGAGTTAATAGACTTTGACAGCATTCTAATTCTATAGAGCATAGACGTACATGTGCGGAATACAGAAACGGGGAATGAACAGACAACTGCACGTTTTTCAAGTCCACTGCACAATGACTAATAAAAAACTCTCATGCAGTTTCTCCCTGAAACAATTTGCATATCAAGACCAAAACATGCAATATCAAGCATATGCAATAATACAGCAAAAGCATGCAATATGGTGCAGATGATATTTATATGGCCAAGAAGTAAGATTACATTTTGGTAGTTTGTAACATGATAAATTAAATATTTATAACAGTATAGCAGATACTTACATGATATATCAGATGTTCCTCTATATCTCCCAATATGTCTTAACATGATATTTAAATGCTTTGTTTTAAAAACATGTGCAATGCAATATAATGATGATTGAGAGAAGTCAGATGATCATACACAATTCCTGTCATTTCTACCCAACATTGGCATATCAAGCCCAAAATGAGTGTCTTTTATATGCCATGTTCACCATAATCAAATGCAGGAAAGGAAGTACATAAAAAAAAAAAACAGAATTCATATTGTTAGTTTGAGTGATTAGAGCTTCTGTTAATTAATAGTGAGTCATTAAAAATGTTAGTAAAATAACTTTGCATTCAGACTTTCTGAACTGTTTTAAAGCCAATTTAGTGTTTTTTTTTAAAGATACTCAGGGATGCATTTTATTTTCTTATAATATTTTCTTATGATCCTTTTAAATGAATCAGAATTCTGCTTTACGCATATTGCTTGGAAGCACATGGATCACTAAAATATATGTTTGGGTGACTCTAGCAGTTTACATGCATAGAGTTCCACTGAAATAAATGTAGTCGATCGCAGAAACTAAATGCAATGTCCATCCTACACCTAGACATCTATAAATGAAGAAAAACTGTTTCCATACATGCACGGAAAGTTTCAAATCTGACTGAAATTTGACAAACTTGGTCTATGAATCCGAGCAAGGATCAAGCACAATCAGATCAATTGCATGACCACGCAACTAAGACTATTTACTAAAATCACGAGCAGTTCAATGTCTTTTGTTGGTCCTGGAGCAACATTTTCAACCAAAGAAACCCCTGCAAGCATTCCCTAACCATTAACTACTATTAAGATCAGAGATTAATGATAATAACGTTGTTTAAGCTCCTGAACCCAGCCAGAAGCTTAACCCTAATATCTGGTCGAAGGTTGATCCAGGATGTCTAC
The DNA here is from genome assembly GCA_027422405.1 of Ptychobarbus kaznakovi. Lineage (NCBI taxonomy): Eukaryota > Metazoa > Chordata > Actinopteri > Cypriniformes > Cyprinidae > Ptychobarbus > Ptychobarbus kaznakovi. The sequence continues at coordinate 754,078 of CM049800.1, read as the reverse complement.
TCTGAGAAATCACTGTAAGTAACATGTTTGATGTATTACAACCCCATCAGCCTTTAAACCACCGCACTCATCCACATACAAATCAGCAGCACATTAACATGCTTTCCTCGTCATGTACGTGCCGTCCTAAACCACCTGATTATGTTATATTAGCTGAGCGCAAATTAATAAACATTAGATAAATACCTCAGCGTTTCTGTGCATCTGATTACGATGCACCATCGATTACAACAAACTGACAGATGGTGAAAGCAAATGAACACACACGTCGCCTGTGAGCGCTGGATGGGCCGCGTCTCGCCAGCACACGTACACGTCTCTAATCCCTAAGAGTAGGCAAAATTTGCTGTGTGGCAATCCCTTGACTTCATTTGGCACCAGCGATGGGATTTCGGAGCGTAATCTTCTCAGGGCGAGCGTCCTTCCCCCACGATGCACCTCTGAATAGCAGCTGCCCACTTGAGGGGAATTCTGCCCGTCGTTATTTGAACGCGTAGTGCGTGTTTTTTACCACCCGATTAACTAAAGGAATTATGTGATGGGACAAATTAACTTACAAAATCTGTCCTACATGTAATTCACACAGCGCAATTCCCAACCAAACCCTGCAGGTCTCTTATGAACAACACTTTCAACACTGCAATCCAGAAACCTGAATCAGCTGCATCAGCACACATCTGGATATGCAGAAATATAACGCTCTTCTACATTATTTGATTGTCATTGGGTGAATCGGCTATTTTACTAATTAGGGAGTAACTCATTCAAAGTAGCAACGCTTCAGGTTTCTCCGCAGCATGACAAAAACTATTGCTGTTTTTTGTTTATCATGGATGCAAATTTACACCAAAACAAACTTACATAGTACTAGTGTTATTTTGGTATAACTGGGGTGATATTATAGTTCCAATTAGTATTTTAATTTAGTATTTATTTTCATATTAACCATTTTCATTTTAAATTTGGCTGATATTTATATATTATAGGTTTGTTGTTTTTTCATTTAATTTTAGTGCATCGTTGAAAATGAAAACTAAATGAAAATGAGAAATGTTACCTCTCAGCTAGCTGACGTGAAATGATTTTTCTTTTCATATCTTGTTTAAAATGTATTTTATATCAAGCAATAAAAAGGAATGCATGCATTTGTTTATTCGTTCATTGATTGATTGATTTATTTATGTATGTATTTATTTATTTGTTTGGTTGGTTTTAGTTTCAGTTAATTATAGAAACCCTGCAGAGTACTGAAATATACTCTCACATAAATATGTTGAAAAAAATTGTCTCTCTTACACGGATTGATTGCTTTAAACAAAATCATTTGATACCATCAATTTAAGAATTTGATTCACTGTTTCAATGATTTGACTCTAATTCTATCATCGGATTCATCCATTCAATCATTTGATTTGGTGTGTCAATTTGAATCAATTATTTGCTCATTTGAGTAATCGATTCAATCATCTGATTCACAGATTTAATCAATGAAATTTGTAAAAGTTACATTTGAAAGTAGCCCAAAGTAACCCAGCACTGTTTAAAGTGTCTTGAATCACATTTGAGAGCCAAAAATCAAACAAAACCTGGCTATTAGCTCAGTTAGCACGACAAGTGTTAACACGACACAAGAACAATGCATCTACATTTTCATACATATGTAACAAAATGGGCCTAATTAGCTGTGAAATGATTGTGGCTCTCGTCTCGCGCTCTGTTATATAAGATCATTCACATGCACCACGTGCGTTATCCGTGCGGACGGCCATTCTTCTTACTTCCTTCACAAGCGAACACATCCTACATTCATCAGACTCCAGAGTGACTCACTCCTATTCCTCATCCACTTCCTATTCCTGGATCCAAACACACACACACGCACAAACCACACACACACACGCACACACGCACGCGCACACACGCAAGCGCGCACACACACACACGCACACACACACCACACACACACACGCACGCACGCGCATTCAGGGTCTCACAATAGAGTCTACTTAATAGTTTCCTTACTAAGAGGCAAATTAATTTTCGGGATGTACATCTAATCGCAGCATAGGGAGGGGAGGTAATTTGTTAATGGAACAGAGAGAAAATGGCAGGCCGGCCTCTCTCGCTCGATCCCTCACGCTGATAAATAACAGAAATCTCCTCGCGCACCCATGTCAGTCTTTTGAAGAGAGACGGGGGGAACTAAAGTGGGTTAAAAAAACACAGTCATTACATATATTTTGCTGTCAGAGCCAAGCAAAGAGCGAGAGAGAGAGGCAGAAGAGGAGCGAAGCTGTATCGCTTTGTTCACCCGGCGGATTCGATAACCCACAGACTTCATTTAATCACTATCTGGCTGTTCCCCCTGAGGTCCTCTCCGCCTCCTCCGGGACCGTTCTGCCTCGGTTTAAGCGCTTTTAATTACGCTTTAACAACGGCCTAATCACGCTAACTTTGTCCTGACGAAGCACTTACAAAAATCTCCCGCCCCACCTCTTAACAGCCCTGAACAAATACACCGCCCGATCACGAATCGCTTTCCTTTACAAGAGCACACTAAATACCAACTAATCTGCTCATTCTGACATCTGTATGACCTTATGTCTGCATAATGCAAAAATCAAACAATAACTTCCTGCTTTTTATGTATTTCAATGTTCTTTGAGTAATTGTTAACTTAATTATTTTAAAAACCGAATGTTATAGTTGTAATCCACAGCAAGGCCATGTTTCATTTAGTTGAATTTATTTAACTTTTTTCAATTTGCTTCATAACATACCTTTCAATGGTTTGGGGTCAGTAAGCAGAAAAATAATAAAATATTCAGCCAGAATGTATTAAATTGATCAAAGGTGACATAAAAACATGTTACAAAATATTATATTTCAAATAAATGCAGTTCTTTTGAACTTTCTATTAATCAAAGATCCTTAAAAAATAAAATGCATCAGTTTCCACAAAAATATAAAGCAGCTCATCTGTTTTCAACATTGATAATAATGAGAAATGTTTCTTGAGCAGTAAATCAGTATATTATTATGATTTCTGAAGATCATGTGACACTGAAGACTGGAGTAATGATGCTGAAAATACAGCTGCACATCACAGAAATAAATGACTATTTACCATATATTCACATAGTAAACAGTTATTTTAAATCATAAAATATTTTACTGTTTTTAGTGTATTTTGATCAAATAAATGCAGCCTTGATGAGCAGAAGAGAGTTCTTTCAAAAACGATTTCTGAAGGATCATGTGACACTGAAGACTAGAGTAATGATGCGGAAAATTCAGATTTTATATACAGGAATAAATTACCATTTACAATGCATCCAAATAGAAAAGAGTTATTTGAAATTGTAAAAATATTTCGCAATGCTAGTGTTTTTACTGTATTTTTTATCAAATAAATGTAGTCCTGGTGAGCATAAGAGATGTTTTTCAAAAACATAAAAAAATCACACTGACCCCAAACGAACCTTTACTAGCTTTTGAAGTGGTAGATAAAGTCAAATCCATTTCACTGGAAATTTGTATTAATAATCCTAAAAATATACTGCACATGTTGTATGGAATATGTCAAGAGTCTGCAGTGATGATTCAAAGCTGGAAGACTCAACTTACCTACAACTTTTCTTTTCCTGCCTTGCTCGCGCTGCTGCTTCATATAAGACATGCAAATCTAGCTCAAGCTGGTACTTAACTAACACAGCACTACTGAAAACAGCCACGCCCAACCTGCTACGCACACACACACACACACACACACGCACGCAACGCACACACAGACACACACAGCACACACAGACAGACACAGACACAGACACAGGACACAGACACACACAGACACCACACACACTCACAGGACACACACACACCACACACAGACACACACCACACCACTGACACACACACACACAACACACACACACACACCAACACACACACACACACAACACCACCCACACACAACACACACACAGACACACACACACACACACACACACACACACACACACACACACACACACACACACACACACACACACACGTGCTGCTCGGCGAGCTCTAATGGTCTATTGTGTTAGCTGTAACAGCAAGGCCAGATCCAGCAAGTGGAGAAGTGCCTTCCTCAAAGTCGTCATGGAGACAGAGGTGCCGGCGATCGGCTAAAATACTGAAAGTCTGAGAAAAAGCCCAGAGATATGGCCTCTCCCACACATTTCTCCTATTATATCTAACTGTGTGTGAACTCATGTCACTGCAACATTGACCATCGTACCGGAACGACCGTGTTGTGTAGTTCTCTCTTTGTGCGGTTGTGTTTTCCCAGCAAACCCAGTCAAACGCTGCAAGTTTGGATGTCAGGTGTGATTTAAAGCTACATGAAATTAATCATTAATCAAAAACAGATCGTTCGGACTGTGATATTATTTACTCTATGTGTATGCTTTTATAACAGGTTGCATGTAAATTTGTGCATGACAGTTATTGTACCTGCAACACGTTACAATAAGGTATTATTTGTTAACTAATAAACTAAGTACATAAACTAACAATGAAAAATACTTCTTGAATTACAGAAATAAATTACATTTTACGATATTCAAATAGGAAACACTTGCTTTAAATTGTGATAATTCATAATATTGCTGTTCTTTACAGTATTTTTTTATAAATTAATGTAAAAATAAAATATATGAAATACGTAAAATAAATGAAAAAAGGTTGCATGCATTTAACGTATATTATTTAATGTTAATTCCAACATTCACTCATACAATGTAAACAATAAATTACTAAATTTTAATTTAAAAATAAAATAAATAATTATAATAGTAAAAAACTAAAAATACAACAGTTAACTATGTATGGTAAAAAATAAATCATATTCATGTATTAAATGTACAAATTTTAAGTGAAAAAGAAGAAGTAATCTTAGTCAATAGTGAAAACTGTAAAGTGATATTCATATAAATCACACATTCAATGTTTTTTTTTACTGATTTTTTTTCCTTATCGGTTATGTACATTAGAATTTATATTACATCTTATTTTGTCAAATTATTGTTTATTTCATTATTTTTAATGTCGTGTTTTGTTTTCTATTGTACCTTTAAGTTAAATACATAAAACCTAAAATGTTGCTGGCAACTACAGCTTCCATTTTTCTTTTAATAATAATAATAATATGTTAATTAATATTTTTAAAGGACCTCAGATAATATGAACAAACAGTGTAAACAAAATAAACAACTATAAAAGTTTAGTCATCTAGATGTGGTGAAGACGACTTGCTGGAGTTCAAACCGAGCGTCAGAACGGGGAAGAAAGGGGATTTAAGTGACTTTGAACGTGGAATGGTTGTTGGTGCCAGACGGACTGGTCTGAGTATTTACTGGGATTTTCACACACAACCATCTCTAGCGTTTACAGAGAAGGGTCTGAAAAAGAGGAAATATCCAGTGAGCGGCAGTTGTGTGGACGATGTCAGAGGTCAGAGGAGAATGGACAGACTGGTTAGAGATTATAGAAAGACAACAGTAACTCAAATAACCACTCGTTACAACCAAGGTCTGCAGAATACCATCTCTGAACGCACAACACGTCAAACCCTGAAGCAGAAGGGCTCCAGCAGCAGAAGACCACACCGGGTGCCGCTCCTGTCAGATAAGAACAGGACACGGAGGATACAATTCACACAGGAATCACAAACCAGACAATAGAAGATTGGAAAACGTGATGAGTCTGGATTTCTGCTGCAACATTCAGATGTAGGGTCAGAATTTGGTTGTAAAGAACATGAAAGCATGGATCCATCCTGCTTGTCTCAACGGTTCAGGCTGCTGGTGGTGTGTAATGGTGTGGGGGATATTTTCTTGGCACACTTTGGGTCTCTTAGTACCAATTGAGCATCGTTTAAACACCACTGCCTACCTGAGTATTGTTGCTGACCATGTCCATCCCTTTATGACTACAGTGTACCATCTTCTGATGTACTTCCAGCAGGAAATGCACCATGTCACAAAGCTCAAAGTCAAAACAATCAATGTCAGGACTGGTTCTTGAACATGACAATGAGTTCACTTTACTCAATGGCTTCACAGTCACCAGATCTCAATCTAATAGAGCACTGTAGCGAGGTGCGGGTGGAAGGCGGGGTAAGGAGGAAAGGCTGCCGCTGGGAGAACGGGTACAGAGACAAGCGGTGATAAGGAGGTCAAGTGAATAATGACTAACACTGGATCCAACCCTAATAAACGATCTGAGACGACCGAACACCTGAGAAGAGATGTGACAACCCTTTGGAGGACCTCAGAGGAAGCCAACCATCAGCAATTATACTGACACATTAGATGAGCCCCAGAGAAGATCTCCAGTGAGGACTCGTCACCTGACTCCATCGGGTAAAGACCACTGGAACCAGTGGACTGCTTAGCACTTGACTTTGCTTGCAGTTGGAACAAACTACTGGTTTTGTTTGGCCGGAGGGGAACTTGCCCCCCCGACTAAGCCTGGTTTCTCCATGGTTTTTTCTCCATTCTGTCACGATTGGAGTTTTTCGTTCCTTGCGCTGTCGCCTTGGCTTGCTTAGTTGGGGAATCTTCATTTCCAGCAAATATCATCGACTTGATTGCACAAATATTATTTAAACTGACTGAGCGGACAATGCCATCACTAAATTCAATAATGAAATGCATTCAGCTGAAAATTGAGTGTTAAATCCTATCATTTGTATTATTGACACAACTTCCTATGTTGATACTGTGCAGTGCTTTGTTACAATTTGTATGTTAAAGGCGCTATATAAATAAAGGTGACTTGACTTGACTTAACACCTGTATCTAATTCCAGTAATTGGGGAGAGACGAGAGAAAAGCGCCCCACAGACTTGGGAGGGGGAGAGAAAGAGACTGAACGCCAGCAGAGTCTGCACATTGTGTGGTTGTCTTTGGGAAACTGTGAAGGCAGAGAGCCTGGCAGCATTTGATTTTGCTTTTCTTATGAGTAATAAAAGCCGATTTACTCGCCAGCCCTGACTTCCTCGTCCTTCATTATATGACCTTGCTCCAAGCACCTTGGGGATGTGGTGGAACGGGAGATTCCCATCATGATGTGCAGCGACAAATCTGCTGCATACTGCGTGAATGCTATCATGACAATATGAACCAAAATCTGTGAGGAATGTTTCCAACACCTTGTTGAATCTATGCCACGAAGAATTAAGGCAGTCTAAGACAAAAGGGGGTCCAACACGTACTAGCAATATGTACCTAAATAAAGTGACCAGTGAGGTGTATATATATATTATATATAAACAAACATTAACAAAAGTAATAAATACTGTAGCCAGAGGCGTCATGCCCATTCAAAGTAAGGGGCCACGAACCCCCTAAGATTTTTGAGCCAAGTTGATTTTGAAAGCAGCTTCCAAAAGACAAAAAATTGCCGAATAATATTTGTTATATTTGATACAATCACATTGTATCATTCATGATTAGAACATTTAGTGCGTCAAATAATCAGCTGCTAAATTCAAATCTACATTCGCTGGCTGGTGCTGATCCAGAAACAGACGCGTTTCTTCAGCTCTGCGCATTATAACCAATCGCACATGATTCTGTTGAGTTTATGAATGATATGACCAATCAGAGACGATTCTGTTGAGTTTATGAATGACTATGACCAATCAGAGACGATTCTGTTGAGTTTATGAATGCTATAACCAATCAGAGACGATTCTGTTGAGTTTATGAATGATATGACCAATCAGAGACGATTCTGTTGAGTTTATGAATGCCATGACCAATCAGAGACGATTCTGTTGAGTTTATGAATGATATGACCAATCAGAGACGATTCTGTTGGGTTTATGAATGCTATGACCAATCAGAGACGATTCTGTTGAGTTTATGAATGCCATAACCAATCAGAGACGATTCTGTTGAGTTTATGAATTGCTATGACCAATCAGAGACGATTCTGTTTGAGTTTAGAATGATATGGACCAATCAGAGGCGAATTCTGTGAGTTTTGAAATTCACTAACAATCCACCCGGGGACAGTCTGTTGGTTTATGAATGCTATGACCAATCAGAGACGATTCTGTTGAGTTTATGAATGCTATAACCAATCAGAGACGATTCTGTTGAGTTTATGAATGCTATGACCAATCAGAGACGATTCTGTTGAGTTTATGAATGATATGACCAATCAGAGACGATTCTGTTGAGTTTATGAATGCTATGACCAATCAGAGACGATTCTGTTGAGTTTATGAATGCCATGACCAATCAGAGACGTTCAGATGAGTCAGGTGAGTTCAGGGCGCGCGCTCAATGACTGAATTCCCTGGCGCATCAGAAACAACAAAGTGCAGAAGATATCCACTTCACAGTTCAAACAGCTTCAGAAATTATATATGAGAGTTTTTGAGATAGAAGTCTTGATAATGAAATGATAATGTTCTTTGATAATGTAAGGTAAATGTCCTTTGCTGTGTTTCTGTACAACGAAAGTGTTATAATTAGTAACTTAAACCTTTTTTTAAATTGAATTCACGTTAAATACAAAGTCAGTCATATACAAATATTTTAAGGCATGGCACACATATGTGGTACAAAAGATGGATTTTATGCATAGTTAATGTGTCATTCAACAGAAATGTCCACTTTTGGTATGGCAATGTCTTAAAATGTATTTATTTTTCTAACATTTAAAATTTGACCATATTATTAGATTACCTCTTGATTTTATGAAAATGCATAAATGACAGTTTTTTATATACACTGAACAAAACTATAAACGCAACACTAATCAGTCTAATCGCTGTCTAATCAGCATCTTGATATGCCACACCTGTGAGGTGGATGGATTATCTCGTTCACTAACACAGATTTAGACAGATTTGTGAACAATATTTGAGAGAAATAGGCCTTTTGTGTACATAGAAAAGTCTTAGATCTTTGAGTTCAGCTCATGAAAAATGGGGGCAAAAACAAAAGTGTTGCGTTTATAATTTTGTTAAGTATATATTTATTTACCCATAAGGAAGGTCAGGTTTAACACCATTGACAATTTTCATGAAAAATGCATTTTACTAAATGTTTTTTGCAAGGTATTAAACCACAAGTTGTCAATCATGGTATTATCACTAAATTAAGTAGCTTCTATTTTTTACAATTCCCTAACAATAAAGCAGTTCATACCAGTGTGTTCAACTAAAAGCTTCATATGAAATGTCATTTACATCATATATTTGATAGTTATGAATACATGATTGTATTTTAAATGGTAGAAACCTGTTTTGGACCTCAAAATAAAGCACGTATGTGACTGTGTGGACAAGCAGTTTTGTGGCACTTGGAATTTTATATAATTGAATAAAAACAATTATTGCCACATTTATGGCTCAAGGAGGTGTAATTGTTCAAATAACATATTGTTTGATTTTAAATTAAAAAGAAATATGTTTTTCAAGTAATATTTCTGTAAAAGGCTAGGGAGAGAAAAAAAATTCCATAGTCCACAGTCATTTCATACACTTCAAAACTGTTGCAACAGAGATGCAAATACAATTTTTAAATTGATAATTTTACAACTTTGTTGCCACAGTTTGGAAGTGCCTTTTTCTCTTCTAAAGAAGGGGTGCCAGTACTTTTGTCCATATAATGAATGTAGAAGTCATTGGTGTTTGGTGATGAGTTTGTGGCTCATTTAAAGTCACACCAGAGGTGTTCAGCTGCTTTCTGCAGACCAGTCAAGTTCTTCCACACTGACTGAATCATCATTTCTCTTTGATTCTTGTCTTATACACAGAGACACTGTCATGTTAGAATAGAAAAGAGTCCTGTCCAAACTGTTGCTATAACATTAGATTCCCTACAATATCATTATATGCTTAAACATTAAGATTTGTACTCATGGAAATTACTAAAGTAGTCAAATCTTTCATTAAAAGGGGTGGGACCCAATACTTTTGGCATTATAGTGTATAAAGGTGCAAAATGCATTTGATTACAGTTAAGTTACTGGGAATATTTCGATTAGCCTAAAAAAGGAAAAAATTGTGTAAGACTATTAGCCTACTGGTGTGTCAACCCCCCCCCCCCCCACCCCTTTGTGCCCCCTCAAAAATAATTAGTGCATGACGCCCCTGACTGTAGCTTATTGTAAACTTTTACCCATCTCATCATGCTTAGGCAGAAAAATCCCAGGAACCCACATTAAGAGTCTTATTGTGTGTTGTCTGAGCTGTGCATCACGTATGAGCTCTGATTATCTGGGAAAGAGAGGAATCTGCATTCAGTGCCTGTGAGTTTCTCAATTCTATGCATATCTGCCGTTCTGAAAGAGAAACAAATAACCTTCTGATGCATGTAATGCCTGTAATTTACATGAGGAACACGTCGCCGGAGAAATCTGAGGAAAGGACACCCTTGTGAAATGGCAAACACAATAAAAAAGTAAGGAACAGCAATTTAGCGTTTAAGTGGATGTGAAATCATCAATGACCTTATTTACTTCTAATACATTGTGAGTGATTCATCACTGCATGTTATTGTGAAGAAAATGTAATGTGTTAGTAATGTCTCATCAAACTATAAATAACTTGCTCTTCCTCTGAAACAACTTTCCTTTTCCACTGACATCACTTAGACCTTAAACAAAGGCCAAATGTGACCCTGGATCACAAAACCAGTCTTAAGTCGCTGGGGTGTATTTATAGCAATAGCCAAAAAGTGTGAATTTACACTAAGTATAAATAGCCCGCCTTGATGGCAGAGGCTATTTACATTAACTCCGCCCACCAGCGTGTGATTGGGCTGATCGAGTTTAATAAAAGACTGTGAACTGTTGTCAGATCCAGTGGCACAGATGGTAAAGCGTGTGTCGTACTCATTTTGACGCGATCGACCCGGGTTCGAATCTGCCTTTTGGCAAACTTTTTTCTCCCTTTTCAAATCTCATATTGCAACGGAAAGGCATTTATTTTCAATAAAAATGAAGGAAATAATTCAAAAGTTGAACAAAGTATTGGGTAGGGTTAGGGAGGGCTTTATTGTCCCAATAAGGTGGCATCAATTTAATAATTTGAATTTAAATTTGACCCTCAATAAGTTATTATTGCATACTTTTTTATAACGTACTACAATACTGAGGTGCAGATAATTGCCACTATTTGCAATAAGTAGTATAAATAGCAGAAAACCATGCTATTTTAACAGTAGCCGCTGCCTTTTTTATAATGCCAAAAATCATTAGGATTTTAAGTAAAGATCATGAATACATTTAGTACATTTCTAACCGTAAATATATCAACACTTCTGATTAGTAATATGCATGGCTAAAAACTTCATTTGGACAACTTTAAAGAAGAATTTCTCATAATTTATATTTTTTTGGCACCCTCAGTTTCCAGATGTTCAAATAGTTGTATCTCAGCCAAATATTGTCCTATTCAGCTTTCAGATGATGTATAAATCTCAATTTTGAAAAATTGAGACTGGTTTTGTGCTCCAGGGTCACAAATATCAGATAATAATCAGGTTTGAATGTATTCTGGGGCAGAAAGCCCCCTTTTCACTACCAAACATCTATTTCTAATGAATACAACCAAGTTCAATATTAATTCTCACGTGACACTAAAATGCATCACACTTACATTAGCAAAGTGAGTGTTTGTTCTTATCCAAACGCAGCGATGCACACAGATCACACAAACATATCTGCGTAAAAAGTGTGTGTGCTTTGTGCAATAGTTAATATTCAATATAATTATTATCATTATTATTGTTGTTGTTGCTGTTATACCACTGTTAAAAATATTTTAACAATGAATAAAATAACAAATAATAATAATTAAATTAAAATTGTTGTTATTGAAATCATTAATTGCATAGGAGTGCATAAAATAATAACAACTGTATTAATAATTCCCTATTCTTTTTATTATTATTTTACATAGAGAAACCATTGTTAAATATTTTTTTAAACAAACAATAATACTAATTCTACAACAGCTACTACCACTACTAATAATTTTAAGTTATTGTTATATAGATATCATTAATCACATACATGTGCATAAAATAAAATACAATAATAAGAACTATATTAGAAGTAGTAGCAAGCTCCAGTAAACACAGTATAATCAAGTCCCGCCGAATAGTATTTCTCATTTGACTCTAAAATCGTCAGATTTACATCACATTTAGTCAAATGAGTGTGTTTTTGTCCAAAAGCAGCAATGCGTCCAGATCTCACACAGTGGCGTGATGACAAGTGTGTGCTGTGAAAGTGGTCAGCTTTACTACAGGTAAGAGGAAGAGAGTATTGTGCTGCGGTTCAGTAACAGACATCAGACACGACCCAACAGAGATCTTCCCAGAACACACCGCGCTAGAGAGCCTACTCAGATCAACACCGTATAAAGAAGAACATCTGAGTGGGTTTATTCAATGTTCCGCTGTAAACACACGAAGGCGCTGGGCTTGAAACACATTTAATGCATTTTTACACGTTATAGCTGGAGTTGTGATCAACTTTATACGGTGGATTTAATGAGCAGATAAAACCCCTCAGCAAACGTGTGCTTTGTGAAGTTGGAAGAAAGTGTTTTGCGAGGAAGAGAAGCGGATTGCGTGCAGACAGCCCGGGTTTCTTTAGATGAAAGCATCTGCTTCATAGACAAACGTAGAACGAGCACCTGACTGTTTAACAGATGCACGCACTTAATTCTGCATTTAAAAACAACCACCCAAATATAAAACAATAACACTATAAAACGGCTCACGTTCATGTTATTTCAAACCCAGATGCCTTTCTTCTGAATCTCCACACAGCTCTTTCCTCATATTGATCACATTACAACTACCAAGCCCCAAAACCCCAAAAGATCAATAGAATCGGTCCATATAACTGATTTAATGTATTTCAGTATCATTTACTGTATTATATACTAATATTGCTACTATAGTATTAATTAATACATTGTTCATTATGTTATTCGTTATGTTTTTGTCCTGTTTTAATGTTTGTACTAAGCTATAACTTATTTTATTTTATCACCGTAAGTCAAACTTATTTTATTTCAGTCATATACCAAGGCATTTTTTCTTTCTTTTTTAATTTAATTCTTGTAATGTAATATATTTATATATTAAGATTTATAATTTAATTATAAATTAATTAAGTCATATTTATGCACATTATTACATTATAGTAATAATAGTATATTATATTATATGATTTATAAATATTTAGAATTAGCTTTTTTATATTTTCAATTAGATTTTTAGTCATTTTTATTAATTTACTTAAGACTTCGATTTAGTTTTAACCTATTTTCATTTCAGTTTTATTTTGAGTCATTTTAGTACTTCAAATTAAACTTTTATTTCAGTTATGCCAAGGCAACATTTAGTTTAACATTTTATTTCATTTATTTATAAAATAAGTTTCTATTTTAATGTAATTTATTTCAGCTTTACTGTTATAATTAATGTGATATGCTATTATATTTATAGTTCTCAACATTTTGAAGTAGTATTATTTATATATTTTCAGGTAATTTGTATTCATTTTAATTATTATTCATTTTTAGTATTTAATTTAAACTGATATTTTCAGTTTGTTGCAAAGGCAACATTTCATGTTTTTTCTTCTTTTTTTGGTAAAGTTTAAATGTTTTTATTTCATGTCAGCCTTATTTACGTTAACTTTTTAAATAGTTTTACGTAGCATTAAATACACTGATTTATACAATGATCTGAAAAAGAAAAAATAAGTTACTTACACTCTTAGAAATAAAGCTGCTTAAAAGGGTTCTTCACAGCGATGCCAGAGAAGAACCATTCAGTCAAAGGTTCTTTAAAGAACCGTCTCTTTATAATCTGAAGAACCTTCTTTCACCACAAAGAAGCTTCTGTGAAACAGAACAGTTCTTCAGATGTTAAAGGTTCTTTAGGGAACCATTTAGACAAAAAAAGGTTCTTCTATGGCATCGTGAAGAGTGAACAGGTCTCTTTAAATGAGTCGTGCCAGGATTGTGAATGAGATTTGAGAGCTGTGATGTTCAGCTCTTTGTATCTTTGTTTTTTTGGAGCTTCACTGTATGTAAAGAGGGTTTATATTCATTAAAAAGAACACACTTACACATCTGGAATTGGAAGAGCAGAATTTTTAGTCTAAACTTTCTTGATTCCCAGACGAAATTAAAGAAAAGTGGTGCAGCGGAGGCATGTAAACAGATTTTCTATGCAAAGCTGCAGAAATCAGGGCGGCTCAGGAAAAGAGGGCAAACTCCTGGCCAACGTTGAGAGGTTGAGAAAGATGTGCTCTGGCACAATAAAGCACAGATTTAGAAGTGATTTAATCTCTTAATCAGAGCTGTAACTGAAGAACCGGAGGGCAGGATTGTCTGCTGCTAGACGATAGCATCCGTGTAGCGACTCCGCTGTGTGTGTGTGTGTGTGTGTGTGTGTGTGTGTGTGTGTGTGTGTGTGTGTGTGTGTGTGTGTGTGTGTGTGTATATTAGGAGAGGAGCGTGGACTTGGGCGCTTTAATGTCTCTTCCTGAGGTGCTGCTTCAGAAAGCGGCTGCAGCGAGGGATAAACACTCTCACCATCCAGCCCTCCGGCCGAGGCCTTCCTCAGCTTTACACACACACACACACACACACACACACACACACACACACACACACACACACACACACACACACACACACACACACACACACACACACACACACACACACACACACACACACACACACACACACACACACACACACACACACACACACACACACACACACACACACACACACACACACACACACACACACACACACACACACACACACACACACACAGCCCTCCTGTACATCTCAAAGTCTCTTCTTCCAGCCGTCCATCTCCCTGTATTTCACATTCTGGGAGTCTGTCCTCTGAAGGCTGGTCGAGGGTCGCTCATGGCAACTGGCTCCTGAACGCTCTTTGTTCTTGTTTTCTGGTCATGAGAAATCGTCTCTGAGTTTGTAGTCTAACCGCTTTGCAGATTCAGCCCGAATTGTCTTTGACTTTAACATTCAAGATGACCTTACAGACACACAGACCAACCATATATATATATATATATACATACACAGTATTTTTTGCCTTTATTGTGATAGGACAGATCAGTTATTATTATTATTATTATAAATGCAATACGTAATATTAAATTGTTAAATATAAAAATAAAATTAAATAAAACAAATTGGTATTATCATTGATATTGTATTAAATAAATAAAAACACAATTTTCAAATAAAGTTAAATTATTTAATAAAAATCTAATAAAACCAAATCAAACAAAATATACAATTTAATTATTATCTAAGTTATTAGGATCATTAGTCACATGCATATTATATACTACAGATATATAATAACCAGCTGGAATTTGGAGTCAGAATTCAAATTTTATGTATAATTAAAAATATACTCACTGAAGTATTTATTGGCATTTTTTTAATCACAATATTATTTTCTAAAAGCAGCAAGCACATTATTTTAGAGTTCAGGGGCTTTCAGGCAATATTTGCAATAAGGTATGAGTATATTTGAGTTTTGTCTGATAGGGCCAACGATACAGAAACAGAAAACCACACAAAATAAATAAACACCGGGGACAATATTAAAACCATCCTCTGATGAAAAGATACTAATAACACTATTCAGTTTTAGATGACGATCTAAATTGTTCAGCGAGAGCCTCTAAACAACATATCTACTCAGGCAACTGAACTCTGCTTCTAATGGTTTGTAATCGCTTTCTTCTGCAGGCTCTTTAAGGTTAATTGATATCTATTTTAATTCAAGAACCCTTTCCCTTAACAGTTGCACAAATGGATGCAAAAGACAGTATTACACGGACATTTAATTGAACACAGCCTGGTTAGATTAAGACTTTTTAATGCACTGTACAGTAGGCTCCACTGACTTTGAGAGCTTTAATAGAACAAATATAATAATAAAAAAATAGATATGTTTCTGAGACATCCACAGAAGTCCTTCAACAAAGACCTCTACACTTTTATTTCAAACCCCCAGGAACTCCTTCTCCAGTGTATGGCACTTCAAAAGTCAGCTTTGAAAACTAAAGCCTATCAATCAGCTTTTATTCAGCGCTCTTACTTAGCAATACTTGTCCTTTCACAAAGTCACTTCAGGCGAGAGCAACAGAACAACACGACAAACCCGAGCAGAGAAAACACATCGCTCGAAGATTTCACGCGCGCTTTATTAACACAGAATACCAAAGCGATGCCAAAGATCAAGAGAATCCAAACTTTCCGACTTCAGACGTGGTGTGATTATTATGAAACGCTTTCTTACGGTCGACGGGATGAAATTGCATTATTTACCAAAAGAAAGAAACGCGATAGAAACAAACTCCCCGAATACCTTTCAGAAGACGACGATGAATGCGAGGGAGAATATTCCAGAGAATAGTGGTAAACGAGGGTCCTGTACTCTCCTGCTCTCTTTTTATATATATTAGATCAGATCCAATTTACATAAGGAGATTGGTTTGAAGATTGGAGCTCATGGAACAAGGGGAAGAAGGGACATTTAAATGAGAACGCCTGATTTGAAGATCTCTCTTAAAACACTAGCCGGACCGTGCATGCAGATGTGCTGCTCATAAACACATGCAATAAAGATGCTTCAGCTCGTGTACAAAGTCATATTTTATATCAGATATATCTTTTCCTGCTTTGCATATTAAAGGTGTATAGTTCACTCAGAAATAGCTGATTTACTCATCCTCATGTCTCCATATGCTGCAAATGTACACATTTTGAGGAATCTTTCCCATGCAACGACAGTGTGTAATCACGTCTGTCAAGCTTCAATAAGGATTAAAAACACAATAAAGCACCATAACAGTGTGCATATGATGCATGCATCTTTTGAATGACAGCTTTGTGGCATTACTGCGACCAAAATATGTAAATCTTTGCTGAAAAAAAATATTAAATAAGTTTCATTAATTGTGTATATTGTTGACTTTATGATAAATTGCTTGTGATGTTCCTCATTTGTAATTCGCTTTGGATAAAAATGCATGCATTGTAACGAGCCATATCAGTGCTAAATTGAAAAAAGCATGCTTTGCAATGTGCCATACTTTAATGCAAAAGGTTGAACAATATTTGATAAAACTCTAGAAGTACCAAATAAGTTCAGAGATTCGTTGCATTCTATAAATATAATTTGCTTCTGGCATTCCTCATTTGCAAGTCGCTTCGGATAAATCATCTGTTAAATGACAATATGCATGCATTGTGATGTGCCATATTTGAATGTGCAAAAGGCGGAACAAGATTTGAAAAACGCATGCACTGTATTGTTGCATATTATGCTAAACTGAAAAATGTTTGATTGATGCAATGATTGAACAAGATTGAATTAATAAATAAATACATACATACCCTTAAAATGCCAAATAAGTTCACTGATTTATTTTGTAATATAAATATTGTTCACTAAGTGAAAAAGAGGGGAATAATGCATGCATAGTGATGTGTCATATTTAAATGTGAAAAAGGTTGAACAAGATATGACATCTTTAAATACAATATTTATAGTATTTTGGCCCATTCCCATCACAAAGCTTTCATATGGAAAATATGGAGAACTTCTATTGTAGCATCCTTTGTTTCATATTTTTTGGAGGTTGACAGGATCAATCATTGCATGAACTGCATAAAACACAGAATTGTTAATATTATGCTAAATATCCTAAACAGGCTGAAATATTCAAAAAGCTACGCGTTTTATCCATACCTGCACTCCCAGGAATCAAACGCATATTGGTTGATCTACGGGAACACTGAAGAAAACAGACCTGAGAGTGAGTGTATGAAGACATGTTTTCATCTCTGACTGAACTATTTCTTTATATCTATACGCGGGAAACCAAAATAATCACTGCCTGCACGAACTTTGCACTACTTTGAGAAGTTGGGTGTTAAATATTGCCAGCCAAACAGCATCTGATCAACTTAAACAAGTCTAAGTGAAGCTCGGAGCCGATATAAATTGCCTGGAGACGAGATGTTGAAAACACGCCACGCGATTCACTGTCAATATGTGCCAAATTGTGGCGTTACTGATGTTTTCTGTGCAACACAATATTCTACACACTCCTGCAGCCACTATAACAGCTGTGTGACGCATAAGACCTTGAGCTGTAAAAGCAAACTCTGCCAGCCCGGCTCACAAATTCATTTGCAAATCTCTCTGACAATATGAAAGGCCGAGTCTATTCAGTCTGACACGGAGCGGAAAACGGCTGTATTTTCATGGAAAGCAGCGTATCGTGTTTGCTGCCGCGCGAACACAACGTTTATAGACAAACCGGACAGTCTGATATAGGTTTAACGATTGCACTGACAGACTTGGAGGCAAGAACTGATATCTATCCCATTCAAAGTTCCAGCCGACAAAGTGAGATTGACAAATTAAATCACTGAAGTCGAACAGATGTGAGCCAGAATGAGCCTCACGTTACGAGACGGGACGCTGAAGCGGTTTGCACCACTCGTGGGGTGTCACAAGAAGACAATTAGCCTATTGGGGCAAAAGCTGGCTGCTGTTCTAGCGCTATTAGCATCAGCGCGCATGGCTTGCCTTCTGGGATAGAGGCATAAAAACCACATATCCATAATCACATCTGCATAATTGCGTCATTTATTCTGCCTGGGCTCCAACATTTCTGACTTATGGTTTCATGCATTTAAACAGAGTTCGAGTGAATTACCCAAGACAAGAGCATTAGCAAGTGCGCACAGACAGCGTTCAATTAGCTAAAACGCTTAATGCAGCTCCAACTTTGCAGGTTTTATTCTCTTTCCTATCGAAAAAGCATCTGCATCTGCAGCTGTGAACGATGGAAATGAGCTTTCAGACATTTCGGTTTCAAACAAATGTTGTTCTTTTGAACTTTCTGTTCATCAAATAATCCTGGAAAATAAAATGTATCACAATTTCCACAAACAAATATGATAATAAGAAATGCTCGCTGTACAATTTTAGTTTTTTTCAAATGAATGTAACCTTGGTTAGAAACTTCTTTCAAATATATATATATAGAATATAGAAATATAGAAATCTTCATATGCTGCCATATATATATATATATATATATATAAAACACATAATATAGTTAATAAGTAAAAAAATATAGGCCTATTATTATTATTATTATCATTACTTAATTGCTTCATATTATTATTACTTTTATATTGTTTACCGTATTTTTAACATGCATTTTGACATGTTGCACAAATAATTGGACTGGCTTCTTTTCAGCTCATTATTTTGGGGAATTTCTAAATTCTCTGAGAGAAGCAGCGAGCATGTGAAGTTTGTCAAGGCGACCAGAAACATTGCGGCTACAATAAAAGTATGAGCCAATCTTCTAATAGCAAAGAAACGGTTTTCTGTCCTGCAAACCCTAACAGAGATGCTAACTACAAGACACTGCCTCTATTTTACTTCAGGACATATTTACAAAGTTATAAACCTCATGGAACTGTGACGTCAGAGGTCGTATTGTAGTCTAAAATACATTACAGGAATTAGAGATGAGATTTGCAAGCCAGAAGGTTTTCCAAGAATAACAAGCACACGTACAGTAAACACATCTGTGCATTCGACCAATGCTATCACGCCTCATCTCGCAAATATCATGTCAAACATTTCAAAGCTTTCTCAGGCTAGTTCATATGAGGCATCCGAGGACTGGGAAACTGTGTCAGCTCTCCAACGCAAATAGCCTTTCTTCACAAGAAACCAACCCGGTGCTATTGTCATGCTGGTGAAATAGAACTTAAATCAAACCCTCAGAGAACACCTTTCATGTGTTTGCAGTAATGCCAGGCGATATCTCTTGTGACTCTAGTCACGTGTGGAAATACAACAGGCTTTCTGCAGAGCAAAAATGTTTTTGACACGAATGCAGTTTAGCTTGGCAAATGATAATTGCTCAGTACATAACCTTAGGGCCATTGATCGCTTTGGCTCATTATATCTAACGTTCTCAGAATAGTAAGTGCTCTTCTGCGCCTTTACGCTGCAGTGTTGAATCATTCCATTAGTTTGGGAGGTAACAGTGTGGAATTCTACCTCAACCGCTTGCCTAACAAATTAGATTTAATGAACAAATGTTCTGAAAAGAGCTCCTCGGAGAGAGATCCTCGAGGCGAAGACTGTATCACAGCGTCCGCTAATCTTCATATGCTGCCATTGTGCACTAGTATTAAAGACTGAGCGTTACAGATAACGGTGTTCCTGAATGATCTAAAAAGTAAAGGTGATGAAGTGCGTGGCAGGACGCTCAGAAAACCCATGAAAGACGACGCCACAGTGCTTTAACTAGGTTAATTTAAAGAATTTGATGGTGCAAAATGCCTCACAGCTGCAGCAAAGTGTTCTGGGAGCCAGATCATTACAACACTAAAATACCAAAAACTAAGTAGTCAGGGTTTTGTTCGTTTTGGAAAGAAACTGATATTTCAATCAGCATGGATGCATTAAATAGATCAAAACTAACAGTAAACACATTTATAATTATATTAAAAAATATATAATTATATATATATGAACGTTCTATTCATCAAAGAATCCTGAAAAATAAAACTGTGCATGGTTTTCACAAAAAAATAAGCATTGCAATTGTTTTGAATCATCATAATGTTAAAAATGTTTTTTTTTTTGCAGTAAATCAACATGGTTTCTGAAGATCATGTGACACTGAAGACTGGAGTAAAGATGCTGAAAATTCAGCTTTGATCAAAGGAATAAATTGCATTTTAAAACATATACACATAGTACACAATTATTTTGAATTGAATAATATTTAATATTTTTTATCAAATAAATGCAGCATTGGTGAGCAGGAGAGATTTCTTTCAAAAAGGATTTCTGAAGATCATGTGACACTGAAGACTGGAGTAATGATGCTTTAAATTCAGCTGCGCATCACAGGAATAAATAGCATTTTACAATACATTCACATAGAAAACAGTTATTTTGAATTGTAGACTTTTTTGTTTTTCAAAAACACCTTGTCGTGTATATTACGGTCCACAAACAAGTCCACTTACCAGTCGATGACTCAGCTACAGGGTGACATCATGATCCATATTCCTATTTTATGGATGATATCCATCCAGAGGATGTCGAGCTCCAAAAATAACAAAATAACACCATAAAAGCATCATAAAAGCAGTCGACCCGTGTTATATTCCGAGTCTTCTGAAGTTACACTGTAGAGGGATATGAGGCATGAATGACATTTAAGAGACTTTTCAGCAGAAAACAACTTAAATTTGGACCTCGTTCCTCACAAAAGAGACATCATAAGACTTCAGAAGACTTGGCACACATTTCATATTAACTACTTTTGCAGAGCTCAAAAATCTGAACCACTCTCAATTTTGACATTAAACGTTGAGTAAATGATGACAAGACCTTAATTTCTTTGGGTAAATAACCCTGGGTCAGCACTAGGATGCACAATATTTATCGAACCGATAAATTATCGACCGATGTGGTTGAAAATGACGTCATTTTTATTGCTCCGATAAATAAATGAAATCTGATATCTAGATCTGATAAAGTACGCTTGCTGGTAAATCAATCAATCTGATTTATCTGAGATTCATCCGCTTTCCGAGTGCAAGTGACTGCAGCTTTAAACTGCAGTGACTCTCAGCTTGTGTCGTGCTCATTACGTCATCACTTGTGAACATGTCTTCGCCGGTCTGGAAGTGTTTCTCGGTGGCAGAGGAGGACAATGCCATTGCTATTTGCAACGCATGTTCAGCAAGGATTCCGAGAGGAGGCAAAAAGCATCAAGTTTTAACACAACAAATCTTATATCTCACTTGAAAGGTCGTCATCGCGGCGAAGCTGTATTAAGGGACTTTAAGCAGCCTCCACTGTTGGAACGGTAACGGCATTCCAACATCATATTGTGCTTTCGCGACTTTAGCTGGTACTTCGTGGCGTTCTGTAACCATCTACTACAGGAGAACAGCTGCGTACAGCTGACATGTTATGTGTATATACTATTTAATTCCATCAGTATACAATTCTACCATTAGTCTTTCATTTAATCTGTGTTGATTATTTTAAACTTAAGCTAATTTTAACAATTGTTTCCGTTTGTACAAAGATATGTCTGCTGTTAGCAACAGCACCTCAGGTAGCACTGAGACTAAAGATATGTGAAGAGAACAATGTAATTATTGCCTAAACATCCTCCTCATAATCCATCATTTGTATTTAAATAAATGACTGAATGCCGTCTTGTTTACGGTTGCTTAATGATTTTATGTTCTCGGCTCGGTGTAACAGCTTACTTCCGGTCAACATAGCCGATCCATTCACAGCTATTGCTTTAAGTCCCTAGATATAACTTCCTCATCCTCATGCACTAAAAAGGTTGAATAAATGAATTATTTTATGCATTAAATACTTGAATATAAATTAGTTGTTAATGAGTTGTTAATTGCAGATAAGCCATAATTCTGTCATAGTTCTGTTTAAACCATTTCTGTTACTAAGTATTGTGGTGCATTACACAAAAAATAAACACATTTGAAGAGTCAGGACTGATGCTTGCTATTATAGTTAGGCCAGAGCTACTAAATGTCAGTTTCATCAGTGCATCTTAATTAATTATTGGTTATATATCCTGGGTGCTTACTTAATTATTGGTTATCGGTATCGGTATCGGCTGTGAGAAGGACTTAATTATTGGTTATCGGTAAAATAAATTCACATCGTGCATCCCTAATCAGCACACTAGCATCTAAAAACAGCCTTATTGATATTTCCAGCAGCAAAAACAACAGTGTGTTTGTTTGTTTGTGTTGTGCTGGAGTGGATCACAGATATGGGGAATCTTTGTCATTGGTCTGGAATAAATGAGGCAGAACACAACAAAGACTCAACGTCCACGTCTGCAGCACAAACCCCGCCGCAGCTGTTGAGAGATGCTGAGATGTTTGATGAGATCCTGACACACAATCATCAGGAGTCACTCCCTAAAAATAGCACTAATGGTGCAGGCATATTTAAAAAAAAAACATTTTGGGAAAAGAAATGGAGGAATGACCATGGTTAGGGTTGGACACTCAAGAGCGGCTGCCCATCTTAATGCGCTCCTATTGACATTATTGATTTCTCATTTGGCGAGGCTCTTCTGTGCCCTGTGGGCTATTTGGACATTAAGCAATGACGCATAAAGACCGGTGCACAGATTCACAGTGAAGACTGGAGACGTCTGTGTTTGCATGCGTTCTGTTTTCTGCTGCTTATTTAATGAAATTATACTGCTTTATCCAGCAGGTGCAGCCATTTGTAACTTGAATGCTCGAGGTGCCCGGTTTCATTCGCTTCTAGTTATTTTAGCTGGACAAAAATAGCATGTTATGCTGCTTGACGTTGCAAAATGGTATTTGTCATACTATTTTGATTCATTATCATAATGATAAACTCACTAGATTGCAGCAGACCAATTAGTTAACTATAAACTGAAACTAATATAAAAAAATTATACTTGAAGTAAAATAAATATTAACTGGAATGTAAAGAAATATACAAATAGCTTTTTAGTTTAGCTAGCTGCCAAGGGGGAAAAAATTCATTTTTATTTAGTCTGTTAACTGTGGTGTGTGTGTGTGTGTGTGTGTGTGTGTCTGTGTGTGTGTGTGTGTGTGTGTGTGTGTGTGTGTGTGTGTGTGTGTTGTGTGTGTGTGTGTGTGTGTGTCTGTGTGTGTGTGTGTGTGTGTGTGTGTGTGTGTGTGTGTGTGTCTGTCTGTGTCTGTGTGTGTGTGTGTGTGTGTGTGTGTGTGTGTGTGTGTGTGTGTGTGTGTGTGTGTGTGTGTGTGTGTGTGTGTGTGTGTGTGTGTGTGTGTGTGTGTGTGTGTTGTGTGTGTGTGTCTGTGTGTGTGTGTGTGTGTCTGTGTGTGTGTGTGTGTGTGTGTGTGTGTGTGTGTGTGTGTGTGTGTGTGTGTGTGTGTGTGTGTGTGTGTGTGTGTGTGTGTGTGTGTGTGTGTCATTAAAGATAACTAAAACTACTAAAATTAAATCTAAACTACTAAAGTTATATCTGTTCTGCACAAAAATTCCTCTGTGGAACATAAAATAATTGTAATACATTTCAATGGGTTGTTTGGTTCCCTTCATAATATATTTATTTTTGCTTTGCAAAAGAAGAAACTCAAAAGAAAAGGAAGGTCAGTAAATGAAGAAAATATAAATATGCCTTTAATTAAATACATTTAGCAGCAGCAAACTGAAATGCAAAAATAAATCATTGCAGTTCATTGCTTAATCTTACTGTTTTTCAGAGTCTCGTGTCATTTAAGATGCTGTCAAGTTAAAAGTAAGTCAACTTTGTAAAATGCATTTGCATTCTTGAAAAATTGCATCGATGTCAGTGCATGGGTATTATTAATTGCATGTTTTCACTGTGTTTATTTCACAATTAATGAATGTATTACATGTCAGTCCCAGTTTAAACACAACTAGTCAGATTAGTTACCTATCCTGTCTCAAGCACAGAGTTGCATTGCATCAGTATCTGAAGGATTCACAGAGAATGACTGTGTTTTAGAGAGCTGCTCTCTGTCTGCTCTGTCCATTACACCACGAGGTCTCTCTGACCTGATCAGCCAGGCTTCGAGGGCAGTTTTCTTCACTCTTTTTTGAGAGGTTCAAAACATTGAATGAGTAAGACGAGACACAGCTCTGTAGGAAAGAAAAATCACACATGCAGTCTTTCTTTAACATCGCAGAAGTTTCTCAAAATACCCCGTTTTACATTTATGCAAGAAAAAAAACAATAGAAAATAACCATGTCTTCATGCATAGCTAGAGCAAAATAAATGAACTTTTCAAAGGACAAAGACAAAACAAAGGCTATATCTGTTGTAGGCTACTGATTATGTGCAAGTGTTATTTCAGTGTCACTGTGATACTATTATAGCTAGTGATACTATTGAAGGTGCCATAGAATGCATTGATACAATATTTTAAATTGTTCTCTGGTATCTACATAGAAATTATGTGGCTTAGGAAAGGGCAAAAAATCTCCAGAAACAGTTTTACATGTCCATTTACAACCCTGAATGAAATGGTTGGACTGCGACGAGCGACGAGAATACTTTTTGTACGGAAACGCTAACGCTACGCTGACTCAGAAGACGTTACGGTGCCTAAATGTTGAATAAAGTTGTATTCTCATCGCTTCATAACGTT
The DNA here is from genome assembly GCA_027422405.1 of Ptychobarbus kaznakovi. Classification (NCBI taxonomy): domain Eukaryota; kingdom Metazoa; phylum Chordata; class Actinopteri; order Cypriniformes; family Cyprinidae; genus Ptychobarbus; species Ptychobarbus kaznakovi. The sequence goes on along the minus strand of CM049800.1, from coordinate 728,747 downwards.
ACGATTGAACCACTGATGGCAGATGGAGTATCCTGGCGATGCTTTTCATACTTTTCTGGACCTTGACAGTGTTATTTACTTGGCAGTCAACGGGACAGTCACAAGCCTCCCGGTTTTCATCCAAAATATCTTAAATTGTGTTCTGAAGACTAACAGAGCTTATACGGGTTTGGAACGACATGGAGTAAGTTAAAAACGACAAAATTATAATTTTGGGGTGGAGTATCCCTTTAACTATAGGGTAACTAAAAGCTAAAGGTTTATTAGTAGGTCTGATTTTTGGGAGGAGATTATCGTAAATCAGCCAAGAGCAGCACATCAATTTATGCTGGTTTAAAGGTGCAGTGTGTAGTTTTTAGCGGCATCTAGCGGTTGAGTTTGCGAATTGCAACCAACGGCTCAGTCCTCCGCTCACCCCTCCCTTTAGAGAAGCTACGGTGGCCGATACAGGGCTAAGATTTTCCGCGAGAACAACATAGTGACGATACGCGCTCTGTAGAGCAGTTTGTCCGTTTAGGGCTACTGTAGAAACATGATGGCGACTTCCATGTGAGGGGACCCGCGGTATATGTAGTTATAAATCGCTCATTCTAAGGTAATAAAAACATAACAGTTCATTAAGTAAGGTCTTTATACTCCTCTGAAAACGTAGTTATGTATATTATATTGCATTTCTGTCTATAGATTATCCTAAATATTACACAGTGCACCTTTAAGCTGTATTGTTATTCAACAAACAAATACATTTTGACATAAACAGAGTTGTGTGAATGCGAACATCCTCAAAAAATATGATCAAAAATATGAGAAAACAACATCAAATGCATATTCTAGAAGGTTTGTAATTTTGGATATTAATAAATTCAGCAGTGATGGGTGAACTGGATCAGAATTAGAAATGAAGCGATTAACCAAACGTCCTGATGTTTGTTGCTTGTAGCTGGTTATGACAAAAACCTAAATTAATATGCAAAAGCTCATTATTGCTTCCTTAGGAATTTTAAGAGAAAAACAAACAAACAACAAACAAAGTCGACATTTAAACGAAACACCACCAAGAACTACATTACATTATCTCCCGAGTTATGAAGACGGCTGAAATGATTCCTCTGAGAGCTTGCTGCCACTAATATTACAAGCATTTCAGATCTTCCCGTCTTATGCACAGAGGTAAAATCATCCGACGAGAGAAACAAATAATATTCTGTTTTTCGAGGGAATGATTGAAAGGCTTATGAGACAAAATCTCTGTTTGCAGCAGCGAGCGTGAGAGAGATATGTGTTAATCATGTTTCTCTCCTCTCATTGTGCACTTCCTCTGATGGAGTGTTTACCACTTGCTTTTCAGAGACGGCAGCCAATAAAAGCTACGGATGACAGTCGGTGGTGTGCGGTGAGATCATTTGATTCATTTCGCCGTTTTGAAAGTGACATTTTTATTCCATTCCCTAGAATTTGGGGTTTGTTTGCTTTTTTTAATGCAATGCCTCATGCAACCGCAAGAGCTTTCAACCCTGTTTCTATTCACTCCTGCATTTTAACAGGAAATGACAGTAAAATGAAACGAATATGAAAAAAAGCCCTGCAAAATACGCACAAATGACAACCTGCCAAAGTCGCAAACCTCCGCACGCCACAGGATCCATTTTCAGCTAATGACAGCAGTCACCACTTTCTGAAACCCTGTTATAAAGATCAATTCGATTGCGCCGTACATATTTTGACTCCATCTCTCAAATCAATCCAAGGACATCATTTCTGTGCTTCAACATGCCCTGACAGACAAACAGCACCAGATCAAGAGGGTCTCTTGGCTTTCAGTGAAGCAACAGGACATGTATTTAGCCTTTTAGAGCCGTTCGATCGTACATAGAAAGGCGCCACGGACTTCAGGAGCGCAGCCATTAGCCGAGACGAGACCCGGGATCTATAAAAACACGAAAGCATGGATGTGTTGATGGGGTTTTGTCCATTTAGATGACCGCTGTTGAGGCAAAATATAGGAGCTTTTTTGATTTTACAGACCGATTTAGTTTTTAGACTCAAGTATGATGAGCTAAAACGCAACGGAGCTGAGCATATTGGTTTTTACAGCGAATATGGAGTCTGGAAACAAATTGGCTTGAACTCAAATGTAAAGGTTTTTTTACCAATACACTGCAAACGGACCAGCTTATACCTAGATAGACTAAACAAAACATAATCATGAAAAATGCTGAGTTTTACACAAAAATCTAGACAAACATTGTTGAGGCAAAATGTCAAGAATGGCTGGAAACAAATGAGTTAGAACTCACAGGACTGAAACAATGAAACCTTTTGAGGAATAACTAGTTATTAATACAAGTTTATCCATGTTAGTAGCATCAACTTTTTGAGTGAAGAAAAACAATGGAAATGTTGCTTTATGTGTCACTTCGTGACCAAAATACACTGCAAAATACAAACAGACCAACTTCGACAGAATCATGGAAAGACGTCAGATTTGATCAATGCATTTGCAGGTGCACTGTATAATAACATCATACTTTTGGACACTTTTTTGGAAACATGATAAACACACAGGTTTTAGCATTTACTAAAGCAATCCATCTGAAAGTCTAGCTATTAAGGCAAAATGTTGGAACTGTTCATTTCTAGAATGATTTAGTTTCTAGACTAAAGTATGAAGAGCTAAAACTCAACGGGACTGAGACATCTTGGTTTTTACAGTGAATATTGAGTCTGTGCACAAGTACGGCTGGAAACAAATTGGTTAGAACTCAAACATTGAATACTTCTAATGAATAACTAGTCACTAAGAAACGTTTATCAATAGTAGTATCAAATCCTTGTAGAAAAACCATGTAAAGGTTGCTTTTATGCGGCGCTTCTTGACCAAAATGCACAGCATTGTGCCAACAGACCAACTTTAGACAGACTAAACAAGATGCAATCATGATAAATGTAGCATTCTATCAATGCACATATTTGATAACATTATACTGCTGGACAATTTTCGGAGACATATGGTGAAAACACACCGGTTTTAGCATTTACTAAAGCAATTCATCAGCGTTAGACGGCGACTCGACTGCAATCATAAAGAAAATCTACAAGGACACTATGACATTTTCAACCGGTTATTCGTGTGGCCTTTTGCCACTTTAAAATGGTACAATATAAGATATAAGAAAGGTGGCAAATGCACTAGAGATGAATTAATAAAGGTTATCTCCTAAATTAATTAGATCTCTAAGATGTATTTTCATTGCAGCACATTAGAAAGTTAGCCCAGACAAAACCGGCTGAAATGAGATCTAGTTTATGGCTTCAGATGTTTGGCTATAAACATGTTGAGTGAATCCATTACAAGGCTTTGCGCACTGCAGGGCTGAAGTGTCTCCACGGAGGATGTGTTTCCCCGTGAGAGGTGACCTGTTTTGTTTTTAGCTGTCAGCTGCAACCTGTCTTCACACAAACACACACTCATCATATCACACACACACTTTAAACCACCTTTCAAGTACTGTCATCTGCTCTGCTTGCCTCCAACCTGAACTCTCCTGTCATGAGCTCCAAGACAACAGATGCTCCCCGCGAGACTGAGGCTGTCGATTCGATGCTGCTCAAATCTCTGCAATTACAATATCAAAGAACAAACTAATGTGCTACTGAAAAACAAGCTAAAAATGTATATGCATATTAATTCATATGCATAATATTCAAATATCAATTAAGCAAACATGGACATATATGGACTTAGGTCATTCATTCAATAACAAAGTCTAAATAAGCAAAAAAGGACTTGGATATTAACATTATATTTCAATTTAAATATGATAACATTTTAAATATTAGTTAATTTCCATTAACTGACACTGAAATATCAATTAAGTAAACACAGCTTCAAGAAATAAAGAATAAAGCCGCTAATTAGCAATAAAACAAAACCAAAAAATGGGGGACAAAACTATTGAAAAATAAATATATCTAGTTGTTTTTATTACTATTGTTTTATTTGTTTAAAAAAACAGATGTATCAAACATTCCAAATTTCTAAATTATGTACAAAAATTGAGATTTGTATTTATTTATTTTTATTTTTTGGAAAATGTTTTCCACAATATTTATTTTTAAATTAACTTCAAGAAAAAAGGGAAAGCTAATTGAATTAGCTAATTAAATTGGTTAATAATCATAGTATTCAAATTTCAATTAAACACAAACAGAGCAAATAAAACAACAGAAAAGGAGAATTAAATAATATTATCTTCATATATTTAGTAGTAGTATCAAATGTTCAAGTATAATATGAAATTAATAAATTAATTTAGATTTTTTTTTTTAAAGGACAGTGATCCAATAATAAGTCTGAATGGCAATATCAATAACTAGATATAATTGTTGTTGCTGTAATTACGATTTATAAAAGTGTGTGTACATTTGCACAAATTGCACAATACAAACTTTTTGAATTAGCCAATTATAGTTCATATTCAAATATCAATTAAGTAAACACTGCTTAAACAACTTAAAAAGGAAGTAAATCTATAGTTTTGCATGCATTCATACAGTAGCATCAAATGTTCGAATATAATATGAATAAAACTAGTCATCAAACTATATGGATTAAAGGACAGCGACCAGATGAATGCAATGACAATAACTACAAAACTGTTGTCCAAGTACTTATGATTTATGCGATAAATGCTAATATGTTTAACAACAGATATTGAGATGTACAAATATATGGTAAATATATAGTTTAGCATGTATTTAAACAGTAGTATCAGATGTTCGAAGATAAAATACTAATTGAATAAAGCTACTTGTGAAACTATAGGCATATGGATTATTATGATAACAATGAATGGCGATGCAACAACTAGATAGAAGAGTTGCATGTAATGGTGGTTTAATAATAAATATACATTTTTATTTTTAGGTTTTTGCAAGATGCAATAGAGACCTAACGTCGCTGATGATCAGCCAAGGGGCTCTTTAAGGACTCATTACTTCAAATTATAGAAAGATTTGCATCATTGCATTGTTTGCATTAATAGAGCATTAGCTTAGTCCCAAAGTACTGGCACTTCAGACATCTTACTCTACACACTTGTGTGTTTCCTCCTGCGCACACGGATCAGTATTCACATTCACTTCCACCAAAGGCAATGTCCATGCAGCGCACGCGTCCACCTGCACACACACACACACACACACACACACACACACACACACACACACACACACACACACACACACACACACACACACACACACACACACACACACACACACACACACACACACACACACACACACACACACACACACACACACACACACACACACACACACACACACACACACACACACACACACACACACACACTCCCTAAACACGCTGGAGAAATTGCCCAGTTATCCACTCTTGACAGACCAGTAACAACAGGCCTCATTCGCATCGATCGCGCTCTCCATAGACTCTCTCTCTTTCCTATCACTCAGCAATTAACACAGCCAGACCTGAGCATGCATTCATTAACACGGCCGCCCCCCGGACACCGACCGACGCCATCACAGCGCCTGTTTACTCTGAGCTGGCTTTTTAAATTATCAATCAGAAAAGCAGAAATTGCATGTCCTCTACCTGGCACTGCAAACACAAAGTAGAGTTAATATCATAGATCTCCCATAATCCCCTCTCTATTGGCTCTGCCCCCTGTAATTACACTCGGAGATTGATATTTGCCCTCATGGCCAAATGGATATGCATCTTCGGAGAGACTTTGAAAGGCGGAAATGACGATAAACCGTTCAGGAGACTTTTGTGTGATGCGTTATTTATCACTACCCCCTGATTGATTATGGCTGGTATTGATAGTCAATACTTATGACTTAATAATGTCATTCCTATTTCTGCGACTAAATGCTTATGGGTTAACTGACCATTAAACAGTATAAAATAGTTTATTGTAGTAAATGACCAGTTACAGTAAAACCTAAATATTAGCATCCTAAAAACAAAAGTCCCATGGTACTATGGTAATAATATGGGTTTTGCATAATTGCCATGGTGGCATGATGTGATATCATCACAATATTTTTTAAACAAGTCAAGCTGGTCTACAAAGTCTAGAAAATAAAGTCTAGTTTTAAACAGTCTATTTTTAAACAATTAATACAAAATAAATCATGCAAAAAAAAAAAAAAGACACTCATATCAGATCAATTTTTTTAAACCAAGTGCAAAAAAGGATAGAAAATATTTGAATATGCTGATTTGGTGCTTAAGAAATGTTTCTAATTATTATCAATGTTGAAATAATTAGATAACTTTTAAAGCTTAATTTTTTTTCAAGGCTCTTTAATGATAGAAATTAATAATATATATTTTCATAACATTTATTTGATTATTTCTTAATATTTTGTAAAAAAAAATATTTTATTGTAATTTTGATCAATTTAATGCATACATTTATAATTTTTTTCTGACTCCCAACTTTTTAACAGTAGTGTAAATTCATTAATTTAACATGCTTCGATGCTTTTTTTACTAATTTACTAACAAGAAAAATCACAAGCAATCTTTCAAAAGAGCCAACAAATTCTAGAGTACAAACCAAATCCAATTTGAATCCGATTTCTGTTCATATAGTTGCTGCTTTATGACAACAGCTGACCTAAAAGAGAAAACTGGTCATAGAAGCTGGTTTACGCTTGTTCTCTATAGCACCCCTTGTGGCAGTGCTAAAAATACAATGCCTATTTTTGTTCGCTTTATAAATTGTGCTCTGCATTTCATAATACAACAGTGGACTGCATGCATTTGCATTCAGGTGCTTGCAGAGAGTATGTTTCGTCAGATTTAAGCAGGTCCAAACCGGCTTTTTTCAAGCTCTTGCATTTATGCAGAAGCAGAACAATAAAATAAATTAATGTAATGTAAGACTCTCTCCCCAGAGAGTGCGCAGCGTGCATTTACACCAGAGAGCTTGCCTGACTCAGAAGTACAGTGCAGATCAAAGGTTCATTGAGTTTTTCTTAACAGTTCTGTCTGAAATCAATGCAGGATCAAGAGCTGCAACATTTACGAGTTGTAAAAACAACCCTTGTTCTTTGTAGACATCAGGATTCCCTGTTTAACTCGAGGGAAAAACGCCTTCCAGAGTCCAGACTGCCAAAATCATAATCAACACGAATTCTCATCGTATGGAACAAGACTGGATATCGTGTGGCAGATTTAGGCAGAGCTGCTTTGTTCGGACGCCACAGCAAGCTGAATCATCATTTCGCTGATTAGGCCTTCATCAAATCGCTGTTGCTTTCCGAGCAGAGGCCACGCGCGCCGATCCGCAAAGTCCCCCCAAAAAATGTGCTTTCTGATCCAGAGCACACGGCTCCTTCTCCAGCAGCACATGGTGTCTCGGAGAGGAAAACAGAAAAATACTTCATTTTCTGAACAAGAGCTCCCAAGATAGCTCTCTGCTTTGAGTAGCAATTAATGCATTTTCTTGCTCAGTGGCTTGTCAAACACATTAATCTGTGGCAAAAGGGTGAGAAGATAGGAAGCTAGCGAATGCACGAGGAGTAGTAGGTGATACAGGAACACAATACAGCCAAGACGTTATTTGTCTGTCAAACAAAGCAGCATTTAACTTGAATGATGTGCACAAGCCGTTTAACCGGTGAGTGTCTTCTTACACAAATTATCCTGAACTATAGACTTCTGTCTGCAATTAAACGAATGCATAGCAACTCCAGCTAACACAGTAATGGGGCATTATTAACGAGAACTAAAGCAGAAATAAACCTGGATCCATGTACTTATTTAGCCACTTGTTCGAATTCACTTGAAGCAAATTGAGCTTCTTTTTCATCTCTGGAGAAAAGACCAACATAGCTGAGCACCGTAATGGGATACCAGCTTCCCCTTCAGGCTGTTTAATTAGTTTAACCAGCAAGGTGACCTTGGTTAACCAGCTCCAGCAGCTATAACAAAGCAGCACTGATCAGTCCGGACAACCGTGGATATTCATCTCAGACTTTCTTCTTTCTTGGAAAAAGTGCCATCCCTGCACAGCTTCAGGTTGTCATGCTGGTTTTTGGAGCATGACGGCTGGTCGACCAGCTAATGACTAGCTTAGACCAGCAAGAAACTAGTTATCATGTTCCAGTCACAGTTAGCAATTGTCCAGCAGGGATTTACAGGGAATGTCATATAAACATGGTGGTGCTTCAGGAAATTGGGGGGAGTACAAACATGCAGTTTAAAGCACAGACAGGTGTGTAAATGTTCATGCACCTGCAGAACAAATGCTAGCTTTACATACGCAAACAACTGCAAAGCTAATAGTAGCATTTATTCAACCCATCCAACTTTGAATGCACACAAGACTAGTCCTTAACTAACATTGGGTACTCTATTTCCCACTAACACCATCACAGCTGCCAGTTCTGGATTTGCCTGAACTTAGCCCTTCAAAAGATGCATATTTGAATGCATATTATGCATTTCACAAATTGCATTTGTTAAATGCATAAAATGCATTCAAATTTAAAAATATTTAGCGAGTTCACTGAACAGAGTGTGCATTGTGAATCTCTGAGAAAACGCAATTTTTTAATACACTTAAACATTATATGGATTTAAAAGATGCATTTGACAAGGATGCATTTAAACAGAAATGTATAAAATCAAACAATATGCAATGAGATCACTGGACAGAGTGATGTATTGGGAATTCTCTGAGAAAAAGTGACATTTCAAAGCATTTTAATTGTTTTATGCATTAAGCACATATAGAAAAACACACACATAGAAAAACACACACATAGAAAAAGCAATAAATTAAGCTCAAACACAGTGAAAATGAAAAAGGCACAAGCATCACATAAAATGTGAGCTGTATGATTATAGTTACAGCCACGCGGCGACGCTCAGACATGGAGTCTTACTCTATGAACACACAGAGCTGCAACTTAATTTCAATGTATGCAGAAATACAGCAATATCTTCTCAGCTTATTTTCGCCTGAAAGGGGCGAGGAATCCATCGTCTCCGGGGTCTAATGCTGATAGACTCCATTTTGCCAAGAATTAAGGGAGGAAAATAACAAATTATGCATGTCAGCTTCTGCTCTTAAAGCAGTTTACAGCATCAAGTAAAAACTCCCTCAAATAGTCTCAGAGCAATTTGCTGGCAGTCTGACTCTACAAAGAAGCTGGGAATGCAGAAGGTTGAGCTGAAGCTGGCGTGAGGAGTGCATCAGGTGTGTAAGATTAGTATTTCTCTCTTGTCTTCTGTAGGTTATGAACCCTGATCTTGTACAATGCACTTTTGATGATCTCACACAACTTCTGCTTGTTCAAGAGCATTTCATAAATCGTTGGCTTTGTTTATGAGGATTTCTGTAAAATCTCATTATATAGGCATGTGTGGGCATTGACAAAAATACATCTGAGGCAGATTTATCAAGATGTCCCGTTCACTAGTACATCTGCATGCTGAAATGTGCTTTGCAAACTATTTTCTCCATTACATGCAACTAAAAATAATATTGTGTATGGATAGTCAGCCTACAAATGTGGGTGTTGCTTGCCTGTGAAAAACTACTGAATGTGCATAAATTGATCAAAAGCGACAGTAAAGATATGTATAATGCCAAAAACGCGTTCTATTTTAAATAAATGCTGTTCTTTTGAACTTTCTATTCATCAAATAACCCTGAAAATAAAAATCTATGACAGTTTCCAGAAAAAGAAAAAGCAGCACAACTGTTTTCAACATTGATAATAATCAGAAATGTTTCTTGAGCAGTAAATCAGTATATTATAATCATTTCTGAAGACTGGAGTAATGATGCTGAAAATACACCTTTGGTACATTTGAACATATATTCACATAGAAAGAAGTTATTTTAAATTGTAATAATGCCATGTCATAATTGTTTTGTTTTTACTGTATTTTGATCGAATAAATGCAGCCTTATATTTGCACAAAAGAGACTTCTTTCAAAGACATAAAATAAATAAATAACTCAAACCCCAAACTTTTGTATATTCCAAGAAACCATTTTCTGGTTACAAACAAGTTGCCAAACAGCAGCCATTAAATCAAACCCTGAGGTGTTCCTAAATACACTGTCAAACACGCATATATCTTGCATTCTCATTCTTATGAATTAATAACTGAAAAACAATAACAGGGAAAATAGCAGGAGATGAGGACCGATTTACATTTCCACAACTAGAATTTACTTGCAGACTCCCATCTGAATACACGGGGTGTAAAAAAAAAACCTTGTTAAGATGCTGGTGGCTGGGAAGGTCGGACACACACACACACACACACACACACACACACACACACACACACACACACACACACACACACACACACACACACACACACACACACACACACACACACACACACACACACACACACACACACACACACACACACACACACACACACACACACACACACACACACACACACACACACACACACACACACACACACACACAATAATCACACTTACTCAGCCCATTATATCCATAAATAGGATATTAACTAGGATGGGTGAAAGTCACATAAGCGGATTGATCTCCGAGATACCACAGCGTTTGTTCGTGTGTTTTCTCTTCTTTCGTTTGCCTTCTTTCCAGCCCAGTGAACTTAATGTGAAAGGTTCTGGTCCCTAGCTGCTGTGATTTATTATTTGTTTTGACTTCAGTGGTGAGATGCATTAATAACTGGAACTGGGAAATATGCACTGATATATACGGGAAAACCCCAGAAACCTGTTGAATTTACTGATTTAGAAGCAAGTACATTGAAGACCAGGCTAACAAATGTAACGACTGCTAATAAACCATTATATGCTTGCAGCCAGCGCTGCTGACGTCACAGATGTGGAGGTGAAAATGAAATGACGCAAGCTTTTCAGACGGCAAAGAATAATTTCATTATACAAACATTACTTTGATTACTTCGAGGTAAATATGCTACGATCGTGCTGATGTTGCCTGTTGATCCTGTGTCACGTCTTTGCTGCGCTTCTATTCAAGTTTAGTTCGCATAAGTCATGTTGATTCTTAATGTGGATTTATATGATGCTGAATGTTTTCAAATCCTAAAGTTACAAAAAAATCTGTGCTCAGATTTGCCAAGTTATCAAAGTTTGCATCCATCTTAGTACAAACTCAAATATTTCTCATCATATTCTCCTACATTTAAATCATTTGAACTAACGTGCACACTCATTTTATGGCTTATTGCCAGGGTTATTATAGTTATTTAAAACCATTAAAAAAACTTGAAAATCTATAGAGCATATTAAAAAAAAAAACTAAATAAATAAAAATGCAAAACAATATTGATGATATGATGATGACTAATTCAAAAAAAAAAATTAATTTAAGCTATTAATAAAAAATTAAATTTACATGATATTAAAATAATGCTGATGTTTAAACCTAAATGTATAAATATAACTAAATGTATTACAATCAAAGTGAACATAAAAAAAATATTGTTTAATTATTGGGAATGATTGATTTGTTTCTCTTCAAAATCTACTAAAAAAGTAAAGTTAAAATAAAAATGGATAATATAAAAACAAAACTGATTCAAAATATGATTAAAAACTACAATAGTATCACAATGATATATTGATACTCTTATGACAACTATTGACTAATTTCTGTCTTTTTTAGCCGAAACACAACAAACTCAATCTTTTAAATGCAGATAATTAAGAACACCATTAAGTCTCTGAGCTCTGAAAGAGCAGCAATTAAACGTTCCTCTGTGAAACTACGATTTACACGAGCGAAGAGCTGGCCAAAACTCATTAAATACCTTAAGAACACTTACACATACGTCTCGCTCGCTTTCAACATAATTGTACTCCGATTTGAAGCTTGCAGGCGCTGTTAATGAACAACATCCTCGCTGACGAATGTAGCTCTTAAAAGAAATTAAATTTGGCCCTAAATTCCAGCATCGTCGAGGGTGACGTGGGGTCCTGTAATAACCTCTCGCTGCAGCCAAACAAAGCAGATCAAATCCACATTCAGTGGAGCGGAGTCCTGTAAATGACATACACATGAAACAAAATAACGCTAGTAACATTGAATTTCCAATACTTCAGCACGGATGCACGCAATTGATCAAAAGTGACATTTATTATAATAGATAAGGTTTAAATTTCAACTTCACATTTATCAAAATATCCTGAAAATGTTTTCTCAAGCAGTACATCAACATAATAATAATTAGAAATCTTTCTTGGAGAAGAAATCGTTCTTGATTTTTTTTTAAAGCAAAATTAATATATTAGAAATGTTCTTTTTAAAACCAAATATTTGTTTCTTTAATTCAATTTATTTTGATATTTATGGCTGCCATGCCATCAGTGAGTTGTTTTAACATAACCTCACATAAAGTACACAAAATGGATCAATTTAATGAATACTTATTTTTCACTATTTTCACTTAAAATACAGGAATAAACAAAACTAAGCCGAGATTTTCAAAGATATGTAGAGATCGTTGGGTGACACTAAGAATATCAAAATACCCACACATAACATAACATAGCATAGCATAGCATAGCATAGCATAGCATAGCATAGCATAACATAACATAACATAACATAACATAGCATAACATAACATAACATAGCATAGCATAGCATAGCATAGCATAGCATAACATAACATAACATAACATAACATAAACATAACATAGCATAGCATAGCATAGCATAACATAACATAACATAATAATTGATAAATGCACTTAAATTGATTAATTTAATGAACACTTATTTTCCGCAATTTTTACTTTAAATACAAAATAAATAACCGAGAATGTGCATTGATGTGTATAGATTGTTCAACAATAATAATCTGAAAATGCCTTAATACAATATAATAAATTATTTAAATATGTTCTTAAACTGCACAAAAATTGATGAATTGAATGAACACTTGTTTTTCACAATTCAGAGAATGTGAATATAGATGTGTATAGATTATTGGCCAACACTAATAATCACAAAATGCTCAAATACTGTGCAGCATGATAAGTCAGCAGAAAGTATTTCAGAAATCCCGACTGCAAAGTTGCAGTAATATGACAAATGCAGACATGTAAACCAGCGATTGCTGAACATCACCACTGTCAATATTTGAGAAGCGCACAAACACATGTCCTGCCTCAAACTCGCAGGCGTTTGCTCGTTGGTGTTCCCGTATCTGTCCGTGGAGTCTTGGGAACAGCTTCGGCACAACCTGAGCTTCGAGGGTCTTCGGGTGGATTGACCTCCACCCATCCAGTCCTGGCAGGGGCATCTCCCTCCAAGCCCTGAGTGATTGTGCCGCTTCAGGTGCCATTGGCTCCCAGCAGCCCAGGTTGAACCATGAATAATGGATCTGCCATAGAGCCGGAGCCCCCGGGGACCAGCGCAGCCCAGCTCAGCGTGAGCCGCATTACCGATGGGCTATTAACAGCCTCTGATTCATAGAGCTGGCCGACTCGACAGGAAACGCCATTAGCTAACTGGGCTGAAACTGCATACTAAGACAGAACATCCCAAGCATCCCAAGACAAAGGTCTGAGTGGACGGTGAAGAGACAGAAACCGGAGGAGACGTTCTTTTGACGCCTTCAAAGGTGTCTATTGTGTCTCTTCAGGCGGTTCGGGATAAAAACTTTTAGTGTAATTGGTTCAAATAGACTACAGGGTGAAAACAGGTGGAGCTGAATGTGTCTGCGCTTCTTTCCTTGGGACGTCTTTGATCAACACTTCAAGCGCCAGCGGTTGCACCAGACCGCCAAAAGAAGGCTTTGATGCCGATTGTAGTCTGGCGAGGCTATTTAGACTAGTAAAGCACACAAATGCCCAGATCAGCAGCGGAATGGCGTATCATGTTGTTTTCTCACTGACACAACACATCTGTTATCATCTACAGCACTTAAGAAAATATTTTTTTAAGAGCATCTTCATCTCATTTTCCCAGTTAAAACATCTAAAAATATCCTTGGAACAAGATGAATTTACTTGAGAAGGAACATCGCTTGAAATATTTAGACTTTTTTTCCCAGAGAACATATCTTTAAAGTGTATTTGATCTTCTGCACTGGCAAAGACAAGACAGCACGACTTCATAGCTTATGCAGTTTTGATAATCGAGTTAATGTATCTCGTTTTAAGCATTTTTGCTAAAAAAAACAGTCCTAAAAAAAGTTTAAAAACTCATTATTTGTAGTGTATTGACTAACCTAAGGTTAGAAGTGAATATCTCTATGTATAATAATAATACTTTTATACAGCAAGGACACATTAAATTGTCAGCAGCAACATTTATAATGTTACAAAAGATTTCTACTTCAAATGAATGCTGTTCTTTTGAACTTTTGAATTCTTTGACAACAATCACAGGGAAAAAACACATTTTAAAATATATTAAAATAAAAAAGCAGTTATTTAAAATGTAATAATATTTCACTTTTACTTGGTAAGCATATTGACTTCTTTTAAAAACATTCATAAATGTTTAAAAAGTATTTTTTTAAGCATTTCTGTGTATTTTTACAAGAAAACATGTCCAATGTTTTTTTTAAATCAGTTATTATTTGCAGTGTATTGACTAACCAAGGTTAAAATGGACTATTTGCTTTTTTAAAGCACATCCCTGGTTTGGGGTCGGTTTTGAAAGAAATGCATTATACAAGGATGCATTAAATTAATCCAAATTGACAGTAAAGACATCTATAATGTTACAAACAATTCTATTTCAACTAAAGGCTGTTCATTCATTAACTTTCTATTCATCAAAGAATGATTTAATGAGAATCAAATGTTGCTTTAAGCATTTCTAGGTATTTTCACAAGAAAACATGGAAAGTCATTATTTGCAGTACATTGACTAACTAAAGGTTAAAGTTGACTTGATTTGCTTTCTTAAAGCACATTCTTGATCTTATATGGTCAATATCAAATGTTTGGGGTTGGTTTTGAAGGAAATTAATAGCTATGGTGAGCCAGGATGCATTTAATCGAAAAGTGTCAGTAAAGCCATTCACTATGTTACATAATATCAAAGAATAATTTGATGAGAATCACAGGGAAAAATGTGTGTGTGTGTGCGTGTGTGTGTGTGTGTGTGTGTGTGTGTGTGTGTGTGTGTGTGTGTGCGTGTGTGTGTGTGCGTGCGTGCGTGTGTGTCGTGCGTGTGTGTGTGTGCGTGTACAACAATGTGTAAACTTGCAAAGAAAAAAATAAACATGCTTGAAGCTGGAACACAATTATCCAAGCTAAACTTATTTTGCTATGCGGATAATAACGTGACATGCAACACCAACAGGAAAGTCACTATATGAGCGAAAGAAGCCAATGCATTGTGTGCTGCCCGAGTTCTACCACAGCCGCCTAGCTGTGTAAAGCAGCACAACAAAGCTGCTCTTTCTCCAGCACACAGAGATCTCTCTGATGAGTGCGGCGCTCTTTGTGGTCAGACCATCCTTGTTAGCAGTTCCTCCATGCCTCGCTCTCAGAGGAGCCGTAGAGGAAGACGCTATCGCTCGCCGACACTCAATTCATTTAGGATGCAGCGAGGGAACGGTGGAAAAAAGAGGACGCTTGCTGGATGTGCAGCAAGTTTACATCCATGGCAGCACTCCCAGACGTTCAGAAGACGTATGAAGCTCACTGCTCATTGGCTGACTGGATTTCAGAGCAAATAATCATGAGTTAAAACATTTGTACAGAACGAAACATTCTGCTGCTACTTGGGAGCGACATATTTTTGAATTAATGTCCTCTTCCTCAAACAGAGAATTGCATCTGTTTTGGCAGACCGCTTGACGGATGCTAACGTTTACTGTCTACACTAGGCATTTTAGCACTTTGGTGGCAAAAATATTTTCTTATACAAACCTGAAGGAAGTAAAATCACGAATGAGATCTCTTTAACATCAAGCTGCTTGCCAAGAACGTAAAGAGATTAAACTGAGAACAAATGGACACATTAGCTGAAGTCCACTGCATGTTTCTCACTTCAGATTATCCTACTTTAAGAGTACTTTTATCTTATTTCCAATTAAAACGTCTTAAAATCCTTGCAACAAGATTCATTTTCTTGAGAAGCAATGCTGCGTGACTTTTTTTTAAGAGAGAGCATCATTAAACAAGTGTATTTTGTCATATTGCACAGACAAAAACATCATATTATTTTCAGCTTTGCAAGTAAATGTATTTGTTTTAAGAATTTCCAGCAATTTTTACTGAAAAAAATGACTCATTTAAAAGTCCACATAAAGTCCCTCAACTATTTGAACCTGATGGAAGTAAAAATCACAAATTAGATCTGTTTACCATCGAACTGTTTTCCAAGAACATAAAAAGTTCAAACTGAGAACAAATGGAGAAATTGAAGTCCACTGTATGTTTCTGACGTAATACTATCCTACTTTAAGAGTATTTGTTATCTTATTTCCAGTTAAAATATCTAAAAATGCTTGGAACAAGATCAATTTGCTTGAGAAGCAACGCTGCAAGGGATAGTAAAACCTGTTTTCTTGTGCATCATTAAACAAGTGTATTTCTGCACTGAAAAAGACCAAAATAACTGTTTTAAGCATTTCTATGTATTTTACAGGAAAACAAGCGAAAAAACGGCTCATTTAAAAAGCCATTTGAAGTGCGTTAACTATTTTCTTAAACCCAAAGTGAGGTAAAATTGTGAAAATGTAACTGTTTTCCAAGAACACACAGATTAAACTGTGAGAAAATGGACACATAAGCAGAAAACTTCAGAAAAATCTATTTTTAAGAGTATTTTTATCTGATTTTCAATTTTCAATTTTGCACCAACAAAGACATTATATGATATGCAGATTTGCTTCACAAGTAAATGTATCTTGTTAAGCATTTCTAATGATAGTTACTGGGGGGGGGGGGGGGACTACTATTTTTTTATACAAACCTGAAGGGAAGTATGAGATCACAAATGAGATCTCTTTAACATTGAACTGCTTTCCAAGAACACAAAGAGAATAAACTGAAAACAAATGGACACATTAGCTGCAAGTCTCCTGTGTTTCTCTTATTTATCAGTTAAAATGTATCAGTTCTTCTTATGAACAAGATCAAGTGTTTTCTTAACCTAAAGCTGAAAAACATTTAATAATAATAATTTGTTACATGTATATAGGGCTTTTCTGGGCACTCAAAGCGCTTTACACAGTAAAGGGTGAATCTCCTCGTACACCCCCAGTGTGCAGCATCCACCTGGATGATGCGACGGCAGCCATAGTGCGCCAGAACGCCCACCACACACCAGCTTACTGGTAATGCATTTCCTCATTTTTAAATGCATTTCATGTGGCTCTCCTGAGAAAAAGACCCTCAATCTCCTCTCGAGTTTCAGTAGAAAAAAAAAGAAATTCCAATAAAATTCAACCAGACCACAATGTCTGCATTTTGATATCTCATATATGCTGTCAACAGTTTTCTCTCAATTAACTTTATTTCTCCAAAATAAAATGTATAGAAATACAATGCATAAAGAAATAAATCCATTAAGTCTCCTGAGATATAAAGAAGCAACTTCTGAGCAATCGAATGCTCTGGGAACTTTAACACCAACCGAAAAGGTGGAAAAATCACTAATGAGACACTGCAGTCTGCACATCAAGAGTCAGATGTCAAGAACTCAAACGTTTCTCATCGAATGATCTGAGCTGCTGTCCACATGCAGTTTATAACTCTTTACTAGATCTTTTTGGAGTGTGTTTGTATATCTCCTTAATGGAGAAACACCTGAGACGAAGATGATATTTCAATGAAAGTGCAGTCTATGAAAACAATTTTCTTTAGGAATTACAACATCAGCTCATGTAGAAGGAGTCACGTGACATGCTCATGAACCTAGTCGCACTTGTTATATTCATTAATAATACTTTCCCTGATGGCATACAATCGGAAACAGCAGGAGTTGTCTCCGTCGGCTTCTCCGATTAAGAAGAAATCCAAGCCACCGAACACGAGCGATATGATGGACAAGATGGCGAACACGGTTACACACTTTGAGGACATACTAAGAACGGAGTTGACGGCGATGCGGAACGAGTTCGCTTCTCACATGTCAGTTGTTCAGTCGCTATGCTCTAAACTGGATCTTCTTACAGGGGAGATGAGAGAACAAAAGAAAGTTGTCGCAGATCACGATAGGGCGAGTAGCCGCACTCGAACAACAGGTTGTGAACTTACAGGGTGGCAATAGGCGCAGCAATCTGCGTCTGGTTGGATTGCCTGATGGTTCTGAAAAGGGTGACCCAATGGGCTTTTTGAAAAGGTCGTTACCGACGTGGCTCCCGTCTCTGGCGGGCAAAGAGATTGAAGTGGAGCGAGCGCATCGCGTGTACACAAGGCTCTCCTCAGATCGTGTTAAACCACGGGTTTTCATCTTTAAACTGTTGCGGTACACAGACAGGGAGCTCATTCTGCGGCCCGCCAGACTTCACGCCCCGGTGAAAACATCCGACGGAGCAATGCTGTCTTTCTTTCCAGATTTTTCTCCGGTCACCGCAAAAAGAAGAAGTGCATTTGTGCCAATTAGGAAGGAAATGAGAGAAGCTGGCATCCAGAATGATCTTCTTTATCCTGCAACGCTGAAGGTCATTCTCAATCAAGGTGAACCGAAAATGCTACACTCCCCAGAAGAAGCAGGAGTTGTTCTCAGATCCCATTCATCCACCAACTCTCAGTGAACTTCAGCTGGACGTGCGGTCTAATCCGAGAAGAGATGCTCTAAATGGTGTCTTTCACTGCTCACTTCTTATTTCAGAGTTACTAGAAGCGTTCATTGTGCATACAGTATAGCTTACGGATTATGATGTTAATGTATTTATGTTTTAGTTGTATTCCTTCTCTTTTTTTAGCGATACTGCTTAGTCAATATGTGACTATGGGGCCAATGTTGGTGCTTCAGTAATGTGCAGGTTTTTGTTGACGCCACGGATCATATTAAGATTATTTCTTGGTTTGATCTGCCATAGTTCAAGGGAATGTGTTTATGTTTTTTTAATAGTAACGGGAAGAGTGGGGGGGGGTTAATGGTAGACTTAACTGGTTTTATTTTCAAACTTGTATTTTGTCTTATTATGCAGTAATTCTGTTTGATACCAATGACTGACCTTAATATTCTGAGTTGTAGTATTAATGGCCTACATGGCCCTCACAAACGTACAGGTTTTCTGGATTTATTTGCTTAGAGGAAAGATTGATATAGTGTTCGTTCGAGAATCCCATTTGAAAGAGGATGTAGACAAGTGTAATAATACGTTTTATGAAGTGGTATCTCACTCATCTTCCCATACTAAAACCAAAGGAGTCCTAATATTGGTGTGGAGGACTTTAAATATTACTATTTTATATAAAGGTTGTGATACAGACGGTAGAATAACGCATATAAAAACATTGTATTTCTTTCAGTTTATGCCCCTTGTACTCCTGACCCTACTTTTTATATAGGTTTTGTCAACCTATCTCTTGAAATTTTTGGATTTTGAAATTGTATTGGGTGCAGATATGAATTCTGTAATGTCGTATATCCTAAATAGATCTGGACCAAAGGAATCACACTCTCAAGCGTTTTGTTCTGACAAACTTTGGCAATGTGTAACCTCATCCTCGTTGGTGGATAGTTGGCGTTTATTAAATCCTTCTGCTAAGTCTCTGCCCCTCTCTCTCACCTTTTTGGACTCTCACAGGACCTATCATATTTGTTGGGTACTGAGATATGTTTGACTTCGCACCATTTTTTCATGAATGACTTTTGGGACTTCACCTTGTCCGTGACCGTGAATTGCTGGTCAACTGTTGGACTCCTCCTCACACACTGGACAGATGGACCTGGACTGTGTATCTGTTGGACATCACAACGGACAGATGAACCTGGACTGTGTATCTGTTGGACATCATCTCGATGGAGCGCTCAACTTCTCGTAGACATGGATCTGGTGTGACGGCTGTGGATTCATGCCATTCAGCTTTAGATGTTGTGTCATCTTTTCTGGAATCTTTGTAAAAATGTGCTTATTGTTATTTGTTTATCTATTAATATTAATGTATTTATTTGTATTATTATTGTTTATTTATACATTTTTGGGGGGTCGGTTCTGGATTTGTACAGCTGCTGTTTGTTTTATGCTACTGTTCCAGGTTTTTAACAAAAAAAAACATCAGTTCATGTAGACTGCTAGACTATTGAGAAGTCAGATGATTGTTTATTTATTAATTTTTGGGGGGTCTGTTGGGGTGTGGGTTCTGGATTTGTACAGCTGCTGTTTGTTTTGTGCTACTGTTCCCAGAAAAACATTAATAAACAGTTTTTAACAAAAACAAAAACATCAGTTCATGTAGACTGCTAGACTATTGAGGAGTCAGATATTTTGAACAATTTGACAATTACGCTCCTGTTTCCCTGGAAGTGTTTGTGTTGTTTTCTCTGAATAACATTATTCAGCTCTATTTCACATTCTCAGAACCGTACCTGGAGTATTTTCTCATTTTACTCAAGTTGTATTCCCTTTTATTGATGTGTTCTAGAAGTGTATTAGTGGGATTGTGTTTTATCCGCTGTGTGATATCGGCACTTTTTTCTTTCTGGGGTTTATGAATGAGTAATACGTCTTCAGCGATTCAACGCTTTTGTCCATATGACTTCAGGAACCCTCATAGCACCTGCTTAAGCCAAACACAGCTGCAATTATGCTGGAAATGCAACAGCATGAGGAAATAACAGACCCGTTGAGAATATTTCATGCTTTTGCAATAACATAAAACGTACAAAACCTTCAATGCATGCTACGATTCCTTTCCTCACTTCTAAAACTCAATGACTTGGCTTGACATGCGCAGTTTGCTTTCCTGCATTGATGCATTTCTTATTGAAAAGGCTATTGAAGACCAAAACATGTCACACGAGTCAGTTTGTACCATAAACAAAAGCCATACACTCACAAAATAAACCTCTCAATCTTAAATCTCTACTCTCACTTCTCAATCAATTGGTGCTTGAGAAAGAAAATAAAGTATGCGTTTGCACAACCAAAGACACACTGTTGAGCCATGATTTTCTGCTTGCTATTTTGTCATCTTGTAGGAGTAGCATTTAAATGAGCTTAAAGCTAAAAAACTCAAATTTTGACGTCATGAGGTTTTTAATCTGCTGTATTAATTTTTGCACATGAAAATTGAGCCGGTTTGCAGCAACGTCTGCCAGAATGCGCACCAAGGGGTTTGTTGGATTACAATACTTTTGTTAAAAGAATCTGTGGCTGTCAGACAGTCTCAGAAACAACTCCAAACAAGGTCCTTCTGTGAAGCGCGGAGCAGACAGGGAGCTGGTAGACGGTGCAGACGGTGCAGACGGGCAGGTGATCAATAAAACATGCTGTGTATGACGGCCAAAACGGCTTTACCACAAGCAACTGCATGCTGCAAAATGATATACGCTATAATCATCAAATATTATCTTAAACAGATTTATTCAAGAATAAACGTCGATAAATTGTTACAAATGTGATACAAATTCTTAAAAGACAAATATAAATTCAAAATTGTATCCTTTAAAACATTATTATAATTTATTTACCAGAATTATTATTCTATGAAATATAGTTTAATAATTATTTTAGTTTATGATCATTCTAATTATATATAAGATTTATATTATAGCAATTTTATAATAATTACTTGATTAATTTTGCATAACATTCTTTTATTAAATTATTAAAAAAATTAAAGGATTTTTTTTTAGCTAAATTTGATATATCAATAAATTATAGTGATATATAGAAGTTTTAAGAAGTAAAAAAAAATGGTCAAAATATATATCAACTGAAATGTATGTATATGTATATATATATATATATATAAATATTATTACACTTAGTTAAATATAAATAAACTTATATAAAAAACTATAAATACATTTTATTTCAGCTAGTTGCCGAGGCAATATTTCTCATATTCATTTTGGTAGTTTAATTTGTACTAAAATAACTTAAATGGAAATATTTTTTTTAAAAACAATAATAATTATACAGAGATAAAGAAATAAATAACTTCTACAAATGACAAAACACAACATTACTAAAAGTTAAATATAAAAGAAAATATAAAACTAAAAACTATAATAAGAAGAGTAAGAAGTAGAAGAAGTAGAAGAAGAAGTAGAAGAAGTAGAAGTAGAAGTAGAAGAATAGAAAGTAGAAGTAGAAGTAAAAATAGAATCTCAATTATACTAAAATAACACTGCATTAGGTAAAATAAAAAGTTGCAATAAAGTTATAAACTGCATGAAGTAAAAGTGATTCAGAAACACCTTTGTTTAAAGATGCCTGAGGTTTTCTTCTTGGCTTTTGGTGGCACAGCCTTTAATCTAGAGGAATGATTTTAGGAATAATAGTGACATGTATCAGTGACGCTTTTATGCACAAGAAAACACAACTAAAGCACAGAATAGACTCAAGACTTCCTGAATGTCCTGCACACAAACAAAACCATGGACGCGGTCACCACAGCCATGGTGCGTCACCGGCACAGAGCCACGTGCAAATCAATTATGTGGCGTTTGACAGTGTTGCACATGGACGAGTGGTGACACGCTTTCTGCACCGGAGTGACGTAATCATGGATTTACGGCGAGACGAGCCACAAAACGCAGCAGGTGCGGATCCTCACACGCTGCCAGCAGTGTTATCACGCGCCTCGTCTTGGACACACGCTCCTGTAGTGAGTCTGAACGAGGATATGAGCATATCTCGTCTGTATATCATCCTCCAGAGCAATGCTGGGAAAATACCCGAAGTACATGCTACACAGAACTTAAGTAGTTATACTAGAGCTAAGATACGTGAAAAATACATGTATTATTTTACACAGTTATGTACAACAGTTTGGGTCTGTGAGAATTTTATTTGAAAGAAAGTAATACTTTCACTCAGCAAGGATGCATTAAAACAATAAAGACATTCATAATGTTACAAAAGAAATGCTTTCTGTTCATCAAATAATCATAAAACCACGGGTTCCACTCCAATATGAAGCAGCATAACTGTGTTCAACGTTGATAATGATCAGAAATGTTTCTTGAGCCACATATCAGCATCTTCAGCATAGACACTATGCTAGACACACCATAGTAAAGTCATAAAAAGGCATACAGCAACTTCCCCATAATGTTTTGGATTGATAAAAGGATGAATAATGAATGTTTTGTTCATATAAGCCAGTGACGACACTAACAGTTACTTTGTTAAGGTATACGCCAACACTGCTGAGGGTCAAGAGAGAGAACATCAATTCAACATGAAGGGCTGTTGACCCTCTATAATAAGTGGGTCCAGCGTTAAATAATTAAATTACTGTTCACTTCAGAACATCATTTTGATTCGTTTCAGAGATCAGCCGTCCGCCTCCGCACAACATCACAACAATCAGAACAACAACTCTGCGTTTCCAGACACACGGGCTTCATATGCACGCCTTTCATCCAGCAGTCTGCAGAAAGCAAAAGTGCAAAAAAAACGCAAAGGCAAATCGCTGCGTAACCGTGAGCGTCTGAGACGCGTGACGTCTGCCGGATCCGAGTTGAGAAGCTGAGTAAGACGCGTCTTTCCACTCCAGGTGTTATCGTTTATCCCTGTTGGAGACCTTGCGTGTAATGAGTGCTTTATCAGCGCGTAACAGACCGCCTTTAGTAGTAAATCACCAGCGGTAAACAAACCTAGGCGATGACGTGACGCTGTACCGTGTAAGATAAAGCCATAATTAAACCCTCAGCTCTTATCTTCACACGGGGAATTATGTCATTTAAATCTTCGCCTTGTAAAATAGCCACCTGAACCAATTACGGGAGGCTCACATGTGTCTCTCTCAAATGTCATTCTCATTTCAGGTAGGACTCGTTTGGGTTGATTGCTGTAACCGAAGGGACAAATGTAATCAGAAATCCTATACTGTACGTGCACGTGCGATGAGGGTTCAGATCGCAGATCTAACGTTCAAATCAGGCTTCATCTGACGTATTTTAGAGGTGATTGGAAAGTGACTTTTAACAAAGTTCAGATGTGTTGTGTTTTGGTTTAGATGCATTCAGTTATTCTCTATAAAGCTCATGCAAATAAATGTGGTAAACACACAAAAAAAGTCACAAAATTATCAAGAAAATTACCAGAATAAATATTAAATATTGAAACAATAATATGGAAAATGTAAAAATGAAAGAAATTTGAAAAAACAAAATGCAAAAAAGACTAAACATAAATTTCAAGCCCATTTTATTTTACAAAGCACACTTGTTAAACAAATACTACAGTTTAAAACAAAAATATATTTTACTTGAATAACTATTATTAAAATTGTGTATATTTAAGTGCATACAATTTTTCTAAATGCACATAAAAATAATAAAAAAATGATTTCATAAAAAATCTTTGTGTTCACAGTGAAGAGTGTTTTCAATTTCAATTTTTTTTGTATATAACTTTTCATGAAACATGTTTCAAAGTAGCTTCACAAAAATATGAATGTTTCAACATTACAACTATTAAATGCAACTATTATGCTTAATTGCCATTAAAAAGTATTGTAAAATTATAAAAAAAATCAATAAAAAAAATGTATACGAACAAACGAATGAATGTTGGAGTGAAATATGATCCAGACATTTCTTTGTGGGATTCTGTTTTGTTGGAGATTAATACCACAGTTAAACCATGGTATTCCCTGGAGTAGCTTGGAGTATCATATAAACACCACACTTCATAAATACAGTATTCATTCTTCAGCACAACGGGAAAACACAGCATCACATCTACAAATATCACAGTGTTTTTCCATAAATGACAAAATAATGTGAATCAGTCTATTCCAATTAAAAAAGAAAATCTGCACAATCGCACACAAAACATACAATGAAGTAAATTACCAAGACATGAAATTACCATAAAACAGGCAAAGGAGAGAAAAGCATGTCAATTAGCTGTGATAACTAGCGCACACACAGATATAATTAAAACAAGCTGCTGTTAACAGTATCTGAGTGTGCACAGTCACGACGTGCATTAGATTTACCCCTGCAATCTGCATCAAACGTCCAGCGACGGACGCGTTCGTTAAGCAGAAATGACCAGCGTCCATGTGCCTTCAAACTATTCACCCGTGACCGAGAGAAAGGTCACAGCTTTGGACGCAGCGGACTCGCATCTGGCCCAAATTAGAGAGTGAAAAGCACCGCTTCTCTCTCTGACGTCCACTGCATCAAACGAGGACCGTCTAACCATCTCAAAACTGCACAAATGATGCCAAGGCGATGCCAGTGACCCCAGCGATGTGTCAAGAACGATCTCTCATATTCAACGTGCGCTGCACAACAACAACTCCCATCACATCAGTGCAAGAGCCCAGCCATAGTGATTATTGTCACTCCGTGGAAAATCTCCCATGCTCGGGTTTTAATGAAGACGGGAGAGCGTGGAGAACTGGGGCAGTCCGAGACCGGCTCAGAACAATTGTCGTGTCTCCCGGGTATTAACTTACAAAGCCCATTACAGCAGTAAAACAACAGAGAAACGCATGCAAAAGCCCAGCGGCTCGTCACGTCCCGCACCAGTCCTAATCTCTCGGAGATATGCATCATTGCATCAAATCCCACTGTATCCGCAGATTAAACTTGTGCGCTTGCAACACTGTGACATTAGAAACAGATGCGCCGTGGTCGTATCATAACGTATTTGTAGTGGGAGCATCCTTTATGCATCCATACAGCTCACAGGCGTGCTGATTCTACAGCTGACAGAGAGAAACACACGTTCACAACACACCGTCTTCAAAAAAACACTGCGTTAAGATTGCCTAGGGTTCCTTTAGTCAAGTCCAAAGAACACGTCAGGCCAAAAACAACCTGTATGGCACAAAAGTAAATTAAATGGCTAGGCTTATTACGTTAGTTTCTTCTACTAAATCATTTACTAAATATTTAATTCAAAATAAGCATGAAATATGATGGCAATAAAACAGAAGCTAAATTCAAAGAATGTAAAATAACTTTTACATATGAAAATACACACACGATACTGTCAGTATAATAATTTGTATAGCCTATGTTTTATATAACAAATATATATATATATATATATACCCACACACATTTATATTTATTTAATTTTTTTATTATTTTGATATATTTTATTATATTTTTATTATGCATATACACACACATATTCGTTCATACAGTGCATTATTATATTTTTAATTTTAAATATTTTTTAATGTATATATACATTTTAGTTTCAATAATTAAAATAATATAATCAAAATACAATATAATAAATATCTTAGGCGAAACATAAATAGCAAAGAGGTCAAATATAATCAAGTTTTGAAGTCAAAATGTTTCATTCTTATTTACTGTCTTAAGTTTATATTCATGTTTTTTTGTTTGTTTTTGTATCAAAACCGAAAAATTTGAACAAACCGAACTAAAGCAGGAAAGTACGAGCACATCCACTTCAGGACACAGCGAGAAGCAAACCCAGAAATCATTCAAATCTGGATGCTGAAGCAGCTGTCATATTTACAAATGTTTTTATGTAAACATTCATACTTACTGTAAACCTCATCGAGCTTCTACAGCAATATATTCATGTTATTGTCAACGACTTATTCATACATGTGGCATTATCTGCTACAAAGCAAAGCAGCACATATAAATTCAGCAGCACATAATAACAGGCTGAAACATCTATTTGCATGAGCTATTATAATGCATGCATCCATACGCACTCATAAAGCGCTCTATAACTGCTGCATGGACATAATTTCACATATACAGCTTTTGTGCCGTCACTAATTTACATTTGAACAAAACTCCAGTAGAAAGGAGACTCATTTATATACTGAGAGCGCTATCAGTCTGAGAGTTTTTCTATATGCATGTATATTATTACTGACATCAAGGCTGGAATATGCTGATCTCTCATATCTGTACTTATCTTATTACTATAACCATAAGACGAGAGACTAACAGCTCCCTGAGGAAAATGATATTGCTCTTTCATAGCTCGCAAGTGTTAATGGAGTTCATAGTCTAGTGGACCACCGATATGAGTTTTCCAATACGGATAACTAGAGGCTGATGCAATGCTGGTTTAAATGTGATATACGATCTAATAGCTGTCCAGGAGCAACTGACATATCGAGAAGATCTCATCAGTGATTGTCTTCCTTCCACAAGCACTATCTCCTTTTCCAGACCAGTTTGCGTGACTTTGTCGAGCTTTAACTTCGTGTTTCACTCCCACCTGAGCCGCAGACCATCAGCCCACCGGAGTCATGCCGCCCGACAGCAGGCAAACTCTCTTTTCTCTTTATGTCTTTCATGCCAGCTTCATTCTGGTTCAGTCTATCACACACACACACACACACACACACACACACACACACACACACACACACACACACACACACACACACACACACACACACACACACACACACACACACACACACACACACACACACACACACACACACACACACACACACACACACACACACACACACACACACACACACACTGTCAGAGATAAACTGCACACTGTCACTGAAACACTGCCGTCCTCAAGTCAGCGCTCTACACGGCATGGAAAATCTCAATATATATCTGCAATAATGTCACAGAATGCTGTTTTGATGCAGTAAAAGCAGAGGATGAATGAGTGACTGATCCAACTAACATCCAACACAAATCTCTGCTTCTGTAATCTCACCTTTTTAAAGTGAAACAGGATATTCATATAAAATATAGAGGAAATATAGGAGATCTGGAATCATGATTACATTCAAACCATACATACAGAATACAAAATATGAATTATTAAAAAAATAATGAGATTACATTATTAATGTATTACATTATTGAGAAGGATATACATATATATATATATATATATAATTTTTTTGATGAGAACTTCTGGGTAGAACATGTGTTTAACTGTTATTTAATGAAAGTTAAATACTTAAAATCATTTGATTAAAAATATAATATCAAATTATCTAATATAATATAATCCTAGGCAAAACATAAACAATGTAGGAGTGAAATATGATAAAAAAAATAATTACTCTAATAATAATAATACACATTGTATTTTGTAGATTATATTTAAATATGATCATATTAGGTCTTAAAAAAGGAAAGTAAATTGACTCAAACTACAATTATTATTGTTGTTTTCTTTTTTTGTGTGTGTTTTATAATGTTAAGAATTACTGGGTAAAAATGTGCATATTTAACTGTCTGTCAAATAATGAAAGGTAAAGAATTAAAATAATAAGAAAAGAAAAATAATAAGAAAAGACCATTTTTGACTTATATATTAGTGCTGTCAAATGATCAATCGCATCCAAAATAAAAAAAATTGTTTACATAATATATGTGTGTGTGCTGTGTATATTTATTATGTATATATAAATACACATGCATGTATATATTTCAGAAAAATATGTTATGTTTATATATTAAAAATATGTATTTATAATATAAATTATATGAATATAAATATACACATGTAAATACATGTACATATTTTCAAAATATATACTGTATGTGTAGCATTGTGTCTATATCTTGGTTTTAAATATTAATACATTTTCTCTAATTTATGCACAATTTTGAAGCGATCAATCAAACTGAAATGCTGGATCATATCGTGAGTAATACGGTTATTATTTCGCACCCGCGCTGAATAAAAACAGTGCTCGGAGCGTGATTTGATCTGAAGATCACCTTCGTCCCGGGGTCAGCGGTGGGCCGTACGATCAAAGCTCGCCTGAGATGGCAGACCTCGTGTCAAAGTCGTGATGTAGGGTCGCCAGGCTTGACCAAACGGCCACTCGCTCGCAAAGTCAACACACATTCCCAGAGATTGGAAATCCGCAAGCTGTGCCGGAGCCGTCCGCAATAGCCATAATCAAATACGAATGGCTCTAATAATACTGCCGCGCTCTTGAAAGATAGAGGTGAACTACGGGCAATAACTCAACAAGATGAATCATTTTCAGGGCGATGTTTGGAATTGAGGGCTTACTTTGATGGCAACCGCGAGCGAAGTGCCGACGGGGAGTTCATCCTATCAATGTGTTACGCCTCCGAGTGTCTGCGTGGACTGCAGTCTGGGAGAAGTTCAGGCTGAATCTTGATCGTTTCGGAGATCTACAGACCATCCGGTCCTGGACCGGGAACAGGCTGGAGGCAGGGAAGGCCGTGTCCGAACACAAGCAGCACCGGTGGAGCCTGGGTTATCAGAGAAGAGCCTGTAGCTACACCTGACCCGCTCCAGCCCTCGAGTGACCACAGAGGAATAGAAACCTGCATAGCTTTCAAATTTAAAACTGGACGGTGTGTGAAAGTTTTTAAGTGGAGAGAAGAAACCAGAGAGAGAGAAAGACCTGAAATGAGAGGTTTTATGGTTGTGGTTTCGAGTGATGGGCCGTTTGTGAACGATTCGTTCATTTTTAAATGAATCTTTAATATGACTCGGGAATAACGAGTCACCTCAGACAGTGATTCATTCATTATTTGTGTTCTGTACAGGAGACAGAAATGACTCCTACAGTTACATCATGCATCTGTGTTCTCAAACTGCAGCTTTTTATTTCATACAATTTATACATTTGTGAATTTCTGTAATGATGGGTATTTTCCATAACCTTGAATGTGGGAATAAAGAGTTGCTTATGCTTTAAACTTTATCCATATGATGGAGAAAATCATTTTGATAATTCCTAAATAAACATTACATTAGTATTATTGACTGTAAGATCCTGATCCGGGAAGCAGGTACTTGACAAAAGAAGGAAGGACTCGGACCCGAAGACTAACTAAAACTAACAAAGACTAACTCGGTAAACTAACCAATTTCTGTTTCTCTTGATTTGGCCTTAGGCCTGCATTATAGTTTTGTCTTATTTGAAATGTGAGAAATGTTTGCATAAAGTAGATGTGTTGGGGAGTTTGGTTATTAACATGAAACATAAACATGAAACAAACATAAAAAAATAGCTGAACAAGAGTCAAGAATATGATCCAAACTTCCCATTACTACTGGTTTCATCACAAACTGCACAACTCCTCTTGAAACTAGATCTCTTTCACATCTCATATATATATATAAAGCTGGATTTATAGCATATCCAACT
Organism: Ptychobarbus kaznakovi; assembly: GCA_027422405.1. Lineage (NCBI taxonomy): Eukaryota > Metazoa > Chordata > Actinopteri > Cypriniformes > Cyprinidae > Ptychobarbus > Ptychobarbus kaznakovi. The sequence continues at coordinate 698,475 of CM049800.1, read as the reverse complement.
TTATCCATACTCACACAATACACTCACGTAAAGCAATATATGTATTGAGTGATATATACCATACAGCAAATCTCAACTGCATGAATCATCGCAAAATATAACTATATTATCACCCAGCTCTAATCTGCTAAATGCAACTATAAGGCATGAAGATATTATAAACATTAACATCATGATTTTCTTTAAAGCTGCTTTTGAAACAATGTGTATTGTGAAAAGCACTTTGACTTGACATATTTCTTAGACAGTGCTGAGATTAAATCAAGAGCAAACGTAATGCTTTACTGAAGTCTTGTTTCTCAGAGGACTGTCTGTGAAAAGAGCCCAGAAATCTCACACACGTCTCCTCGAGAGTTTCAGAAAAGAGCTCAATGTTTCAAACTGTGCTCAGATTTGCCAAGATAACAAAAGCATGCAAAACTCATCAGACCAAATGATCTGAGCCATCCACCATATCTACAATTAGTCGTGATTCGCATCTATTTTGATTTTTCTTCTAAACAAATTTAAGAGAAACATCTCCTAAAGTCTCCTGAGCAATGAAAGAGCAACAAAAATCGCTTCAGGGACTCTAAAGCAATCACAGACAGCCTGTTTAGTGCTGGTTAATTACCATCGAAAATCGACTGTGTTCCACTGAATGGCATGAAAATTAATTATTGTTAATGTACTTATTGATATATATTGTTTGTGCGTCTGCCAGGAAGCACTGCGGGCGACGTACGGACCATTGACAGAGCAACAAAGCAGAGCAGCTCTCTTTCTCCAGAAAAACACATGCATGTCTGATGCAACTCATAAAAGAAGCCCGTGTGAGACATTCTAACATGTATTTACTGCCGTCTCCTCTGACCAATGCCAACTCATCCAGCCAAGCTAAATTTCCATGGTAACATGCGACCAACACTGAGAAAGAAATGATTAAAACACACTATAAAACTGTGACGAGGGAGTCAGTTTCACATTCGTTTATGTTTATGAATCAAAACCGACAGATTCCACGTCTCTTCGTGATATTCGCTCAATCCGAATTTGGCAAAATACTTGCAATTTTTCACTTAATGTGTCATGCAACATTTATCATCACAAATTATAATATCTGCAACAACTGGGGCGAAAAGACAGATTGATACATTTGTGAATTACAGTCTGTACAGAGATCAACTCATTTGAAACGGTCTGCGAAATACAGAAAGCACGACGATGCAAATAACACTTATGACGTTTTGCATCTTCACATTTCATTACTCTGAGTGAATCAGAACTATTAGCTTCAAAACATTTTCTTCACAGACATTCAAATCTAAAATCAGTAGTCTCGTGCTTCTGCCGCTACATGCGAAACATCAAGAATTAATCATGCACAATGCTTTTGTCTCTGTTGCATATGTAAAAAAAATGGGTCCATATTCAAATAAAGATTTATTCTCAAGGGTACCGCTTTGAGTAACAGTAATACAGCCTGACAGAGTAATGACAGTAATTATTGAATTATTGTTGTGGTGCTCCAAAAAAACGCTTTTGAAAAAGCCACTTGACCTGCATGTAATCACGGTTACCTGAAAAAACACAGCTTTTCATTTTGTTCCACTGCTTTTGCATGCTTCACTACTGCAGGGAATAATGACAGAGGCAAACTCAGTACAAGGTAAAACGCTGTGTTCATTCTAATAATACCTTCTTTATGTCAAGGCTATAAAGCCTTGTGGATTATAACAGATAGAGAGTGAATTGAATGAAGAATGAGGTTTATAAGCAAATATTCTGTTCAAATCAACATTAATGCGAGTTAATCCAGCCATTCTGATTCCTGTGCTATCTGTGCAAAACTCGCTCTGCATCTAAAGCTACTTTTACTCTGCATCTTAAGCATTATAATGTAAACAAATAGCTAAATAGAAAATGAGCCATTGTTTTAGCAAATATTCAACATACATGCTAATGTCCAATTGATGCATAAAATCAAATCGTTTTCTCATAAAATGTCCTGATTCACTCTGCATTACGTCATATTACACAAGCAAAAGGAGTCCAATGGTCCCTCTAAACTCCACACTTCTGATGTAGCTCCCAGACGGAGTCAAATCTACCAAGAAGGCAGAATAAAAAATGCATGAGGAAAAAGCTAAAGATCTTGAAACAGAGCTAAACGAATGAGTAATGTTTCTACAGAACATCCATTTATTGTTTTTGGTAGTCAGAAGCATATAAATAAATAAATAACAGCACATATGAAAGTCCATAAGAGCCATGCATTATATTTTTGCAACAAAAAAAAAATCTATGTACTCTTGTTTTTTTTTCAGGATCATAAAACTTATTTCCAGAGTTAAATGACAAACCAAATCCCAGCTTTTTAATTTTCAAGGTGGCCAAAGCATTCCCTACAATAGAAATACCTTTTACTAAGCAAGAACAAATTAAAGTGAACACTGGATGCAAATGCCATGTTAATTTTAACAAAGCCTGTAGATATATAAAGATTCAATTAAGATTTTAATGCATTTCTCTTTATGTAAAGACGAAGCTGTTATCAGTGCTAAATGTAAACTAAACTATTCTGTTCTGCCGTGAGACTTCATCACACACATATCGCCCACTCTGCTTCACAACAACAGTGAGAAAGCAGCCGTTGTTTAACGGGCAACTAGGTGAAAAGCCCACACAGTCGGGAAGACAGTGAGGCCGGAAATAAGCCGGATCTCGGAGCAGGTGTGGGATCGTAACACAGCAGATCATTTAAGCAAAGATCTGTGGCAGGGGCACCTAAAGCAGGTGCAAAACTGCAGCGGCGCTCCCTGAACTCCACCGCCAGACCGAGATCAATTAAACAGGCCTGATGGTCCTCCTTCCAGGAGTCATAAAACCTCTCTCATTTGTAACCCATATCTGTCATCTCTACCGCCCCTCAGGCAACATACATCAACTTCCCCCACCCTCGCAGTCCCGCTGCGCTAAGGTTTATACTCCGACTCAGTAAAAGGTAATCAATGTTGTCCGTGGCACGTCGCTTCTTCCACACGATCTATCAAAGAGGGCCGCGTGTCCGGGTCCGGAGTCTGAGGACCCGAAGGCGACGCAGCCAGTCGCGAGACATAAATCATGACGAATCTATAACACATTAGTTTATGTGAGTTCGCAGAATATATGTGCTTGTATGGAAAAGCACTGCTGACAGGCCTGTGCAGTCGCATTATGGGCGGCATGGCGGTGCATGAGATCGCATATCAATATAACTGTCAGTAGCACTCAACAAATGCATGGGAATGCAATGACACTCACATATATACAGCCAAAGAGAGAAAGCCGATAATTCACATCGCTCTGTTTATAATTGCAGCCTGTGTTAAAATTGAATGTGAATATTACATGCAAGCTGGAATGCGCTGACGCAACTCAGGTTTCATTAGTGGCGGATAATCCAAAGGGTGCAGCGCTTTAAGGCATCTCTGGACATACATCAGTCGCTTAATTGGATCATCTAAATCGCTGATTGGATATCGAGTTCCAGAGCGGGCTCCAAGGGGCCCAATGGGGAGCTGGGTAAATGACAACAATCAGCGAGAACAGAGCCGAGACGCTTGAGGATTAAACGGAGATCATGTCGGCACACAACGAGGGGCAAACAGCCACCGGTTCGTGAACGAGAGAGGAAACGCTGTCAACTTTCACACAGCGCCTCCCTTGCTACACTGAGTTTTTCCCACACACGCAGAAGACATGAAAGGCATGTGCTCGCTCAGGAGACAAACCTTTAGAGATGTTGACTTATCGACGTGGATAAGTACCACGCGGTCAAAGCTGCCTTGCTCTTACTGGAAGACAACAAGATAAAGAAAACATGCAGTCGAGATTGGGGTTATTAAGCAGTTCAAATGCATGAAACACGATGCAAACATAGTCTGCGTTTTTTTTTCATTCAGTCAATTTTTTACTTACTGAAAAAGACTCCTCAATTTGCAAGCACAAAGCATTGAACAATGATGTAGTCATGATGTGGCCAATCACTAAAGAGCCAAAATTAACATAATGAACCATTCTATGCATCAATAAGTCTATGCATTAGATGTCTAATGCATATATGCATGCATGCACACATTAGCCAGTGCAGACATAAGAAGTTCATTACTGACTAAATATAAATAAGAAGGGAGTGTTCTCATTGTGCTATTCATTAAATACTCTATCTACATAATGACCAAAGCATGATGAAATTCAGCTAATCAAAGGCTGTACTACATCAACATACTGTTTTGATGATAAAAAAGTGCCAAAATGTAATTTTGGAGGGTTTCTAAACATTAACAGGAGAACATCACATGACTATTACAGAAATCATTTCTTGTTTAAGTGATTCAATGTTACCGAAGCCTATAGTATATGCACGAGTCAATCCTAAGAAATATAGAAACATCATATTTCAGAATATGCACATCATGCTGGTTAAGATGAGAACTGTAGCTCTTTTAGGCAAAATGTTATTGACGATACTCTAAATGATCCACCAAACCAATAAATCCCACCAATAATCAATCATTTCCAGTCTAATCGAGCAGATTTAGATTCTGATCAATAGGTGATCTGATCACCTCAGTAACACACAAAGGAGCCAGACCTCCGTTCAGTCAAGCACATCAAGACAGAAGTTCACTTGATAATTCTGCAACACATTGCTTAAGTTTCCATACTGACGTGATACTAAATTATTGCCAAGATGAGTTACAGTGGTGGAAAAACACAACGCATGGTCACTGTAACCTTTCAAATATGCATAATCAATGAAAAGAAACAGAGAAACTCTATTTCCGATACCGAGAGTGCATACAGGTAAAATGGGACAAGCTTGCTCATCTTTATTATTAGTGTATATGCTTCCGTTACTATAAATTATAGATCACAACATTGTACAAAAATATGGACCAAAAAGGTACCACTTGTATTCACCCTACGAATATTTATTGCATATGTATATACAGTACATATATATGTTTGGAAGAAAACGGCAAGATGACAAAAACACACCACGCTTTGGACACCGTTTCGAATGATCTGCCAAACTAACCCAATAAATCACCACCATAATCAGCCATTTCGCGCTATATCAGCAGATTTCGAAATTGAACAATAGATGATGATTTCAATAACACATCAGTCGGTGTTTATAGAATATCTAGGACACTCTTTTGAACTTTTCGTTCAGGCAAATGGACATACCGATAGTATCAGAAAACAGACGCATTGAAGATAAAACGGATTATTGATTAAGACGCAAACTACCGGCAACAAGTTGCGCGTAACCCTTCTATATACGATACTGTCTGCCTTATAGACACATCTCCAGCCGTATTATATATCTCAATAGTTGTTCTACCTAAGAATTTGAGAGTTGAACACATGCATTGGCTGTAAGTCTCTGTAGTAAAGCATAAGTTTATGGAGAGTAGCTTTACCTGAAGCGCAGTCACGCTGAAGCCTCGGCTGTGGATTTTACGCACTGTGTTCCGCGTAATTCGTGCTGCTCCACTATAAGGGTACGATCCTCGATGCGGCGCGGTGTGAGCGCTGGGGACAGACGCGATGCGATGCGATGCGATGCGAAGCCTGCTCTCCTCTCCGCCGCCGCGCCGCGCGTGATGAGAGTCTCTTCTGTCTCCAGCGCGCGCGTCTGACAGCAGCGCGCAGCCTCATGCGGCGATGAGCAGAACTGACTGAATAAGTGCAGGGCTGAGAGTTCACATACTGCTGCGTGCACACTTGCGTTAACCCTCCAAGTATGCATTATGAAAGAAATTTTTCATTTGCTTTTCTTGCATGAAATGGAACAAGTGCTCATGAAAAAAAAATCAACACAGCTCTTCTGTCGACTGCATTTTTTTAAACTGATGTCACAAATAATGAATACAAGCATTAGCCTATTAAACCCTATTATTACACTAATCATGCCACACAACGATTCTAATGGAAGCAGCAATAACTGAAAAAAAATCGTAGTTGTAAATAGGATTATTGTTGTACGTTTTATTTAGTCTTTCTACTTCAAATGTTTGCTTCAAATTTGTACTTCTCTAATTTTTTTTAGTGCACGAGATAAAATGCATTAAGCTACAAGTAAATTTAATTGGTAATCACATTTTTGAAAAATCATACAGTTTCTTACTGAACTTTTGACCATCAATTGATACTGTATTATTGACAGGCAGGCATACAATTCCTGTATTTTTTTTTCATTTTACCATAACATTTTTGGTAAAAGTATTAAGACCAATATGCTAGCATGCGGTTCCGAATTCAGCAGGTGCTGTCACGGTGCCATAACAATATTCCAGAATCAATTTAGTGACAGCTCCACCTAAATGACAACATACAAAGTATTGTGTCAAACTAGCACTATAAAGACACAAACACAGCTCCTTGCATCTTCATCATGGAATTATTGATGCGTTACATGTGGACTATTAAAAAGATTTCGACTATTTTTGGCCAGCATGGTCTAGAGGTGATCTGACCCGAATTTGGTGAAGATTCGATAAACGCAGCAGAAGATCGTAAAAAATGGGTTTGCAATATAATTAAATGGTGGGGATGCAAGATGACCAAAACTGCATAGGTAGCCATTTTCCAAGTTTCCCACGACTTTGTGGTGGCGTTCCAGGGCGTTCATGTGTGACAAACTCGTAAGAGCCTACAATCTTTCCGACATGACTTATAGCTACTACTTTCCATTGTATCCATTATAAATAAATTAAAGAGAATATTGTGCCTGTTGGTATGCTGTCAATAAATTAATCAACTTAACTTTAAAAAAAATCAATTGAAACACAAAATCTATAGGCTATTAATTCCCATAAGAACTATAAAAAAATTAAATCATCATATAACAAATGGCTTACCTGATTAAGTTGGTGGTTCCACAAGCTTGGTGCATGGTGGATAACAGCGAAAATGCTGAATAATACATAATGTAAACATGCATAGGCGATAACAGAAATAGTAGCCTAAATAATAGAAACAAGTGACAAATATGGAAAGCATTTTTGTCTATTTTAGAACTTGAAAGGCCTATTGGCTGTCCCAACCAAGCACTTTAAAATCTGCAATTCAAAAACCAGCAGTTAATGAGCAGGCTCTGTGTTGCTGCAAAGAACCTTTATTTGTACTGCTTCAAGAAACAGACAGACAGTGGAAGGGGAGAATATCAGAGACGCGACACGAGCATCACGGCATAACAAGGCCAGCAGATAGTGCTCGCGGTGGCATCATTTACTGTGTCGGGGGTTAAGTGCCTAGCTGAGGAGGTCTTGATCAATACCTCACCTAGCGCTGAACCCGCAGAGAAAGCCAGGCGCTGAGTGAAAGGTGAAATGCTTTCAGTGCGTCACAGCGAGAAAAACCAACAACAGTCCCTGGAGATTTCATCTTGCAACAATGTTCCTGTGTAGTCGAGTAGGCCTACTCGCTTTTAGAAATGCGACAGAACAACAGAGTGCGGCTAGCGCCATATTTATTTTCTGACCGGAAGGAAAACGAGACTGTGAGGGACTAAGTGACGTTTGATGGATAGTACTGTTTAGCAACATACAGATTGTTCAGATGACGAAACGCCTTTCTGAAATAACTTTCAGTAGACAAAAACTCCATAAACAGTTCTGAAAGTTATGATTTGTGTTAGGCTTTGTCGAGCGTCACCTGACCAAACCGGAAAACAGGTCTCATTGCTTCCGCTTGTCATAGAAAGAAGCGATATTTATGGATTTTTCATGTAACTAATTGTTTTTATTCTTGGCGTTTTATTAAATGAATGACAAAATGTTAGTAAGAAAAATTTAAATCACTCTACATATGTGATCATATTGGGTATCTTCTTCGAAGGTATCTTTCGTAAAACAGCTCTATATTTAATTAAGCATATAGGCCTATGGCATATGCAAAAAATATGTTTTACAGAATAAATTTGTTTTTGTGCATAACCCCTATCGTAATTACAGAATCGTTTTCTTCTGTTAATTTTAATATGGTGTCTAACCTGATGGGTTCGTGATTCTTATATTCGTATAATTTATTTAGTTCTGTCATTAGTATCGTTATAAAGTAAAAATGGTAACATTTATCGAGAACCGATAACGTTTTACATCAAACTCAAACTTTGTTTAGACGGTTCAATATGCAAAAGAACAACTGAGAATTGAAATTATAGCATACAAATGAAATTCTTCCAAAAATAGTTTTTCAAGCAAATCTTTTCACAAGATTTCAAGCAAATAACAACTAAATATCAGTCCATTCCTCACACAAACCCATTGTATGATTAGAAATTCAGCACACAAGTCATTTGGACTACTTTTTGACCAATCCTCTTGGATCTTAAAATATGTGGTCACTATAATTTAGCATGTATAGAAAAAGAGTAGCCATTCAAAATGTTCTCTTTTTGTGTTCTATTAAATAAATAATAGCCTACAGGTTTGGAGCAATGCACGAGAGGGAGTAAATGCCAGAATTGTCATTTTAGCATCAATATATGTAGCAACATTGTTCAATATGAGACTGTTTGTTCTGACTGACAACATTTGTGGAAATATATATTGTCTAATACTCAAAACCTCACATGTATTGAGGTACAGCCCTTTTGACATCCAGCCCTCTGTATATGAAGAAGGCTATGAGTCTAGTACAGTGTAAAAATCTCTTAACCGCAGATTGGTGTGCTAGAGCGTCTTTCTCGCTCTCTCTCTTTCCCATCCTCCTCCATATCTGAACGTTACAAGTAAGTTACAGCCCTGTTTTACCCATAACACACCTTGACTTACGGATGCGGTTCATCCATCATTGTCTGGCATGAATTTGCCTGTCATATTTCATCCCTCCCTTTCTCTGAAGCCCTAAATATCTTGTCTGGGGAAATGCTGACTATAGAAATAGCTTCTGAATATTGCATGTATATATTTTTGTTTGCAGGATGTTCTAGCCGTGGAGTCTGTAATCTCTCAAACTAGTGTTTGAAATTCAGTAAACCTGCGTCAACATGACCAGCCGAGGAAAACAAATAACTCTTGTGGTGATCAGAGACACGTTCATCATGCGGTCAATAGACAGGCCACCGCAAAAGGCTAAACAAACGCTTTAGTAATAATGTTTCTAAATCTGTTTGTGCTTGGGATTTACTCCACCAGAAAAATGTGCATGTAGCAGTCTAAAATAGCACTAATAGCAACGCTACTAACTTCTTCAGTAGCCTAACACTAACTCAGTAGTTTTAATTCACGTTTCCAGCATTCAATTGACATTTTTCCAGTGTTGTTATTGCTAACTAAAACTGAAACTAGTTAGAAAAAATTTGTTTAAAATAAAGCTGAAAAAATAAAATATTAATATTTGATGAAAATGTTAATTTAAATTAAATTTAACTAAAATGTAACTGAAATAAGTTGAAGTGCTAAAATTATTAAAAAAAAATAATTCTATTTAGAAATATTATAAAAACAAAAACTAATAAGCACATAAAACTAATAGTAATTCAAAAATTGGGACAAAATAAAAGTTAACATTTTACAAAATAAAGCCATTCAAAATATGAATAAAGACTATAGGCTATATAATAATACTAAAATTGCTATGCTTTTTTCAGCAAGCAGTGGTGCAGTGTGATAAAAATGTATATTCCTGTATTTTTCCATTGCATTTTTATAATGAAATGCACTGTTAAAATGTTGTGCATTGAGAAGTCAATTAAGTGTTGTTTGCACGGTCCAAATAAACAACTAACTGAACAAACCAACGATTCATTTTAACCTGTGTTTTCTTGTCTGGGGTTAAATGTTTAGTTGCTGTAAATACTGCTGTTCAACATTTAGTTTTTGTACTGAGTTTTATATTTCTATCAGTGTTGCATTTATTCTGAAACTAAAAGTTAATTTGAAAGCTGTCACCTTAATTTGTGCCACATGACATGCTTAAATTTTTAAACATTAAATACATTTATCTGTCTGTTGTCACTTTCAGTTTGTGGTTCTATGTTTTTAACCTAGTTTGCTTCTTCTAAGTTTAAAGCCCTCCTACTTCAAACAATCCATCATTGTGCCCATACCAAAGTAAAACAAAATCACATGCTTGATTGACTGGAAGGGCCCGTTGCTCTGACCCCATTTTAGCAAGTGTTTTGAGAAGCTGGCAGAGGACTTTACATCTGCTCTGTGCTGTATGCCTTCACTGGACCCATACAATTTGCTACCGCAGGTAACCGTTTCCAAGACGATGCTATTGCCTGCACCTGCACACTGCTTCTCCCACCTGAAATAAAAACACCTATGTGAGGATGCCTGTCGTGATTATAGTTCAGCATTTAACACTATAGTGCCTGCCAAAATGGTTGCAAAGACTCCAGACTCTAGGACTGAACCGATCTCTGTGCAGCTGGATCCTGGACTTCCTGACAGGCAGAAGTCAGGTGGTCAGAATGGGCAACAACACCTCATCTCCCCTGACCTCAACCACTGGTGCACCGCAGGGTTGCGTCCCTCAGCCCACTCCTGTACTCCCTGTACACACTGACTGTACAGCAACACACAGCTCAATGTCATCGTCAAATTTGCTGATGACACAACGGTGATAGGCCTGATCACCGACAACGATGAGACGGCCTACAGAGAGGAGTGAGTACCCTGACTAAATGGTGTGGAGAACCACCTCTACTCAACATCGACAGACCAAGGAGCTGGTGGTGGATTACAGGAGACAGAGCAGAGAACACACACCATCACCATCGACAAGACACCTGTGGTAGCGGGGTGAGCAGCTTTAAGTTCCTCGGCGTTCACATCACCGAGGATCTCACATGGTCTGCTCACACAGATGCAGTGCTGAAGAAGGCACATCAGCGTCTCTTCTTCCTGAGACGGCTGAGGAAGTTTGGAACGAGCCCAGAATCCTCAGGTCCTTCTACACCTGCACTGTGGAGAGCATCCTGACCGGCTGTATCACCGCTGTTTGGAAACAGCACCGCTTGCAACCGCAGGGCTCTGCAAGGGTCGTGCGAATGCCCGCCACATTGTTGGAGGTGAGCTTCCCTCCCTCCAGGATATCTTCACCAGGCGGTGTACAAGAAAGCCCGGAGGATTATCAAAGACTCCAGCCACCGTCCCACAGACTGCTCTCTCTGTTGCCTTCAGGGCGACGTTTCCGCAGCATCCGATCCCGCACTAGCCGACTGAGGGACAGCTTTTTCCCTCAGGCTATCAGGCTATTGAACAGTCACAAATAATCACCTACATCACACTCCCACTCACACAACATGCCATGCACTTCACTTTAACAGTCGTTCAACTGGACTACACGCACACACTGCACTAATCACAACCTATCGCTATCACTGGACACCATTACAATGCACATCCACGACGCTGCATGTGCATTGTCTGTTGCCTTTGCACATCTATCTGCTGCTCAACCAACAATCTGCTGTTAATTTGTAATCTGTTGCACCTCACATTATTGCTATGCATGGACTAAATTATGTATAGATACTGTACATAATGCAGATGTGCCCATATGGTGTATAATGTGTCGTTGATATTAAAGTCATGTCTTATAGTACACTGTGTACTGAGTTATGTGTGTGTGTTTTGCACATTGTCTTCTGTACAGTCTGCAAATGTGTACTGTCCATATGTAAATTGCTGTGTTTTTTTTGCACTGTCTGTCCATATGTAAATTGCTGTTGTTGTTTTTTGCACTGTCTGGAGCACTGTAAAAGGTCAGTGCAGTTTTTTGCACTGTCTGTCCATATGTAAATTGTCTGTTGTTTTTCTGCACTGTCTGGAGCACGCTCATAAGAATTTCACTCACCAAGGCACTTGTGCTGTGGTGATGTGACAATAAAAGTGAAAATTGATTTGATTTGATTTAGCATTTAAAAAGGTGCTGTTGCTTTTTGTTAAAGGTTTAGTGTGTAGCTAACTGCTTTCCCTAAGAGTAGTTGACTGCATTTACCTAATTTTAAATTATAAGTAGCTTAGTAAAATTTTTCCAGTATCTTCCCAGCACTTCTACCAATGCAAGCCAAAGTCTGTGACACAACTGAATGTACATTCTCTTTCTAGAGAAACTGATACACAGAAGTAATTTCTTAGAGTGTACTTTGCCTTTTCAAAGTCTGCACAAAAGGAGAGAGAAGTTATGTAAATCCCGCGACATGTTGTAGAAAACTGTGCTATTCATTGACGTGTCGTCCTCAAAGCCAGCAGTGACAGAAGCGACAGGTTGGACTGCTGAAACAAAGTGACTGGTGATCGGGAATGAATAGTGTTAAAAGGTTCTTGTGTACGTCTGAGGTCCAATCAAACAGCTACACCAGAGATCCGGAGAAACACAGCGAAATACAAATACAAATTAAGCTCAGATCAGCTTTATTTGTCACATTACACAATTATACAGAGTATAATGAGGAGTGAAATGTGTTCTTGCATTTAACCCATCCAAGTGGAGCATGTGGGCAGCCAACATTGCGCGCCCCGGGGAGCAGTTGGGGGTTCGGTGCCTTGCCCACTTCCTGCCAGAGTGGGATTCGAACCCACAAACTTGGGTTACCTCGGGTTTCAAGTCCAAACGCTCTATCCATTAGGCCACGACTGCCTGAAATGAACACGCTTTCAGTTTTTAAAACACCAAAATGATTAATAAGTGCAAAACCCACCCACCTGCCCAAGGATAGAATCCAGTGAAGATTGTGTGTGCTTCATTTCTTGCAGCGCTAGGAAAGCTTTCACACCATTCTTCATCGACACTGGAGGGGGCACATCATTGCAGAATGTTCACATAAACGGATAAATCAGTCGTAACCTTGCTCAGTGCAATAAAAAACAAAAAAAGATTTATGAAAGGGTTTAAAAATTTACGATGTACAAGAACATTTTATTTATTTTTTTCTGCTTTCACTTTAAATTTCACTTTAATTCAATATGTTTCTTGCCATTTCTTTGCAAAAACTTACTAGAACTTAAAAAAAGAGTTTTTGTTTCACCACTTTTATTTATTTATTTTAATGCTCCATTTTAACTCATTGGAAAAACATGCCTCTACCTACAATTTTGCAAACCTCCCAAAATTACCTATACCTACAATTTACTGCAGTTTGCAGTTGAAATAACCGCTGAAGGCACTACAACACCAACAACAACTTGAATTTCTTAGTTTGCACAAAAATTATGATTACAGAGACAGATGATTGATAAACAAATAATATTTTTGGGGCAGTTCCTTGCACAATACTATGTTATGACCTCAAAATACTTTTACCATTGAGCATGATTTGCAAACTAGAAGCACTTGTGTATGTCATGTCACGAGCTCAAAGACTTGTAGAAGCAAGTTTAAATGGTTGCTTCAGCAAATGTGTTTGATCTTATATTTGCTTTTGTTAACACTATTGGTCGGGTTTAGGGTCAGGTTTAGTGTATAAGATATGTTATTTTCAAATGCGATAGAGAATTAACCTTTTAGCGCCACTTCATTCCCGAACTGCTGTGATACAAACGACATCCAGCATAATAAAAACATTGCTGATTTCTCTTATATTTTCGTATGAAACTGAACATGCTTTTAGCGGCACTCACTGGAAATTTCACTTTGAAAATGTCGCAAACGTGCGAGAAGAAATGTCGCCATGCACATTGTTTCTTACTTTATTTTCAACAGAAATATATTGTTATGGACTGAGAGCTTTGCATGGCCTGTTTTAAAATCACACATACTGCGTTAGAAATAAAACACGTTTTTCTAATATAAAATACTTTCTTGTATCCCACCTTAAACTTATGAGACAATTAAAAGTAAGACATTGGTGGTTGACACTGTGGCGCTGTTACTGTTTGCAGCCTGACTAGAAAGCACAGTCCTGTATAATAATGATGCTAACTATGTTGCTAACATTTCATTTTAGCCCAGAGTTCATCCAAACCGCCTTCAGTAGGAAAAATCATATCTATGCCACTGTCAGACTAAAGGACAGTGATGTTTTGTAATTGTCTTTGTTAGCACAAGTGATTATCCCATTAGCATATAGCAGCGATGCGCTGGCTGTCAGGTTTTAATGTGGATCTCTCCACAGAGTTGCCTGTATTTCCTCTGACTTTCTCTGTCATAGATTAAATGAAGCATGGATCGAGCCAAACTTAAATCAGTCCAACAATGCAATCCATTGAACAAGTGCCTGGAAATATTGGTGCGTCTCTTCAGCTGACATTTTCCAGTGCATTACAGTTTTTAAAATATAATTAGTTTATTATTAGCTAGAGAACTGTAACAAAACGATATACAGACTGCATCAATATTTGTTGGAAAATTTCATATAAAAACACTTACATAAGAGAGGTGCAGAAATACCCAATCTGCGAAACACAAATCTCCTTGTTCATGTTGACTTATCTAAAACCAAATCAAAGCTTAAAATATAAATACATTACTGCACTTTTAATTTGTTCAAAGTTTGTCATTTAAGCTACACATTTTACAGGTACCAGTTTGATTATTATTGTACAGTCAGATATGGAAGGGGGAGAGAAAAAGATTTAAATAGGTTCAAGATGCCTATTTAGTATAGGTTATGAATCAGTTTTTTCATACGTGATGGAAGATTCTACAGAAGTAGCCTGTACTCTTTGTATTATAGATTAAAGAAATGGCATGTGCTCTCTCATTAGTGGATGTTTCATCTTATGATTGGGACTGAATATATGGCATAAAGGTGGGAAAGTGTGTGATCCTGTGCAGCTAGTAGCACCAAAACAAACTGCATGTGTGCAACTGCTTGCAAAATATGAATATGCTGCATAAGTAAATAAATAAAATAGAAAAATATTAAAAATATTCTAAATAAATAAATGCATTTTTAAAACTGGGATATGAGAAAATGTAACACAATGTCAACCTGAAGACACACACGGAGAATTCAAACCCAGCAACAGAAATGAATTATTACCCAAAAATCCTCCCTTTCATGCAAAAGGAGAGAAGGTCAACTGACCTCATCAATAACTTTCGTGCAAGGTACGAACGTCTCCGAGAAAGCCAGAGATGCCTCTGGGTCTACATTCCTAGAGGGTATTTCAACCCCTCCCTCTCTCCCAGCACGAAGCAGAACTCTGTTCCCTCGGACAAACAAAGGAAAACCGAATTCCTGACCTTTTCTCCACGTATAACTATCTACACAAATAAATATAGGGATATTTAATGTGTACTCTTTCCCTCATAGGCATGATGTGATGATTTCAAGTGCCAATGATTTAGGACAATGTGGGAATTTTTAATCATGCTTTAAACGATATAAACTGTAATGTGTGTATTATTATGCGGTGTTTGATCCCTAAAGAAAGCTAGCCTCAAATGTGATAAACTGCGTTGATGACCGTAAAATTTTAATACCCTGCATAATTATACATGTATAAAGGTCGATAGGTTTATCCTTTCCAAAAGTGGAGAGATATCACATCACCTAAAAGTTCCAGCCCAGCAAGCCTGGACATGGGCGGGGCTCCGCCCCATACGGACAATCGGATTCGACAAGCCGCCCGGGGGCAGGGCAAGTTGGACTGTTGAAAAACAACGCGCCAGTCGCAAATCGCTCTCTTGACTCTCTTGACTCTCTCTCGAACATGGCGTGGCTCTTGGCATGAACATCTATTGGCTCGTTAACATCTCTTGAATAGCGCTCGTAACTTCTCTGCCTGCTCGCGCTCTTACCTGAACTCTGGCCTCGACACCGACTAAACCAACCATCTAGTCGAATTCGAAGGATAGAAGGCACAACATCAAAGAACAACGAACTGAACGCCTACAGACGAAAGGAAAGCTTTCTGTGACGTCACGCGGCAGCATCCACATATCACGTGTTTCCACCCGAGAGCACCCGGAGACGCACGAACCAACCCACGTGGTTTCCGAGGACAAAGACCAGAGCAACGCATTTGAAGGAAACGAAACAACTTCCAACCTGCTTATTGTCAACAAGCAAGTACCTCTAACTAAATCTATATTGCTGATTGAACTGGTAAAATTGGATCTGAATGCAGTAACAGAGCATAAGGCATCTGTCGTGATCTTTTCCGGTCGAGTCAAGCGTTAAAATAGCTAAAAGGGCTAATTTTAATTTTAGGAGTTTACTTACCAAAATCCCTTATGCATGTCTTTGTGTGTATGTATGTTTGTGTCTTATCAGTTAATCCATTTATGTTAGAATAGCAGTATTACGAATAAACCATTTTTCATTTCATAAAGAATTGTCTCTGGAATGTGATTTGAAGTTTTATCCTTATTTGCCATAAAGAGAAAGCTACCTAAGCTCGATTTCGACAGGATATGCTGAGATTAGTGTTCGGTGGACGTTCACTTAATACAGTATAAATAAGTTAAATATTAATATTGCTGTTAACCAAGCAATATTGAATATTTAATAACTAATTCCGGAGCTGAAATAATAGCTCTATATTAAACTTTTATTACAAATGGTGGAGAAAGCTGGCATTATTAAGGATTAATCTGAAAATCAAACCAGAGGCAAAAGGGTATTTCTCAATTTTTATCCGGAAAAACTGAGTAAATACAGGAAAGGCGGTTATTTGTGGTATTGCATTCTTGTTTGTGAAACACAGTGTGTTTGAATGAAAGAGAGGGTATTTGTTTAACTCGAGTTTGTGAGAAGAAACTGCAGTAAATAATTAAAAGTCGCTCTAAAGCGCATAAAAGAGACAAATGAGCGTGTCCCTCGTTTGAGCTCTGATTGAAGGCCTGTATAGTTTGATTTGTAAGTGCGTGTCCCACTTTCAAACCCCGCTATATTTTCAAATCTCCCGGGTGTGGAATGTTTAAAATAGCTATTTAAATAATTCTCAGCCATTATTTGATTTCACGAGTGAATTCAAACGCACGGCGCTCAAAGGAGTGGCCAGTCGTCTTGAGAAAGGGAGAAATGTTGCAATCGATTGTTTGTGTTTTGTTATGTGTGCGGTCTAAACAGACAAATATTCGCATAATAGCCCGCCGAGGCTTTGTTGGGTTATAAGTAACCCGTAGATAAATTTATCTCGCCCTAAACGAGTGAGATTATGTGTTGTAAAGATTCAAATCTGACCAATGCTTGACTAATCTGAAGGATTAATCTGGAGCACAGTTTTTTTTTTTTCTCCTCTCTCTCCTACAGGCACTGGGTCGTCATAGCGACCAGTTCAGCCACGTGGAGATTTAGCCACATGTAAGCTAATAGCACTAGCGCATATAAGCTAACTGAAACAAAGAAGTTTAGCAGCGTAGCAAATGCAATGCGGTTTGCCTTACGGCTAGTGATTAGCACATAGCATTTAAAGAGTTTGCATATGAGTGAATGAAAGGGGGTGGGTGTGAAAAGCCACTCACATTTTCCGTTTGCTCTCTCCCTCTATTTTCCCAGTTAACAGACTAACATACGTTGATAAGCTGGCTGTGTGAATGTTATACCCATTTATCTGTCTGACATTTTCACAGGTTGGTTTAATATACTGTTGATTATATGGTGAGTTTGATCTCATTCAATTATAATGGCTTTTATGATTTTAAAACACATCAATGGATAAGCGCTATTGTTAGGAATTTTTAATTGTTAGTTGAATGTCACAATTGATTACAAATTAATTTTGAATTAATTTCATTTAACAAAATTATTTCAATTCCTGCTTCCAGCAACAACAGTATCCATTTATGAATCATAAACGCTCTTATAATTTGACCACCATAGTGAAACCTTAATTATCAAGAGGGCCAGAAATTTTTAATTTTGTTTACAAGTAATCAGGATACAAATTAATTTGGTTTGATGGTAATGACAATGAGGAATGAGTAAGTTGTAAATTATTTTAATTACTATTATAGGAATCCGAAACTAGTGATTTGGAAGCTGTAAATTAATTTGATAAGTAATTATGAATTCGAAAATTCTAATTACATTTAATGATTAATTACACTTCCTGTTTACATTTTGCAACAATATTGGTTTATCAACTCAATTGCAGATTGCACGTGTAATTTCTAATCCTAGGTGAGCCTATTAATTTTAATTATAACATCATACATTTTAATTAGAAACCACAAAGTCTAATTTTAATTATAATTTCAGACTTACACAAGTCTGGCGCCCCCTTGTAGGCCATACTTCATTTCCTTCGGTGATCTGATTAACTCAAGTAAAATTAATAACAATTTAATTAAAATAATTTTATTAAATTAAAATTAGTCCTCTTTACTTAGGCCTGAGAGTAGATAGTGCTCCCCCTAGTGTTGTGTTGGAGAAGTGACAGTGACACCATACAGTCGAAGTCATTTCTCACCAATCTGGAGCATAAAACGTAACCTTCTAATTAGAAAACTCCAAAAGGGAGATTAAGGTTTCCTCAACTTAGGTCAGTTTGTTTACCTTGTAAACAGCCAAACCAACCTAAGCGTATCACTCAACAGCACCACCTTGTGCCAACGTATTAGTTTTAAATCTTGGGAATAAATCTTAATCTCTTTTCTTTTTCCCTGTTACTAACTTCCAATTTGACTTGTTTGCTTAAGACTTGGCCGGGGAAAGATCACGAATAGAGCGAAATGTCACAATTGAACAGATGTGTGTGTGAAACTTGAGAACTACATTCAAAACTGTTTACCATTTACCCTCTATTGTGAAATCCTATTCCCCCAGGTTAAAGCAGGCGCAATGAGAAGATAGACATCGGCAAAAGTTTTAACACGCGTGACACACGCTGACCAGCGTCGCGGTATAAAATCCTGCCATTAAGGGACAAGTACTGTCATTGCTGTTATTTTCCTCCATCAAGGAGAAAATTTAAATAGCAATACCAGTCTTATTACAAAAGAGAAAATCTCGCCTACAATCCTCTGATTAGAAGCGTCCTTCTAAATCAGACTTAACAAAGCGAAAAGAAGAAAATCTGCTATTAAAAGAGTTTAGTGCTATTGTCCTTGTGTACCCATTCTGTGTGTGTGTGTTTTCCTTTCTCTGCTTCACAGCTGGGCTGCCCTTATGTGTGCCCAATAATTTATCTGCAGAGACTACAATTAGAAGCACCTGCCAGAGGACCACAAACACAGAGACACAATCAACACTAGCATACACTACACTCTGCACATTTACACCCCTGTTTGTTTTGTTTGTGTTTTGTTTTTGCTTTGTTTCCTATTCAAGGTCTGTGTCAGTTCGGTCCAAGATCTCCCTGACCCGCCAGAACATGTCTCACAAAACAGAACATGTCGGTCACTGGGAAGGACTTGAAATGTGGCTAAGTGTTACAACAGACAGCATACTCCCTAAAGCTGCTGAAGCACTCCAACATCAGACACAGGATCAACTAGATGACAACATCGCAAGCATTATGAGACAAGACCCAAGTCAAAACTACAGTCACAAAGAATTAGCCAAGATCACCGGTTCTTTAAGCCACACACTCATCGCCACCCTCAAACTGAGCGACAAGCACGCCGCACAACGCCAGCAGGAGCTGACAAGCGCACAACGACGCATAGAGCAGCTGGAACGTGAAGCTCAGGTACGACAGGAAGGGACCGATGAGGTGGAGCAGGACACCGAGGAGGAGACCAACAGGCTAAAAGAGACTCTAGAAGCTACCAGCCACGAAATGCAGCAGCTCAAAGAGGACTTCGCTGATCGTGCAGACAAGCTACAGTATGCAGAGAAGCTACTGGAGAAGGCAAAGACTGACTTCAGGGACAAAAACAGCAGAATCAAGGCCCTCGAAGTTCATTTGGCTGAGTCAAGGAATGAGATCAGCCGCCTAACACGACAGCTCGACTACGTCACAGAGGAGTCTGAAAGTCTCCAAGAGGAACTCAGGCATGCTTATGAACTACGCCGTGAGCCGTCAAGTACAGGGCGTGCACCAACGGCACCCCCGTTAAGCAGACTGGGTCACCTGTTCATAGACCGACACGTGAACCGAAGATAGAGGGGATGGTGTTAAAACATTCACCAGCGCCGTCGGAAGAACGCTATATCACGACGGAACCAAAAGAATCTGCTGCAGCCAGCCGCAGGTCAGTGCACGGCTTGGACCTTAAAGATCTTGACAAGCTCGCCCGAAACATCGGAAAATTCAACCCCAGCTTGCCAAACAGCCAAAATGTCCAAGCTTATCTGCAAGATATTGATTTCCATCTGGAAATGCGACCTAATGTTACGGACAAAGATAAACTATACTTACTCCGAACGACATCCAGTCCTGAAGTGCGCAGCTTCCTTGACCGGCAGCCTGTTAACACAAAGACTGACTATCAACGGCTTCAAAAGGCCCTCATTAAAGAGTTTGCTGACCCTGAGTCCGATCAAGGCTTAGTGGCTGCCCTGGAGACGAGACAAGGACGTCACGACACTCCTCAAGCTTACTACAGTCGACTCAGACAAGCATATTTTGGAACTCGTAACGAATCTGACATGGAAGAGGAACTGAACTTTAAAACTCTCTTCCTGAGGAACCTTCATCCTGGCATAAGCCACCATCTTGGCGTCCTCGCATGCCCACGAACAATGAACATTCAGCAGTTGCGAGACTTGGTGCAAAAAGCCTACGGCAAACAAAAGATGGCCTCAGAAAAGAGCGCAAAACCCCCAGCAGTTCTCGATTTCAACACTCAACACCAAGAACTGGCGCTGGAGGGCACCCAACGCCAAGACAGTGCTAAGCCACCACACAGGGAGTGGAATGCACCCCCGTCCAACAGAGAACGAGACTCACACGCTGGAACCCGACCTAAACAGAGGTATGACCGATGGGATGGACCACGTGGACGTCAACGCTCGCCTGGACGACACTGGGATAAGTCATGGGACCAAGCAAGGCCTCAGGAGAGGCAATGGGAGAGATCGCGGAACCCAAGAGAGCAACGCTCATGGGAATCCAATGGAAACTCCAACGGAAAGCGACAGACTCACCCTAAGGCGACCAGCCCAAGGAATCGACGAAAGAATTCACCAAGGTTCCAAAGTGACCAAGCTCCAACTGAGTCCATACAAGAACGAAAAACACCACCGCACTTCGACTCACAGAAGATGATGGAAATGATGATGAAGGAGTTCTTTCAACGAAAAGAGGAAGATAAGAAGTGGGAAAAGAAAGGAAACCCGGATTCAGCCTGACTAGCTGACGGACGAGAAAGCAGCGACAAGACAAACGAATCAGCCACAGAAAACAGCACCGCCTCACCTCAGGCTCAGAGTACAATAAACACGTTAACTTCAGATGGACATGAAGCCCCACCTGAAAATCCAGCAACAAAGTTAAACACTAACTCAGCACCCAATACTCCAAACTCCAGCAGCGTTCAGCAGACACCTGCTGTTGAAAATCCTCAAGTTCCTGAAAGCGCTGTCTTAGTCATCTGCCACTCCTCCGAAGAACGCCAGGTCAGCCCTGACATCCTAAATATTTCCTCCCAAACTCCAGTTCCTCAACTCCTAGGCGATCTCATTGAAAAGGGTATAGCAAGAAAGTTTTACCTCTCCATCATCATCGAACGACACATCAGAGTCGAAGCCCTTCTGGACACAGGAGCCGACATCACTCTAATGTCTACAGAACTTCTCAAAGAAGTCCAAGAATTAACGAAGAGGACTAATGGCACCCTCAAGCTCCAAAGGTGCGAACTAAACGTACAAGCATACTCTCACACGGGCTTACAACTAAAACATGTGGCCCCAATCCATCTAACAGTGGGACCCATGGACTTCGTCCATCCTGTATACGTGTCAACACTCAACACGTACCCGCTCCTCATTGGAAAAGATTTGCTTAATCGTTTTGAACCCCTAATAGACTTCAAGCACCTAAAGATTTGGACACAAGTCCGTGAGCCTCTGCCTTACAAGTCCTTAGACTCCAATGAGTCACAGTGTCAAGTCACAGACACTACCCCTAAGTCAATGACCGATGAAGCAGTAACAGAGCCCAGGTCTGGGCCGAGCACAAACGCCAACGACCCTCTCCTCTGCTCGCTGCACGAGCCTGAACCAAACACAGGCCTCCTTCAAATCATGACTGCGATAGAGGTTCATGGCACGTCAGTGTCCGAGGCAGCACTAGCCCTATGGGCAGAGAACTCAGCCATCAGCCTGAAGCTATTCAAAACATTGAAGCAGAGCTGTCCAAGTCTACCACATGTCACTAAGCACAGCCGTTACCCTCTCAGTCCCTGGTCGACAACCATGGCCACCTCCAAGATCATCTGCGCTCTGGACATACGATGGAACAACAGACAGCTGAGTCACTACTTCCTCGTCATTCCAGACCTGCCGCATGACATCTACATTGGAGCGGATATCATGGTTCGACTCAATGCTCACATTGACACTGTAAACAACATTATATGGGCTCCCCTGTCACACCAACTGACAACTTCAGTCAATCTCAAGAACCTCCAATCCGGTCAAACCATGCCGGACGCATGCGCGATGATTACGGAACAAGGAGCCACAATACCTGCCTACAGCAAAAGTGTCAGTGTCCGCCTCAACATGCGACCTGGCCAAACTCTCAACAGTAAGCTGAGCTTCTTCCAACCTTCCAGAACCTGCCAAAAACTCGGACTGACTCTGGAAGCTACACCTCTCATTGAAGTGTCATCTCGTGCGATATATGTGTTGTTCAATAACTGTATGGCCCAAGACATCCACGTTCCCAAAGCCAGCCACCTGGGATGGCTCATCAACCAGGCATTCCATGACTTTGAACTGATGGTACCTGTCATAGGCCCCATACCAGCCCATCTAATGTCAGATGGATACAATGACACTATAACATTCACAAAACCTCATGAAGTCATTGCCATCACCTCAATCCTGCCAGTGTCCAGAGAAAGCGTCTGCCGGTCAGAACTAATGGATGACACTCACCTCACTGTCTATGCTGTCTCAACCCAGCCTGCGACAGAACCACCTACACGGTGACCAGCGAGGCCCAAAGCCCCTTTAATGACTTAACGGCAGAAGAACCCTACGCCGGGTTCAATACTCAAATTCAACAGATCTTGAGTGACGCGGATGCCCTCCACAACGAAGTGGAGCGCCAAGGACTCAAAGAGGTTCTGCTGAAGTACAAGGACTCTTTCGCAAAGGACTCTCTAGATTGTGGATTGACAGACATCCACACGGTGCGCATACCGACAAACCCAAATGCACCACCCACCTTTGTGCGACAGTACAAGATTCCGATAGCGTCATATGAGCCAGTGCAAGAAATTGTTGACTCCATGCTGGAAAAGGGGGTCATCCGGCCCTGTAACAGTACATATTCTGCCCCGATATGGCCAGTCCTAAAACCCAACGGCAAATGGCGGCCCACTATCGACTACCGCAAGTTGAATCAGCAAGTACCATTGTCACGATGGCCTATGACCCAGTTGGACCAAGAAATACCAAAAATCAAAGGCTCGACGATCCTGTCCACATTGGACGTCGCCTCCGGGTTTTGGACGATCCCTGTCCACCCCGACGACCAACATAAGCTGGCATTCACTTTCGGCAACCGACAGTACACCTTCACACGGTGTCCCTTTGGCTATGCCAATTCACCGGCAGAATTTAACATTTTCCTTAACAAAGCATGCCCTGACGCCAGAGTCCGAGGCAACCTCGTCTACGTAGACGACGTCTTAATGAAAAGTTCAAGTGTGGAAGACCACCTCAAAGAAATCGACCATGTCCTAAACCAGCTGACAACAGCGGGAGCTAAAATCGCCCTTCACAAAGGACAATGGTGCAAAACCAAGGTGAATTATGTTGGACTGCTCGTCGGAAGAAACGGCATTGAGCCACAATCTAACCGTGCCCAAGCAATCCGAAACATAAAAACACCAACTAACGTCTCTGAGCTGCGAAGCTTTCTGGGAGTGTGCAATTACTCACGACAGTTCATCGAAAACTACGCTGACATCGCACGACCACTAACTTCCCTCCTGAAAAAGGACGAACCTTTTGTTTGGACAAAGGCCCAGGACACAGCTATGAGCCAGCTCAAACAGTGCCTGCGCTCTGCTCCATGCCTCGCCTACCCAGACCCAGGGAAGGAATTCTATCTGGACGCGGGATTCTCTGACCAGTGCCTCAGTGCGGGTCTATACCAGCTCCATGATAAGGACAAGCGAGTGGTCGCTTATGCCAGCAAAACGCTGCTTCCCCAGAATGCAAATATTCACACTGCGAAAAAGCTTTACTTTGCACTGTGTGGGGCATTCAGCGTTTCTCTAATTACATCGGTGCACAGAAAGTCATCATCGAAACTTGCCACCAGCCAGTTACCTTCCTCAACAGTCAACGAATCAGAGATGGCGTGGTAACCAACGCACGCATAGCTACCTGGCTAATGACACTCCAAGGACGGGATGTGGAGGCAAGATATGCCCAGAACTACAAATCCTCACTGGGAAACGGGCTTGCGGCATGCCAAAACTGTTCAACGGACACGCTGGACACCTCAGCAGAGCCAAAAGAACTGCCACGACCGCAAGCGACAAATCATCGGTACTTCGAGGAGAATGTGTGTACAGGAATGCCCACAGCATATGTCGATGGCTGCTCATACAATCGCGAGGGCAAGTTACAAGCGGGGAGCGGGTGTGGTCTGGCTCAACAATGACCCGTGCCCACCGCAGCAACTCAAACTTGGCCCACAATCATCACAATATGCAGAAATAGCAGCCATCCTCATCACACTACAATTGGCTGCAACCCACAAAATCAGAGAACTCCTCATCTGTACCGATTCGAACTATGCCCGTCTAAGTTTCATATGCCATCTAACTGGATGGAAGAGGAATGGATTCAAGACAGCTAACAACAAGCCTGTCAAGCACCAGGAACTCTTCCAAGCAAGCGACGCCATCGTCACTGAACACGACATGGTCGTTTATTGGAAAAAGGTCAGAGGTCATTCACGTCAACCAGGACAAGACAAAGACTTAAATGACCAAACCGATGCCCTCGCCAAAGCAGGGGCATTACAGGGAGAGTCCTGGACATTTCATGCCCTCCCACCCCACCCAACTGTGGCAGCGGTGACCCGCCGCCAAAGTGCCACGAGTGGGCACACACCTGCCTCCTCCCACATCTCCCTGTCGCCTCAGTTCGCTGCTGAAGACCTCCTCACCCTCCAACATACGGACTCAGCAATACAGTCCATTGTAGCACACCTGTCCGACCCCTTGGAAAATCCCATTTCCACCTCGGACCTACAAACATCCTCCGACCTCCGCACGCTCCATTCGATCAAGCACATGCTGCATCTACGAGACGGTGTCCTCACGTATGTCCCTGAGCCATCCACTGCTCCAAGGCTCGTAGTCCCTCATGGCCAAAGGGGGATGATGTTGACACACGCACACGATGCACCATGCGCAGGACACCACGGAGTCAAGGCCACCTATGAAACACTCAAGCAAGTGGCATACTGGCCTGGCATGCAGCAAGACGTAGCAGAATACGTTAAAGGATGCCTGGTGTGTTGCCAGTTCCAACCGGCAAATCCAAACCACCGAGCACCACTGCAAAGGAAAGGAATGACCTTCCCATGGTCGGACCTCCAAATAGACTGGGTAGGACCCCTACCACGGTCAACGCGGGGCAACAAATATTTCCTCACCGTGATCTGCGAATTCACAAAATGGATAGAGTGCCTCCCAGCTCCCAACGATACAGCAGAAACGACAGCCTGTCTGTTAATGAACCATATCTTCTCAAGATTCGGACTGCCTTTAAGGGTCAACTCGGACCGCGGAACCCACTTCACCGCTGAAATTATGCAAAACGTATGGAAACTCCTGGGAATACAGGCCAAACTCCACATAAGCCATCACCCAATTTCCTCCGGTCAAGTGGAACGGGCTAACAGAACAGTGGTCAGCATGTTAAAAAAATACGTAGCCACCAATCAAAAGGATTGGGACGTTAAACTCCCTCTGGTACTGATGGCCGCTCGAGCCACACCCCATCAATCTACCGGAATACCCCGTTCACAATGATGACAGGGAGAAACATGACGCTACCACTACACCTGCTGTACCAACCTGGTGACCTGAACCTCGTCACCGCCTACAACACTCACCAGTACCTGGAAGAGTTACATCAGCACCTGAGAACAACTTTCGCCTTCGCGCAACAGCAGCTACAACGAAGTGCGGAAGGCCGAAAAGCCTACTACGACCAAAAGGCCTCTCACCATGAGCTCAATGTCGGAGATCAAGTGTGGTACTACAGTTTCGCCCGACCAAGGCCGAATGCTCCCCATCACCTGTCAAAGAAGTTCCTACCTCACTGGACAGGACCCCATGAGATTGTAGACAAGCTCTCACCTGTTGCCTATCGAATCAAAATCAGACAAGGGCGCAGCGAGCCAGTCCTTCGATGGGTCCATCGAAACCAGATAAAGAGGCCCCTGGGCTCCAGCCGACATGGAAAGGGGGAAGATCAGACCCACTGACACAGACCGATAACCATATGCACCACACAAGCATTAATATTGTCATGTTAGGAAAACATATAGCAACCATGCTTAGACACAACCCATATTCTCTCCTCCACAGCACTGCTAGGACCAATCTAGTAGCGAGGAGTTACCCTCAATTTTGTTTGTAATTTTTTTTTGCTTGATTTTGATTTTGAATTTTTGTCTTAATTTTTTTTTTGTGGTTTCTTTCCTTCGTGTCTCACTTTGTGTTTTTCCTTTCCTCTCTCTCACTTTGAACCCCCTTAACCAATCCTTGAATACAGGTCCTGAAATTGAGATCGACTTCCGTCAGTAAAATCGTTATAATTCGCTGTGAGAACCGTTGTCAACCGATCGAGGCCACCCGCCAAAATCATGAACGACATGATACGCGATGTAAGTTCCTTGATTGACAACTTAGCCATGAATAGGATTCCGTGCTACGTGATACCTCTTAGCCTTGTTCAAACGTCGTAACTTCGGCCACTGCGGGCCCCGTTAGTCTCATCCAAACCCATCTCACCCCTTTCCCGGCAGCGTTATTCCCATATACGCAAACCCGGAAACAGGTGACTTTGTTTTCTTTTCAGTTTGCCCATTATTGACGTTAATAATGTTTACCGGCTTAAAATGTTGTGAATGTTGGATTTTGGCAAGGGAACACCTATGTCAAAATCCACACTCCCGAGGTCGTCGCGTATCACGATAGCAACGAACAGTTGTACTTGGCCCAAACCTAAAGATGTGTACGCTTACTAAAGACATTCACTTCCTCTGCCCGAGTAAACCGTTCATACGCGATAATACAGAGGGCATCTGTGGCTTAGAAGCCATGAGACCCTACGCTAGTTGCCCCGCCGAAGCAACACCACGTTCTCAGGTTGAGGTAACACAAGCCGAAATTGTCGGAAACCAATGGCTGGTTAACACTCCAGCCCGAACGGCTACCCTCACATATGATCAACACGACACCGCTACGCGCATTAGTCTGCCTAACCAAACTTTATGGATCACAGTCCCTAAGGGCTCGATCCTCCATATTGACGAACTAGCATTGTATCACCTCACCGACGACGAGTATCAGGCCGAAATCGAAATCTCACCCTTCTTCAAGCAGCATTCCTTTGTCCTCGATCCAGAATTGGAAGAAAGGATCAAGGAGGAGGGAACGCAGCTTATTGATCTCACACCGGTCAACACAGCTTTAGAAGCTATCGCTCGCCTTCCGCCCGCTGGCGCGCCAATTATTCGGTCCTGGTCTGCCGCGGACACGGCACTTTGTATCTCTACTATCGTAGGATATGTCGTGACCTTGACACTGGCCTTCCTCCTACACAAGCGAGTGAACGTCGTTCAAGAGTCTCTCAACAAATGCACGTCAGGCGTCCCTCGCCTTTTCCGACGTGACAATCTCGACCAAGAATCCGAACCCGAGAATGTGACCGACCTGATTGAGATCCTGCCTATACCGTCTCGTCAAAACCCCGACAATTAAACCAGTCAAAATGACCCAATTGTCAATGATGCTAAACAAGGTAGCCCTATGTCTTCTCAAGTTTCTCACCTGTTCCTTTCCAAATTACCCTTCACCAGTTTTCAGTCAGTGATAGAGATCTCGTTGGTGTCTTGTGTGTGTCCATTCTCTCTGCCTCTTGTTCCAGTGCCTGAAGATGTTCCATCGGGTACATCTCCACGCAAAAGGGGGATGTGTAACACAATGTCAACCTGAAGACACACACGGAGAATTCAAACCCAGCAACAGAAATGAATTATTACCCAAAAATCCTCCCTTTCATGCAAAAGGAGAGAAGGTCAACTGACCTCATCAATAACTTTCGTGCAAGGTACGAACGTCTCCGAGAAAGCCAGAGATGCCTCTGGGTCTACATTCCTAGAGGGTATTTCAACCCCTCCCTCTCTCCCAGCACGAAGCAGAACTCTGTTCCCTCGGACAAACAAAGGAAAACCGAATTCCTGACCTTTTCTCCACGTATAACTATCTACACAAATAAATATAGGGATATTTAATGTGTACTCTTTCCCTCATAGGCATGATGTGATGATTTCAAGTGCCAATGATTTAGGACAATGTGGGAATTTTTAATCATGCTTTAAACGATATAAACTGTAATGTGTGTATTATTATGCGGTGTTTGATCCCTAAAGAAAGCTAGCCTCAAATGTGATAAACTGCGTTGATGACCGTAAAATTTTAATACCCTGCATAATTATACATGTATAAAGGTCGATAGGTTTATCCTTTCCAAAAGTGGAGAGATATCACATCACCTAAAAGTTCCAGCCCAGCAAGCCTGGACATGGGCGGGGCTCCGCCCCATACGGACAATCGGATTCGACAAGCCGCCCGGGGCAGGGCCAAGTTGGACTGTTGAAAAACAACGCGCCAGTCGCAAATTGACTCTCTTGACTCTCTCTCGAACATGGCGTGGCTCTTGGCATGAACATCTATTGGCCCGTTAACATCTCTTGAATAGCGCTCGTAACTTCTCTGCCTGCTCGCGCTCTTACCTGAACTCTGGCCTCGACACCGACTAAACCAACCATCTAGTCGAATTCGAAGGATAGAAGGCACAACATCAAAGAACAACGAACTGAACGCCTACAGACGAAAGGAAAGCCTTCTGTGACGTCACGCGGCAGCATCCACATATCACGTGTTTCCACCCGAGAGCACCCGGAGACGCACGAACCAACCCACGTGGTTTCCGAGGACAAAGACCAGAGCAACGCATTTGAAGGAAACGAAACAACTTCCAACCTGCTTATTGTCAACAAGCAAGTACCTCTAACTAAATCTATATTGCTGATTGAACTGGTAAAATTGGATCTGAATGCAGTAACAGAGCATAAGGCATCTGTCGTGATCTTTTCCGGTCGAGTCAAGCGTTAAAATAGCTAAAAGGGCTAATTTTAACTTTAGGAGTTTACTTACCAAAATCCCTTATGCATGTCTTTGTGTGTATGTATGTTTGTGTCTTATCAGTTAATCCATTTATGTTAGAATAGCAGTATTACGAATAAACCATTTTTCATTTCATAAAGAATTGTCTCTGGAATGTGATTTGAAGTTTTATCCTTATTTGCCATAAAGAGAAAGCTACCTAAGCTCGATTTCGACAGGATATGCTGAGATTAGTGTTCGGTGGACGTTCACTTAATACAGTATAAATAAGTTAAATATTAATATTGCTGTTAACCAAGCAATATTGAATATTTAATAACTAATTCCCGGAGCTGAAATAATAGCTCTATATTAAACTTTTATTACAACAAACCAAATAACAAATCAACCAAAAAACATTCAAAACTACATATCAAAAATGGAATCACTGTAAATAATCATGAATTAAAAGCTTTACTAAAAAGATGCGTTTTAAGAAGCTTCTTTAAACAATCCAAGGAATCAGCATTCCTAATGAACACAGATAATGCATTCCATATCTTAGGCGCATTATAAGAAAAAGCATCAGCCTCTCAGCATCAGGCCTGGAAAGAAAGGGTCTAATATGAGCAATGTTACGAAGATGGAAAAAAGCAACTTTAGTTATGTTTTTGAAATGAGAATTAAAAGTCAGCTGAGCATAAAAAAATCACGCCTAAATTACGGACCTGGGCAGAAGGACATACTGGAGTATTGTCAACTGAAAGTTTAAAATTACTGCACTTATTAACATTAGATGGGGTGCCAATTAATAGTTTTAGAACAATTTAGCTTTAGAAAGTTGTTTCATCCATGCCTTGATTTCCAGTAGTGCTGGGCGGTATACCGGTTCATACCGAATACCGGTGTTTATTTTTCTTATGATATGAATTTTTAAAATACCGCAATACCGGTCTCATTTAAATAACGTTCGGAACGCGACACTGTTAGAGAGGGGTCTCTTATCACTATTGTATTTTGGTGAGGATACAGCTGTATGTGTGTTGCTAAGCGTGAAAGTTCCGAAACTGAAGCACTAGTAAATGTGATGATAGAGAAGTCATCCACTATATCCACATCGACTGCACCACATATCCACCGTCCGCTGCATCAGCTCCCGCGTCTCTCACACACAAAGTTCTCCGTCGAGACGACGGATTCCCGTCAATTGCAGGTTCCCGCCTTCTTAAATCACTTTTCATAAATTTTAAACCGTAAATACGCTTACACTTCTGAAATAGTGTTATAACTGTCTTGATTTTAGCTTGAATAGGTCTTAAATTAGGAAAGACGAGGTGCATTCTGTCTGCTGAGGGGAATGTGATCAAAAGCCTGGAGTGGACTAAAGCACGTTCCTCTCTCCACTCTAAGCGTTCTGTAATCACTCCCGCTCTGGATCCACTCCTCCGGTTTTACATTCCCGCTCACGGGAAAACTGCTCCGTGTTCACTCCATTTAAATGCTATCAGGGATTACTGAGGGGAAAGAAACATGTAGCGCACTGTTGTTGTTCTGCTGGCACACCAAAAATCATCCCCGCCTCGGCTGCAGATTCTCACTGACAACATAGTAACGCCGCTCGCATCATTCACAGTTGGGTTTTTAGCAGAGAACACAGAGAAGAACTTGAATTTCGGCGCGGGATTGTGGCTATTAATAATTATACTCATTCCCGCAGGTTCCGACCGAATGTATCACATTTGCACGTGCTTTTGAGTCTTGAACTCACTCACGCGCTCTTAATTTCTGTGCGCCCACAGATCGCGATAAGGAGAGTGACAGCTATTAATAATTATAAGGGGAGTTTGCAAATGTGATATATTTATTTAGTACGTACAACAGATCAATAAAACAAGTACTGCTGCATGATTTTTGCTCTATATCATCAATGAAAATAGTTCCAAATAAAGTAACAGCTGAGCCGTTGTGCATCTCAAAAAGCAAATTTATATTTAAAACGTTAATGTCCACATATTTAGTGTGGAATTTTTCTACAATATTCACTCATCATGACACTAAAATATGGCATTGTAAGTCAATCTACTGCAGTTTTTCCTCAGTCAGTAAAAAATGTGGTTAACACCCGGTCATGCATGAAAAAAATAAATACCGTCATATACCGTGAAACCGGTATAATTTAGGAAAATACCGTGATATACATTTTTTGGTCATACCGCCCAGCACTAATTTCCAGCAAACAGGCAGAAAGAGTCAAAGTAGAAGTAGTGGAATCAGGCTGAGTGCTAATATAAATCTGGGTGTCGTCCGCGTAACAATGATAACCCAGGCCATACTTCTGAATAATCTGCTTAAGAGGTAGCATGTAAACACTAAATAAAACAGGACACAGAACTGACCTCTGAGGGACACCCTGACACAAAGGCACAGTCTGAGATCTGTTATTACCCAGGTAAGCAAACTGGGAACATTGTGAAAGATTACATTTAAACCAGCTCAACACAGTTCCAGAAAGACCAATCCATCTATGTAGTCTGTCCAGTAATATACTGTGACTATCGAATGCAGCACTAAGATCTAACAGAACCAAAATGCCACAAGCCCCAGAATCGAGTCATTCAAGACTCTAACTAAAGCAGTCTCCATGCTGTGTCCAGACCTAAACCCAGATTGAAAAGGCTCCAGTAGGCTGTTCGTGTAAAGATGAGTTTGGAGTTGGCTAACAACCACACTCTCAAGGACTTTTGCCAGGAACGGTAAATTAGAAATTGGCCGATAATTGAACATCTCAGCAATATCACTCCCAGGCTTTTTTAGAACCGGTGTCACTGCTGCAAAGTAACGCCATTTACTTTTTTCCATTTATTGACTGACAGTGCGCTGTGTGAACATGATCTTACTGTAGTTCTAATCTAGAGTCAATATGAATGACTAAATTTACATTAATTCATCCCACTCGCAAAAAACAGATTCAGTATTCATCAAAATGAATTAAAACAGTGAAATGCAAACTCAGAATATGACTCAAACCTGCAAGAATTAAATATGTTAAACAACACATATCTAATCTCATTTTATTAACCAACGTGTTTGCTGCTGACCTTTGATGATCCAATTCAACCATACTAATAAGCAAAAATGATTTAGATAAACTAACAATTGTGCTTCGTTGTTTTTTTTATTGCTGAAGAGTGTTGAACCTTCTTTTTCTGCGTTCTACTGCACAGATGTGAATTTACTTTTCCTTCAGCTTGAGGTTTATTCATTACACTTTTTGGTGTGAAAGGGCTTTTACATTTGCCATAAATAGAACTTCTTGTATTAAAACAAACAACCAAGCCCTGCTCATATTTAAAAAGTAAAGCAAAAGTAATGTAACGCATTACTTTCCATAAAAAGTAACTAAGTAACGTAATTAGTTACTTTTTTAGGGAGTAATGCAATATTGCAATGCATTACTTTTAAAAGTAACTTTCCCCAACACTGCTTATACATACATCAGTACAATCAAGTTGTTAAATGATTATTCCTGAAGTGCAAACCAGATCTAATGTGTGACCTTTTTTATGCTTTGGAAAGTTAACATGCTGACTGAATTAGATTAAAACATTCTAAAATGTCCATAAAGCTCACCGTGTTAGCACAATCCACATTATGAATGTTTAAATCACCAGTTAAAAGAACAACTGGACAGATTGCACTGGCAAGCGTCAGAAACTCAGTAAATTCTGAGAAAAACACAGAGTTATGTTTGGGAGGACGATAAATATTTAACACCAAAAATGGTGAGAGACCATTCAATTTAAATGCCAAGCATTCAAACGATGCAAAAGAGGGCAGTGAGACTTCACTATCAAAGTTGTCCATCCCTGATATAGATTGTCACCGGTTACAACAAACAAACATAATCAGCATAACCCTTTGTTAAAGCCTTAAAGCAACATTATAAATACATAAACACAACAACGACAAATGCTACTTTAAACTTTAACACTGGGATAAATTTAGAATATAACTTTAATCATTTATTGATATTATGTCAAGTCTCGGATGCTTGTGAGGAAGGTTAGGAAAGATATTTATGTGGCAAGTGAAGTTACTGTCTATGTAGAACATTCTAAATCAGTTGCATTATAAGGTTAAAGGTTATATTAAAGATGCTGCCTCTTGTGAATGACCCCTAATTAATACATTACAGTTGTTTCATTAATGATATTGAAAACACCAATAATATATAAATGCAGGTATGGATGTGTGGAAACACTGGAAAACAACCAATAATGTAATTTGCGCATGGATGTATAATAATGTTCATACTGTCTAAAGAGCGCAGTGGTGTATAAATACAGACAGAGAGAATCCGACAGAGATGGTAAGGGGGGAGGGGGATGGCTGTTGCCATTTCTCATCCAGCCCACAACCATATCACACTATCCTGTGTGCTGCTGGAAGTAGGTCAGTGGAGGAGAGAGGGAGGAGCATTTCCCAACACACACTGCTCAAATGGTTTCTATATCTTGCATTACTTTTTCTCGATTGTTTAATCAGCAGCATCTGTCTTAGGCAGAATTTCTGCAAAATCACAAGTTTTCCCTTTCCTTTTCTAGCTTTGCTTCTCAATGACATGCCAACAGAAACTTCCATATTCCTACTGGTGGATTTGAGCCTCTGGGGAAGTTGTGTCACCTCTAGTTTCTAGACAATCATAAACAAAATTGGTAATGTGACCACAAATATTTTAAGAGTCATTCATTTTACTCTGATGAAGAGAGGCCCATTAAATAATTACATTTAGAATTAACATTTAGAAAAATTCCAAAACAATTAAAAAGTTACAATTTAACTGATGTATATAAAATGTATATAATACATTCCGATTCCAGAATCAGATACTTAAGGTCAGGAATCAGATACTTGTTGTCAAATTGCCGTGGCCACCCTGCTCAAAACTGCAGTTTTTGTCCCCTTTTTCTTGACAAGAAATGCCTTTATTAAGACGCGGAACCGGTGTATTTTTTTGCATCCACATCCAACGAGACTTTTCAGAGGCGCAGTGCAGCTTTGCCTCAGCACCAGGCACGAGTCAAATGAGTGCGGAAAAGGTACACCAGCCAAATGAGCTTCGGTAGAACAATGAGATGCTGTTAGGCTATATGTCAGTAAAACAAACTTTCCTGTCCTGTCAGCCGTCACTGTGCTCACGGCGCACACCCTGATTGCGTCATCATAAATAAGCGCACAAGAAACTATGAGCATACGACGTGAAATTTGCAAAAAAGGCGATTAAAGCTGCAAACTGTGCATGTATGTATGCATTACATTTCAGAACGTCTCTCAAATGCATACTAAAATATAGGCTGTTGTGCAATTCCAGATCACAATAAGACGCAAGCTGATATGTATTTAATTTGTAATTTAATGCACAAGTAAATGTGAGCAAAGTGCACTTATACTAGAAAACATGCGCTATTTTTTGCTATACAAACGAAAATTAAACCATTTAAATGCATAAAACAACTAATTTTACAATCTGGCATTTATGTGTTGTTGTCTTCCGGACTTTTTCACATTCTTATCACTAACATGTCTCAAGTCTCATCCATGAGTATGTAATGTTAGAGAACAAGTTTTTGGGGGGTTTTGAGAACCAGAACCAAACTGACAGAGCAATTAAGCTATAGTGAGCCCATTTATTAAAATACCTGGAGGTGAGGAATAATACAAAAATAGTCATATTCACTCAGTATTTCTTGATATGATAATTTACAAATATCTCAATTCAAATTAAGTAGAAATTAATTGAATTCAGCTGTGTTTTAGGCACTAAAATAGTCTAATACGTTATAGTCAACCACATTTTTATATTGAAATAATGTAGATTTCAGTGCCACCCCAGGCTGGTTGCTGGCCCCTATGAAAACATCCTGACTCCGCCACTGCCATGCAGCAAACGATCACAATCAGTCGGTGTGATTTAAACCTGCAATCGCGCTGCCGCTGACCTAAAGAGAGCTGTCATGTATATGAATGAAATAGCTTCACAGTCTTTTCAACCACACAGTATCATTATTTATGTGTTACAAACATTAAAATTACAGAAGCACTGTTATACATGTTTATAGTTCAGATTTAAACTCTGATATGTACGGTAGCGATTAAAATAGAGTAAATCTCATTTTGAAAGTAATTTGATACTTCAAATGAAGATTTATCGATTACATTGCTACGCCAGTGGGTGGCGAAAAGTGTCTGTTTAAATGTATTTGTCTTTGAATCATACAAGAGATTAGTTCAAGGACGCTGATTCATCCAGTAATGAAACAAGTACATCTTGAGTGAGTAATTCATAAATTACATGTGATTTTGTTTAGTTGTCTAATATTTTTTTCCTTCAGAATCATGAGAGAACCATTCCATTGAGAAAAAAGAAAAAAAAAATTATCCAGAATCATGCAGCTCTATTTTGCACACAAACGGCTCTTAAACAGTCCAGTTTTTATGTCACCTGTTGATTTTTTTTTCATGGTATTCAGCTACAATAAATGGTTTGCTAAAAAGAGACACAGGATAAATGTTTGATATCATTATTTAATCACATTGGAATCGAAAAGAATCGGAATCAATAAGCAGAATCGGAATCAGAATCGATAAAATTCAAACGATACCCAACCCTAGTGAAGACCTCATCACCTAGACGGCCATCGGGACAAGATCACGGAAACCAGATGAGTCCTCTGTTGCCCCTTACGAGGAGTATATTGAGCCTAGAGACCGCTCTATATATACACTGACCAAAATTATAAACGCAACACTTTTTTTGCCCCCATTTTTCATGAGCTGAACTCAAAGATCTAAGACTTTTTCAATGTACACAAAAGGCCTATTTCTCTCAAATATTGGTCACAAATCTGTCTAAATCTGTATTAGTGAGCACTTCTCCTTTGCCGAGATAATCCATCCACCGCACATGTTTCTTGTTGCAACATTTTACAAAAGTCAAGATTGAATGTATTTTGTCAAAATCCCATGTTATAAAAGATGAAGTGCTATGCAGGCTATTTAAGACAATGTTGGCTGATTAGACGGCAATGCTAGCCTAAAATGCCAAATATTTGCCCTGTCTCCTCACCGTTCCAGCATCTCTGACCTCAAATAGATAAAATATTAGGTAACACTTTATTTTGGTAGTCCACTTTAGATAGATATTCTACTAACAGTAAGTAACTTTGAAACTAAATTTCAACTAGCAGGTTAGTTCTTTATTTGCCCTTGTAAGATCACAATTACTCTTGTGATACCCTTTCCCCTCCATTCAGGGAACCATGGTTCCATACCCAACTGAGATTACCTTAGCCATATAGAGGGACAAAAAATGACACAGAAACATGGATAAGGGACCTTTTGACTTTTGATAAGCAAACAACCACAACAAACTCTTGCAACCATATACTAACATACCATAAACAGCATTGTGGCAATGAGTTTTACTCTATTTCCTTCTGCTGCTGTTACAAATGCAAGAAAATGCCTTTCTCTCTTCACATACCCATTTCTCCTCCTCATAATTGTTTGTTCTCTCTGTAAGCGTGTTTTTGCACATTTCATTTTCTCCACACAGCTTGGGCTTTCTGTAATGTAAATACACTTTTCTCCCCCACACGTTTCCCCTAGAATTTAATTTCATAATGTCCTCATGACAAAACCCAGGGGGGCTTAGAGGAATCTTTGGCATCCAAAACCACCTCTGTCATAGTGGCCAAATGGAATCTTTTCATTTTCTCTCTCTCTGTTTTTACTATTAATATCAGAGGTTGCCATTTCTTGAGGGGATAATGTTCAAAGCCAGCATAGCCACTCTTTCCCAGAGTCTGAAAAACAAATGCAGTAGCAACGGACAAAGTCAAAATTAAATCAATGTGGAAAAAAAGAAAAAAGAAGAGGATGAAGAAGAAGAATATGAACAGCTGTTAATGAGGTACAAATAGATAGCTATGCTGCATCCCAATTCATATAATACACATTAGAAGTATGTACTTTGCATGCTGTTTCCTTTAAAGTAAAGCAATCAAGCATCAGGACATAGCCTTGTCTGTGTAATAAAATTATATCTTGATATGACACAGCTAAATCCAATAACCGTGTGAGCTATACTTTTCTTCAACTGATTCATACAACACTGGTGTCCATTTATTAAGCACTGTGTGATTGTACTCTCGGTTTGTTTATCAGTATATTGATTTTGACCACTAGCATGAGTTTTATTGACTGCATAGCTTGGTGATTTCACATGTATCATGGATTCGTATGTGTCAGCCATTGTGGATGATGTCTTTACTCAAAGGGCCCAGTTCACTGCAGTACAGTTAAATGTTTCAGAGTGTATATTATTTAAATGTAACATACAGGCAGATGACATATAGAGTGTCTATGAAAAGAAAAAAATAAATATGAATGAACTTCATGAATCAACTTCACAGAAATGTTTGTATTCATTAAATGTAGGGTAGGTGATTTCGGTGATGCTAGCAACAGCAAGCTGCCTTT
Source organism: Ptychobarbus kaznakovi (assembly GCA_027422405.1). NCBI lineage: Eukaryota > Metazoa > Chordata > Actinopteri > Cypriniformes > Cyprinidae > Ptychobarbus > Ptychobarbus kaznakovi. Next base: position 660,522 of record CM049800.1, on the reverse strand, counting down.
GAAAGCAAGATCGAACCCTCCTTTCAAATTACTATCCAAAGCCACACCTCCTCCAAAACACATGAACATGTACAGGCAAACCAGAGGCTAACCAGCGACATGAGAGACAGCGTTGGTGGAGGGTTGAATGCGATGCTGTCAGATTACCTTGAGTCTCATTCAACGGTGAGAAAACATTACAGTACAAAGCCCGTAATATTATTATAGTAATACCTTCCTTTCCCGCTCGAACGCACTGGTGATATATAATGTTGGTGCGAACATGGTGCCCAGAGGTATGTAAATACATATGTTGTGACAGGCAGGTAAGACAGCCAACCGCAATCCTCGAACCGGGGAATATGGTTGGACGAACATTGTATGGTCCTTCCACAGACGATATAAAGACAAAAATACATTTCGATCACTTAAAGGGGTGGTTGACCTTTTTTTTTCCCTAGGTTTGATTGTGTGCACGTAACTTGGGAGAGAATGTAACTCGGGGGAGAATAATGGTTGAGTAAATTGTGTTATTTTTGTTTTCTTTACACAAAAACATTTATTCTCGTAGCGTCGCAAAACTGAAGTTGAGCCACTGATGTCACATGGACTGTTTTACTGATGTATTTACTACGTTTCTGGACCTGGGAACATTTCAGTTGTGTTGCGGTCTATGGAGGGTCCGATAGCTCTCAGATTTTATCAAAAATATCTTAATTTGTGTTCCGAAGATGAATACAATTCTTAAGGGTCTGGAACGACATGACGGTGAGTAATCAATGACAATTTTATAGTGGACTTCAGGAGAAACCCCCCTGCTCTCCCCCTTCTCACCATCATGAACAGCACTGTGGCTACAGTGGAGTCATTCAGGTTCCTACACAACCATCTCTAAGGACCTGAAGTAGGAAATTCACATCGACTCCATTGTGAAAAAGGCCCAGCAGAGGTTGTACTTCCTTCGTCAGCTGAATAAGTTCAACACATGAATCATTACCTGTGTTCTGTAATTAATTCTCCATCTTTAATTATTGCCTCTTTCTCAAGTATTATGTAAATACATATTCATATCTCTTTATTTATACAGCTGTATATAGAGTAAATAATGCGCAAAATATCTGTACATAAATCTACTGTTCATACACATTTATTACTATTATTATTTATTATTAAGTCTTACTATTTAAAAAAAAATTCAGATGTGGTATGTATGTATGTACTGTATGTAACAGGAGCACCTGAAAAAAACACAACAAATTCATTGTGTGTTTGCGCACACATGGTGAACAAAGCTAATTCTGATTATTCCTTACTTATACAACGGGGCTGTTGAATGCTTGAATCTGATTGGCTGATGGATGTTCTAAAATGTACAATCTGATCTACAGCTTACAACAGCAAAATTACCAAAACCCACTTTAACACTGGTTAAAATACCTGACATGGGTTGATTTATCTCATCTGCTTGGACTCACACACCCACACGCCTGTCATGCACACACCTAGATGCAGTGTTTCCACTGACATTATATTAGGGGGGCACCCAGCCCCCCTTGATGTTCAAATTAATTTTATTTTCTATATGGCGCCAGATCACAACAGAAGTCAATTAAGGTTACCTTTTCTATTCCGTGTCAGCAGCACCCCGCGTGTTGCAGCTGACACAGAACATGTTTATGTTCAGTGTCTGGATACTCTCCAAAATGGTGCCAGGGTGACGCGGAGTTGGCGAATTGTTAAATAAATTAATTCTTTTTTTTTCTTTTGCACGCAAAGTATTCTCTTAATTTCGGAAAATTACAGTTGAATCCCTGATGTCACACGGATTATTTTACTGATCTCCTTGCTATGTTTCTGGACCTTGATCCTGTAAGGATCCTTGCTGTCTATGGGAGGGTCAGAGAGCTCTCAGATTTCATCAAAAATATCTTAATTTGTGCTCTAAAGATGAACGGATGAGGTCTTACGGATTTAGAACAACATGAGGGTGAGTAATTAATTACAGAATTTTAATTTTTGCGTGAACTATCCCTTTAACTATTTATTCTTGGAGCCATATTAAAATTCCAATATCTCGGGAACCGAACCATATATGGCCTTAAAAATGAATATTCCAAGAAAGGTTGTTAAGACCCAATATCTAAAAGGGCATTATGATATATTTTATACTTCTTGAGTTACAGGCATGCAAACCTTGTGCTGTTTCCCCCTTTTTGTAATGGCCATCATTGGCTCATAATGCAACACAGATTGCTAAGGTGAACATATTTTACTAACAGACCTACCAATCTCTGTGTAAAAATAACATGATGCTGACATCTTTCTGAAGTCTTTTTCCCCCCTGCAATTTGGCTCTGAATCTCTATAAAATAGTGTATTACTCAGTCAATATTCATCCTTGACATTTCATATTTTGGCTTTCATAACTATATATGTCTGTCTTTCATCAGAAAAAAATATTAGCAAAATCAAAAATTTGGAATGACATGAATGACCCAATAATAGTATTAAGACACAACGGGTTGCCAGAAGAAAACACAGCATCTTGCAGTCATGGAAGAACGCAAACGAACCCGTTCAGAGATCACAGATTCTACCTGATCTAAAAAGCCTTGGCATACATCTAAAAGCCGTATAAACAGTGGCATATTAAAGCACGAATAAATCAACTAATCAACTTACAGTGTAAGGCTCATCAACTTAAACCTGTCAACTGCGCTCGTTCCTGTTGCATGTCCTCAAAGGGTTAGTTCACCCAAAAATGAAAATTAGCCCATGTTTTACTCACCTTCAAAGCATCCTAGGTGTATATGACTTTCTTCTTTCAAACGAATCGAAGCTATGTTAAAAAAATGAATCATTAGAATGAGAGTAGGTGGGTGTTTTTGTTCAACAGTCCAAAAGTAGTAAAATAAAGCGCACGCATCCATAATAAAGGGGGGTGAATAAAGGTCTCCTGTAGCGAATGATGTATTTTTTTAAGAAAAATATATATATTTAGAACTTTATAAATACTTTTTTCTCTCTTCTGCTGAATGTCATACATGCAAGCCATTCCGGGGGATGACAGAACGTACGCGTAGCGCAAGAGACGGTGATCAGTGACAAATGCAGAAGCATGGAGGAAAGACAGCAAAACAAAATGCAGGTCACAAATTAGAAGCACAAAACAAGGATTTGTAAAGAAGAATATAGAAGGATTTTGATATAAGCAGAGGAGACAGGTTTTCCTTTGCTAGAGTAAGGGAACTTTGCTTCCTTTGCATATCTCACCGGCACGTGCACAACGCATAT